>OX578133.1:99331596-99801596 GCA_951213105.1 Amaurobius ferox
TCCTATTATAAAGGAAAGAAAAAAACGATAAAATTTTACTTTTATTACTTATAAATGATGGTAGCATGTGAATATATTCAAAAGTTTTCAACTCACTTTAATAAAAATGCATTATGGAATTTTCTTTTTAAATGCTATTTTGTATTTTTCATGACTATAATTTTGAAACTTTTCTAAAACGGAATTAATTCACCACGTTTTATTTTTAAATGCTATTTTATATTTTTCTTAACTACAATTTTGAAATTTTTCTGAAATGGAATTTATTCACTACGTTTTCCTTTTAAATGTTATTTTGTATTTTTCGTAAATAAGTTTGTAACTTCTCTAAAACGGAATTAATTCAATAAGTTTTCATACTTCGGAGCAACTTTAATGTCATTACGTTTTTATGCATAAACGTTTTGCTTAAAAATATTCCAGTTTTAAAATTGATAAAAATAAATAAATACAATTTTTCTGTAGCCAATTGGAATAAGGATTTTTGTTCAATAAAATATGTAGTGCCATGTATGAGTTTTTAAGGACTTATGTGTATCATACTGACACCAAATACTAATTATGTAATGATCAATAGTACTGAAGGGTAAAATGCAAATATCATAAATTTGACACATAAAAAAGAAGACTTGGCAAATATCAAACTTACGTTCTTTATTTATGGGAAATGAGAATTTTGAGGAATACTACATACAAATATTAATTTTGAAAGATATTTTCAGGAGCATGGCATACATGGCAATTTCCATTTTAAATAAATATAAATAACGCACATATATAAAATGTTTGGGTGTATATTTTGTTTAAACTTTATGTAACTGTAGGAAGTGTTTAAGGTTGTGATATAAATATCAATAAGAATATAGAAAATGAGGTATAACGGCTGTAAGCCAATTCTTATATGATTAAAATTATAAGTGTATTATAGATCATATTTATAAATGTCTATATATTGAATTGGATATTTTGAACGGGTAAGAAGATATAATGAACTTATTAAAAACCTTTAATAGTTTTCTTATGCATGTAAAGAGGTATGTCTTTTCCCTAATAAACATAATGAAAACTTTTAATATATTTGCTATGAAGCATGCAATGAAGTATGGTTAAAATTTTTCTGAAAGACATATTATAAACTTTTGATATTTCCTTATGCATGTAATGGAGTATGTTTAGAAATTGTCTAATGCACATATTAAAAAACTTTAATAGTTTTCCTATACATGCAGTGAGGTATAGTAAAAACTGTTCTAATGGGCATATTAAAAACTTTTAATAGTTTTTTATTCATGTATAATGAGGCATGGTTAAAAATTATGGTTAAAATTAATAAGGCATGGTTAAAAGTACAACGCTAAATAAAAATTCAAAAATTTCAGAGAAAAATCACATTAGGGCAATAATTCTAATGAGGAAGGTTCATTTGGATACTTTATTAAATAAACATATGGATTCCATCGCATAAGATTAGATTTTATAATACATATTTTAAAATTTTTTGAAGAAAAAAAGTTGTTTTTAAATTCAATTGAAGGAGGGATTTGGAATTATAAAGGCTGACATTTTTGAAAATGCAGAAATTTCATGTTCATTAACAGATAATTTTAATATGGATATTTCATTACAGACGATTTCCCCCTTAATTTGAAAAAAAAATAGAGAAGTCAAATTTACACATAATTAAATAGGTATTTATATTACGGTTTTGACTAAAACAAAATTTACCAAGTATTTCTTATCATGTATTAATTTATTATTTTTAAACTATATATGAGTAAGCTAAAAATATGCCTGCTTAAATATTTAAATATAGTGTAAATATTTACTATACTTACACTATATTTAAACAGGTTAAGTGATCATCATATGCAAAAATTTGCTATTAATAAGTTCATAAACAAGATAGAAAGTACGCCTTGAAGAGGGAAGTAACTCATCCTAGGCGGTATGGCCATACCCCTTTGCTCCCTCATGTCGAGTGGCGTATGCTAACTAACATAGCTTGCCAATGTGTCAAACATAACCACCGCACTGTCATTTTAGCTCAAATGTATTAAGATAAAATATGAATAACTATAACTTAAATTGCAATTTATTTAACAGAGACCTGTCACAATATATAAATCTTCCTGATAAAAATTTTCAAGTTAGCACGAAAAAGATAAGATAGTGAATGCTCGTGCCCCCTAATTAAAATAATCAGGGAAGGAGTATTATAATGTCAACATTGAAAGCGAGCATGAAATTGTTGGGCTCCAGAAATCGAAATTGTAAAGACCAATTTGTGGGAGGGAATATAAATATAAAAGTATTCACTTACTGTGGTGTATGTCAGCTGGCACGGCTTGTCAATATGTCAAACATATCCACCGCACTGTCATTTTTGCTCAAATGTATTGAGATGAAATATGAAGAAATCTACATAATCCTTAATGAGTGTTTGACCTGGAAAAATAGAAAACGGATTTAGCAATCAAAGTAAATGAAATCTTTCAATACTAAAAATAAAATTGATAAGTAAAAATAAAACGAAAGAGCAGGGATAAAAAAAAATATGAACTAGTCTGGTTAATTTTTGAAAAAAATGGAGCAAATTATCATATTACGAAAACTTAATAGAAAACATTTCAAAGTTAATTGGTCAAAATGAAAATATTAAAATAAAAATATAAGAATCAAAATAATTTTGAAACACAGTAAAAAAGCATATTTAAACAACTAATTTCATGTACATTCAACGTTGAATCTTATATAAATTTTATTTTAATTCAATCATTTGAAAGAGCGAATTCAAATTTTGCATTAGAAAAGTAAAATTAAACAACTCAAATCAGCATAACACAAACCTAACAAATGTTAACATAATACCCGGTATCTGTCAAAAACTGTAAACAACCGAACCGCTCTATTTACTAAGTAGGGGTCAACACGGCACCTGATATGAGTCCGAACAGCACTGCTGGCGAGCAGTACGACCATACACGGTGACGACGGAGGCGATTCTAACTCATGTAGCACCAGCAGTCTCAAGAAAACATAAGGCTCTGGGCGAGGAATCGAGCAGGGAGAATTTTTTGTCGCGCGAGTTTCCCTGTATCCTTCCGCGAGTGCGCAAGCCAGCGAGCAGAAAAAGCGAAATCGATACTCCGTGGCACACACCTCAGTGACGACATCTTTCGACGGTTTTTAAAGAAAATTCCCAAGGTTTGGATTTTGCAAGGAGGTTCATCGGTCCATCATATACACTAGTTCAGTAAAATATAAAATATGTGACATTTTCGGCAGAATTTTTTTCAGATTGCTGAAATTCGAAAAGGTAAACACGGGCGGAAGGCGACAGCGTGATTCGCTCAAAAATAGAGTTCCGAGCCAGGAGCGAGCTTAGCATTTAAACAACATGATAACAGAGATACGGCATGTATGTGGTAAATGTGGAATTAAATTTCGCGCGTAAATAAAGCAGTATCGAATAGACAGCTTAGGGTTAGAACTTGTTTTTGGCGCGCAACAATTTGACATTCGCAACCCTTTAGCGACAGACAGTTTTAACCCTTTCATGCACGAGTACGGCAGAAAATAGAAATTCTCTAAATAAATGAAAAAAAAAAAAAAAAAGAAAGGAGAAAATAGAATACTGAATCATATTTTTGACATAAAATATAATAAATGAAAAAAAATAATAATAAATAAATAAAAAAATAATACATATATATTTATATTAATTTTAAAAATATTAATATTTTGGTAAAAACACATAATATCAATGGAAAAAGTATACATCCACCAGTTACGCTTAATCCGTAAGAACATGTTTTTAAAGGAAGCACTTACCGCTGAGTTCATGAAAACACGTCTTACTCAATGGCAGGTCGCCGCTCTTATGCTGCTAAAGAACGCATCGACTTGTGGGTCTCACCCCAGGATAGGGGATTCAAAGGGTGGAAGGGGGTGCCGATTGTTGTCGTCAGCTGTGCATATAATGGGGAAGGGGGACAGTGCGTCACAGCGAATCTCCCACCCCTGATTGGTTCCCTCAACCCACGTGCTGGGTGTTGCTCTGGGTCGAGCGGCTAATGATGACGTAGCTCACCCCGAAGGGCGGGGGATAAGAACTCAGCCTCACTGGCAGGGCTGCCACCCATGCTACGCCTGTAACGTTGCCAAGGAAAGAACATGAATGCAAGAAACTCTTCCCTCAACTGCGCACTTCTTCTTGCGGTGAAAAAATTATCGCCAAGTGAACAGGAGATTGGCGATAGTGCTCGCTCTTTTGGGTCGCCAGAAGAGGATATTCTGTCAGTGACTTGATATTC
This sequence comes from Amaurobius ferox, assembly GCA_951213105.1. Classification (NCBI taxonomy): domain Eukaryota; kingdom Metazoa; phylum Arthropoda; class Arachnida; order Araneae; family Amaurobiidae; genus Amaurobius; species Amaurobius ferox. The sequence goes on from OX578133.1 coordinate 99,335,910, forward strand.
AAAAATTTATTTGCAGTTTGAGGAGAAGGCGGGAATTTCCACACAAATTTGACAGGGGTGTGTGATGACTGACTGGTAGTGCCTTTTAATTCTTAATCAATGTGTTGTAATTTAGGAATTAAATGCTGACGTTATGGATTTTTATTTAGTAATAAATGGAGGAAAGAGAGATAATTTTATAATTTGCATTTTTCTTGAATATATAATTTTCGCAGTAATTTGAAAATAAAGCGATTCGAGGAAATTTTAATTTAGTTGAAATAGACGTTAATAATATGGATTATATTTAAATAAAAGTATTTTATTACAGTTCAAAAATACGGTGAAATTAAAAAGCAGAGAAGAAACTACAAATTAGTTTTAAAATAATAATTTCCGCCTTAAATTTAAACTTTGGAAATTTCGGAAGTATAGTGGCTACATTTACTTTATTTAAAAATTTATTTTTACTAAATATTATACAAATAATTTTGTGACTAATATATTTTATTATGACTCTCAAATTCTTTATATTATAAATTTGAAGTAATAGTTTCTTGTTTTTTAGATATTAAACCAAGAACTTTGAAAAGTTTTTTGAAATATTTCTTTTTACTTTAAATTCTGAAATACAGTTGAGCATTTGGATAATTTTAAGATATCCTAAATATAGGAAATAATTTTCAAATCCGAGAAAAACTTGAGAATTATGAATCAGCTATTCAAAATATTTATCTCGAATGTTAATGAAGAATATCTGCTAGTGGCACATTAATCAAATTATCGAAGAATTGCGATATTTAAATAAAACAATGGTGTATATTTCGAAATTTAGAAAAAAAGAATGAAATTTGAAGGAAGCAAATCGATCGATTTAATAAAGAATCAGTCATTTGAAATTAAAGCGTCTAAACAATATTTTTACCTATTTGTATGTAACAAAGAGTAGGAAAGAGACGTGGCTCATTTGTGCAAAAAAAAAAATGAAGGAAACTTTAAATAAGGAGCAAAAAGCTATACTTTGTGGTATTTTTTCCGTTAACTCTTCTGATGCGTAAAAGTATGGTTTTATTCGCCCATGTATGCGATGAGTAAGAACTTTAAAGCTTTGGATAAACACAAACATTTGAATATCGTAAAATCAATGCGCATTAACATTTGCTTTTGAGTTAGGTCAAATATCAACCGAGATGAAATTTTTCTTATAAGAGTAGGGGAATAATGACAGATTCATTAGTCGCTAATTAATTCATACACTACACTGTAAAAATCTTCAGAAATATTCCGGTAGAATGAGGTTAACTAGTTTCCCTGAAAAATAAACTTTCCGTTTCTGCGATAAAACATTTGGGCCGCATTCTTAAAGTTTTGGCAAGGAAAATAATGCCTTTAATTTTCTCTTTCACAAATTCAGCGCATTTATTTCCCAGACCAAACCGGAAACAATACAGATATTGAATGTATTACTTCTAATGGAAAGCTTTCATTTTGGTCTAGGGCAAAGACGCATGGCTCTTTTTCTGAGTATGTTTCTATATCACATATTTTTCTTCTTATATCGAATAATTTATAGAAGGATGAATATTTCTAAAACAATAGGGATATTGAATATATTACTTCTAATGGCAAGCTCTCATTTAGGTCAAGGGTGAAGGCGCATGGCTCTTTTTCTGAACATGTTTCTATATCCCATATTTTTCTTCTTATATCGAATAATTTATAGAAGGATGAATATTTCTAAAACAATAGGGATATTGAATATATTACTTCTAATGGCAAGCTCTCATTTAGGTCTAGGGTGAAGGCGCATGGTTCTTTTTCTGAACATGATTCTATATCCCATATTTTTCTTCTTATATCGAATAATTTATAGAAGGATGAATATTCTAAAATATTTCTAGGTTATTAAATATATTTCTTCTAATAGCAAGCTCTCATTTAAGTCTAGGGTGAAGGCGCATGGTTCTTTTTCTGAACATGATTCTATATCCCATATTTTTCTTCTTATATCGAATAATTTATAGAAGGATGAATATTTCAAAAACAATAGGGATATTGAATATATTACTTCTAATGGCAAGCTCTCATTTAGGTCAAGGGTGAAGGCGCATGGCTCTTTTTCTGAACATGTTTCTATATCCCATATTTTTCTTCTTATATCGAATAATTTATAGAAGGATGAATATTTCTAAAATATTTCTAGGTTATTGAATATATTACTTCTAATAGCAAGCTCTCATTTAAGTCTAGGGTGAAGGCGCATGGCTCTTTTTCTGAACATGTTTCTATATCCCATATTTTTCTTCTTATATCGAATAATTTATAGAAGGATGAATATTTCTAAAACAATAGGGATATTGAATATATTACTTCTAATGGCAAGCTCTCATTTAGGTCTAGGGTGAAGGCGCATGGTTCTTTTTCTGAACATGATTCTATATCCCATATTTTTCTTCTTATATCGAATAATTTATAGAAGGATGAATATTCTAAAATATTTCTAGGTTATTAAATATATTTCTTCTAATAGCAAGCTCTCATTTAAGTCTAGGGTGAAGGCGCATGGTTCTTTTTCTGAACATGATTCTATATCCCATATTTTTCTTCTTATATCGAATAATTTATAGAAGGATGAATATTTCAAAAACAATAGGGATATTGAATATATTACTTCTAATGGCAAGCTCTCATTTAGGTCAAGGGTGAAGGCGCATGGCTCTTTTTCTGAACATGTTTCTATATCCCATATTTTTCTTCTTATATCGAATAATTTATAGAAGGATGAATATTTCTAAAATATTTCTAGGTTATTGAATATATTACTTCTAATAGCAAGCTCTCATTTAAGTCTAGGGTGAAGGCGCATGGTTCTTTTTCTGAACATGATTCTATATCCCATATTTTTCTTCTTATATCGAATAATTTATAGAAGGATGAATATTTCTAAAACAATAGGGATATTGAATATATTACTTCTAATGGCAAGCTCTCATTTAGGTCAAGGGTGAAGGCGCATGGCTCTTTTTCTGAACATGTTTCTATATCCCATATTTTTCTTCTTATATCGAATAATTTATAGAAGGATGAATATTTCTAAAACAATAGGGATATTGAATATATTACTTCTAATGGCAAGCTCTCATTTAGGTCTAGGGTGAAGGCGCATGGTTCTTTTTCTGAACATGATTCTATATCCCATATTTTTCTTCTTATATCGAATAATTTATAGAAGGATGAATATTTCTAAAACAATAGGGATATTGAATATATTACTTCTAATGGCAAGCTCTCATTTAGGTCTAGGGTGAAGGCGCATGGCTCTTTTTCTGAACATGTTTCTATATCCCATATTTTTCTTATATCGAAATAATTTATAGAAGGATGAATATTTCTAAAACAATAGGTATATTGAATATATTACTTCTAATGGCAAGCTCTCATTTAGGTCTAGGGTGAAGGCGCGTGGCTCTTTTTCTGAACATGTTTCTATATCCCATATTTTTCTTCTTATATCGAATAATTTATAGAAGGATGAATATTTCTAAAACAATAGGGATATTGAATATATTACTTCTAATGGCAAGCTCTCATTTAGGTCTAGGGTGAAGGCGCATGGCTCTTTTTCTGAACATGATTCTATATCCCATATTTTCTTCTTATATCGAATAATTTATAGAAGGATGAATATTTTTAAAACAATAAGGATATTGAATGTATTACTTCTAATGGAAAGGTCTCATTTTGGTCTAGGGTGAAGGCGCATGGCTATTTTTCTGAGTATGTTTCTATATCACATATTTTTCTTCTTATATCGAATAATTTATAGAAGGATGAATATTTCTAAAACAATAGGGATATTGAATATATTACTTCTAATGGCAAGCTCTCATTTAAGTCAAGGGTGAAGGCGCATGGCTCTTTTTCTGAACATGTTTCTATATCCCATATTTTTCTTCTTATATCGAATAATTTATAGAAGGATGAATATTTCTAAAACAATAGGGATATTGAATATATTACTTCTAATGGCAAGCTCTCATTTAGGTCTAGGGTGAAGGCGCATGGCTCTTTTTCTGAACATGATTCTATATCCCATATTTTCTTCTTATATCGAATAATTTATAGAAGGATGAATATTTTTAAAACAATAAGGATATTGAATGTATTTCTTCTAATGGAAAGGTCTCATTTTGGTCTAGGGTGAAGGCGCATGGCTATTTTTCTGAGTATGTTTCTATATCACATATTTTTCTTCTTATATCGAATAATTTATAGAAGGATGAATATTTCTAAAACAATAGGGATATTGAATATATTACTTCTAATGGCAAGCTCTCATTTAAGTCAAGGGTGAAGGCGCATGGCTCTTTTTCTGAACATGTTTCTATATCCCATATTTTTCTTCTTATATCGAATAATTTATAGAAGGATGAATATTTCTAAAACAATAGGGATATTGAATATATTACTTCTAATGGCAAGCTCTCATTTAGGTCTAGGGTGAAGGCGCATGGCTCTTTTTCTGAACATGATTCTATATCCCATATTTTCTTCTTATATCGAATAATTTATAGAAGGATGAATATTTTTAAAACAATAAGGATATTGAATGTTGTTGTTGAGACCCAGACCGTCCGACCTACCAGAAAGGTGTAAGGTAACTGATGAGGATATTGAATGTATTACTTCTAATGGAAAGGTCTCATTTTGGTCTAGGGTGAAGGCGCATGGCTCTTTTTCTGAACATGATTCTATATCCCATATTTTCTTCTTATATCGAATAATTTATAGAAGGATGAATATTTCTAAAACAATAAGGATATTGAATATATTACTTCTAATGGAAAGGTCTCATTTTGGTCTATGGTGAAGGCGCATGGCTATTTTTCTGAACATGTTTCTATATCGCATATTTTTCTTCTTATACCGAATAATTTATAGAAGGATGAGTATTTCTAAAACAATAGGGATATTGAATATATTACTTTAAATTGAAAGCTCTCATTTAAGTCTAAGGCGAAGATGCATCCCATATTTTCTTCTTATATTGAATAATTTATAGAAGGATGAATATTTCCCAGATCTGATAATTATATAATCATCAGTGCCGTGTAGGAACGCATGAGAACTGTTCCTGCACATGTTCCTGCAATGAGTTCACGTTCCTCTTGACGTTCCTCCCGCCATGGAGAAATTGAATGAAACAATTTTAATAACACCATTTTTTAATAACTGCCTTTTAATAACAACATTCATCGCTTCTATGACGTGCAGATTTGAGTTTGATTTGCATTCTAAAAAGCCAACCCTTCTTAGATATTGAAATATTTTCATTGCTTGAGATTACCTGCCCTTTACTGGAATTTGATTGAACTTATGTCTCACACACATTCCTTGCAAACTTAACAATTGGAAGTGAGTACGCTGTTTAACGGAGGCATTATATAGGCATGTGCACAAAACATTCGAAGAAATTATCGTATTTCTTCATATAAAAATATGCTATGGAAATTTTACTAATTTTTATGTCTTTTACAGATGGAAAATATTTTAGTGTTTAAAATGCAAAGAGACACAGTGATTAAAATTACAGTAGGCAGATTAAAGTTATTATTTTTAGCTTAAAATTGATTCACTTTAATCTGCCTACTATGGTGGGCGATAACTTATTTTAACATAAACTTGCCGCCCAGGCGGTGAAGTGGATAGCGTCTCCGACTGCTGTCTAGTGGGCTTGGGTTCGAATCCCGAGGAAGGCATGGGCGTTTTCTTGAGGATGAAGTCAGTCTTCCGCCTTCTGGGTCCTCGCCAAATGTGAAGCTGCACCCCCCAGACCTTCGTCAGTGATGCTTGTTTGTGTTAGTAAAAAACTTTGTGATCTCGTCTTGTGTCATTCTTTGTCCTTCTTCTGGCATCACTGGTCCTGTTTGTGGTTCGACCGAAACAGGAGGTTATGAGCAACAACAACAACCATAAACTATCAAAAAATGTCATTACTGTTTATCTATTTCTACAAATTCCAACTCATTATGCAGGAACATTTTGAATTTGAATTTTTTTTTTCAATTCCATAAAAAGTACTTATATCCCTAGCTTCATTTAAGTCATACCAATACTAATAAATGTTATTGAAATATTAATATATCCTATAGTAATGCGAATAAAATATACCCATTGAAACAATGGATTGGTAGAAAAATTGGCGTTTGCACATTAGAGTTAAAAATAAGAACAGTGCAGATTTGTAATTAAAAAATTAAGCAATTTATATAATTTGCTAAAAGAAATACTTCGTTGATAACAGCATAAATTGTTGACAAAATATCAACCGGTTTCAAAGGACAAAAGATAGAGAGACAGCATAAACGAACCAGCAAAGGACCACACGTGTCAGCCTTTTGCTGGTGTGATTGTTTTTCTCTCTTTTTAACTAAAAAGGATCTTTTCAGGCCTTGAAACCGATTGATATTTTTATCGACTTTCTATGCAGTTAACTATGTATTTATGTTTGCAGATTAATCCCGACAACAGTTTGGGCAAAATTTCATATTTTTATATAATGAATAGAAATATCACCTTAGAACCCTAGTCTTTGGGAGCCCTCTATTCGTTTATAATAGAGAAATTGGAATCTAAAATTACAATAATCTCATAGTAAACGCGCCTACTTTACATGATAATATTTTTAAAACACAAAATAAAATACTTGCACTGAATAAAATCATGCTCGAGGAACAAATTACGCACTCCATCACTTATTCACCCAAAATACCTGTCAATATGAAGTTAAAGAACTATTTTCATGTTTTGACAATTTTTAAAAAGAACTTGAAAAGCAACTCAATTGAAGGTCAGAAATGTCGTTCCTTTTTTAAAATTTGGAACGTGATAAGAATGTGAACATATGTTGAGGAATGTGGATTCGAACGAGATCTTTTTTCAAAAAAATAATTATGAACGGGGACACGTTCACTTTTTTTTTTCTTTTTTTTTTTGTGAACGTGTACTAATTTAAAAGGTACAACGGGCACAGGAGTGATACATATCCCTTATATCTGTTGTAAATTATTCCATATATCTGACTGAACATGTTTCAGATAATATTTCCTTATATATTTATATGGACGCGCAGTTTTTCTACATAGATAACTGGCAAAATATATTCATTATGTCTGAATATTCGTCTAAATGTTTCTCACATCGGACTAAATATTTCTCATATCTGATTGACTACTTTTCATATCTGACTCAATATTTCTCTCATATCTGATTGACTACTTTTAATATCTGACTAAATATTTCTCATATCTGATTGAATATATTCCATATCTGAATAAATATTTCTCAATTAGAATGAAGGTCTATATATACTCATATACAGATATCTGAATATATATTTTATTCATATCGGAATGAATATTTCGCAAGGATTCCTTTGGATATTTTTATCGTGCATATAACGTATATAGGCAAAGTCAGGACTGCAGTGTTTCAGGACTTTTTGGCTGGGGGACAACTTTACTGTTTGCCCTATATAAATATATATGAATGTTGTCACATAAATAAAAACTAAGTTAATATAATAAAATGTCTCGGGGGGGGGGGGGCAAATTTTTGTCGGATGTATGCCCGGAATAAACACTGAACGTATATGTTAACTTAGGAAATCTTGAGCTACGTGTTCAAGCACAAATAGAATACTACAGCCTATGTATAATTTCACATTAAGTTTTGGTCGGATTTTGGTATTTTGTGCTCTTAAGCACCTCAGTGGACATGCATAGATCTCGTTCTAAAAGCCTCACTCGAAGCAGAATTCCCTATTTTTCCTGCCTGAGTCATAACTATAGCCAGCAAGTATTTGATGTTTGGAAAATTCGAAGAAACATGTGTATTACTACAGTCGGATTATCCATTGGGCCAATGTGTAATCCAGGGACAGGGCATTACTTTTCTTTTCAAAGAATTGCTGTTAAATCTTTTAATTGAAATTGGTGATTTTTTATACCATAAAGAAAGGGCCCATAAAATATTGTTGGTTGGGAAGCCCAAAATTAATAATTCATCAGTGAGTATAATTGGGTGTCCATTATCTGAACTTTCAACTTGCAGTTATTTGATGAATTGCCCATATTTCAAAATATCGACCATTTTAAAGGAAGTAATGTGGGGTCTTTAGTCTTAAATTATTATAAAGTAGTTAAAATGTTTGATCTTTTTGTAATAGAATGTATTTTTCAAATTCTGCCGCGAATTTCATATTTCTATGCTATGACATCCGAATCATCTCATCTTACTGGAAAACGAACATAATTTATTGCTCTTACCCACTCTTTTCTCAAAGAATTCTATGCTAGAACATAAAGTGAAAAGACTGATGGCTGTGGCATACCTCCTCATGAGGAACGTACTTGACAAATATAAGAACTCCTAGTCTAGATAACATATAAAACACAATTAAATACTTACCATGTAGAAAAGGGAAACATCCACTTTAAATTATTATCTGAAAGGTGGTAGCATCTATTATAAATACAATTTGAATCTATAAAACATGTCTGAAGTTATTCGGAATTAGCCTAAGTGTTGGTTAAAACCTATTTGAATGTCATCCATGTCGTAAAACGGAGTAGCAACCGAATTAAATAATTATCCGACTATAAAATAGTAAGTTTTGCAAACATTTCGTGTAAATCTTAGTATGTGCATAATCTAAGATGTTTCAATTTCGCCTCTTGTATAAAACACAATAGGAAGTCTTTAATGCAGTAAATATGATAACTTTATATAATTGTCCGATTAAAAAATAATTCGTTGCAAAATTTCGTATGAATCATAATATATGTAAAATCTAAATTACTCTGAATTTGACTAAGTATTGTAAAATCCCAAATGAATGTCCTTTATGCAGTAGTATATGATAACAAACTGGGTTTTATTTATATAGTATTTAGGCTAAATCGAAACACCTCAAATTTTACATATACTAAGACTTACACATTTTACTGTATGACTTACGATATTTTACAAAACCTAAATACTGTGCAAAACTCAATTGAATGCATCTCGAGTAGTAAATATATAGAAATATCCACTTTAAAGAAAAGTTCGATCTATAAAAGAGTCTTTATAAAAAAAATCGTGTAGGTAGGTCTTAGTATACTAGTATATAAAATATATCATTTCAAATTATATAAGTATTATATAAAACTTAAATGAATATCATTCCTTAAATGCATGTAGCGTCTACTTTAAACAATTCCCGGCAATAAAAATTAAATCTCTGCAAACTTTCGTTTAAATTTCAGTATATGTGAAGTATGTATTGTTTATAATATGTATTGTATAAAAGCTTATTGAATGTTATCTTTGTAGTATATGATAACAGCTATTTTAAATAGCTGCCCGATTCTAAAAATAAATTATTAGAAAAAACAAATTTTTCAATGTCCTCCTCTACTCAATAGTGGCTCAGTAAAAGCAAGAATGTAAATTTTAATCACTCACGAAATGGAACCAAATTGAGGGTGCAGGCAAATTCATTTCAGAACAATTCTATATAAATTTTATCATTATCCAAAATTAATATTATGGAAAATTGTTGATGGAAAATGAGGTTGTAGGCTGATGAAACAGTTTCGGCAATTTTGCATAATGTCAATTTTACATAATGATGAGATATAATATCGTTGTATAATATTGGTTTGAAAATATTGTTATATAATATTGTTTTGAAATGAATCTGCTTACACCCTCATTTCCCTACACAGGTTTTCATAATATCTGTTGCAGAGTCCACTTCGATGACAAGAGTTTGCAATTTCGTCCCAGTAGCTCAACGGTAGAGCTCCGGCTGGCCAGTTCGAAGATCCAGGGTTCGATCCCTGGTTGAGGCAGCAAGACACTCTACAATGGCGCCGGAAAAAAATCAACCTTGTAGGTTAGTACAAAGACGTCGGAGGTCTGAAGACCCCAGACCGCGCGACTCACATAGTGGGTTTACAGTAGCTAGTTGCACGGCCGGGAAAGGATACCTCCTGCACTCAGGAGGCGTCCAAGGTCTACCATCCCGCCAAACAAACATTTATTTAGGTCTAAAAAGATACCAATGGATGAAAAATAGTATGGTTAAACAGACAGTTTTACATTATATTTAAACTTGACAAGTACGTCCATTTTTCAAAAATGGGAAAAGGGTTATTGCGAATATAGATAAAAAGATTATTGAAAAATAAAATTTAGAGTGAGGTATATTAACATAATGAAAAATAGATTAAAATTAAAGAAAATAATAAAATTTTAAAAGTAAAACTTAGAAAATATGTAAAAAGAAAATATATGAAAAGGAAAAAAAAAAATGAGGCACATGGAAAACAAAAACAAAAATTTTGAATAAAATTTAGAAAAGAAAAATTAGAAAAAATACACATAAAAAGGATGAAAGGAAAAAGGAAGAACCGAGAAAACAAGAACAGTTAGCATAGCTCTTTTTTTTTTTTAACGGAGGAGACGTCGGACGTCGGAGGTCTGAAGACCCCAGACCGTGTAACTCACATAGTGAGTTTGGACGTCGGAGATCTGAAGACCCCAGACCGTGCGACTCACATATTGGGTTTAGAGTAGCTATCTGCATGGTCGGGAAAGACGTCGGAGGTCTGAAAGTGACCCTAGTACAACTAGTATGGATTCAGTGGACTCTGGAAGATTGAGCGCCGATATCAAATTGAGAGGATAACAACCACGCAGGATACTAGCCTGGGTAAAAATAGTATTAGCAGGAGGCTCACCTGGGGTAAAAATTGCAGGAGGTGGTCAGTCAGATTGTCAGTTGCCCGCCAATCTGACATTAGCGGGTGGAGAATGCAGAGTCCATTTCAACGATAAGAGCTTGCAATTTCATCCCAGTAGTTCAACTGTAAAAAGTTGGCTGGTCATTTCGGAGATTCAGGGTTCGATTCCCGATTGCGGCAGCAAGGTTCTTTACACAGTTTTGGATAATCATAAGACTTGTATAGTATTGTTTCGACTTGCATCTACTTACACCCTTAATTTAGTTCAATTTCGTATGTGATTAAAATTTGTTTTCTACTTTATCGTGCGCAACTGTTGCGTAAGGGAGTATATTGAAAATCTTTTCTTTTCTCATAATTTATATTCAAATCTAAGTAGTATTATACATGAATTGACGCTTAAAAACTAGGGGCGCATTTCATCTCAACATGCTGAACGCTAATTCGCAAAGGAAATATATGAAAATTTCAGAACATAGTCATGACGTACGTAAGTGCCTAACTGCATGTAAAATTTTGATAGATGAAAATGTTTCACGGGAGGGAATTAGGTTCCGAGTTTCATCTCTCTTCGTGGTCTAGGAGCCGAGAACGAGACCGTCAACGATGTTGAACCAAAGGACAGAGAGAGGTAACAGGATTTAATAAGATGTGTATTTAAAAACGTCTTTTTGCAAAAACGAGGACATCTTAGTATGTATAAAGTCTAAGGTACTCTAAATTAGATAAAGTGTCGCATAAAATGCAATTAAATGTCCATTCATTTTGTAAAAATGGAAATATTTAGTATTAGTATGTGCTAACTAGACTAATTTTTTTTAATAAGTTAATATTCAAAGTACAAACTAAACTTGCATGCAAGATGTAAATTAAAACTAAAAGTGCTATAAATCATGTAAAGAGAATAATGTACTTTGTAGCAGTAGCCCAAAAGTTATGTTAAATGGGACAGTAGAAATTTACAGAATATGCAAATAATAAACATTTGGTTAAAGAAAAATATATGCACTGAATCAAGATAGGTGAATAAAGGTTTTGTACGTGAATTTCCTAAAATAGCGTATTTTATATCGCTGACTCTATAAAATATACAATGTTGATCGTGGTATATGAACTTGGATTATAAGCTACAATATATATATGTATATATAAAATATTAAAATCGTAAATCCAATGGTAGAATGGAAGTAGTAACTCATAATACACTATCTTAAAAAATTTTTATGCCTACAGAATACAATAAAATAAAATAAAATTCAACAATAAAGAGGAAATTATAATTCAGAAAGCTAAAGATAATCAACAAATGTCAATGGAGAGGAATCAAAAAAAGGAATACCAAAATAATCAAGCATTAAAGCTTGCACGTGGAAGAGCTCTAGGCTTAAGAATAGTTCATTTCGAAAAAATTCTTTATCAAGTCCTAATATTTTAAACGAAATGAACACAAAAATGCTTGTTTCTGAAACACAAGATAGATCTTATCTATAAACATGTGTTATTAGGACGACAAGCATAAAGATTGAAAAAATAGAAAGGAAACATAAATACCTTAAAATACATATCAAATGTACAAACGTGACGAGCAAAAAGTGATATATATATATATATATATATATATATATTTATATTTTTATATATATATATATTGGAATTTCATATTATAATTTTATTATATATATGTGATTATTTTTTGTCACCCGGTAAACGCCAGGTATACTTTCTAGTATAATTATAAGCTGTCGGCCAAACTGAATTAATTGAAATTAAAATGTCTGAGAGAGAATAAATGCTCTATTTTCGTCGCGGGCATATTGCATAAGATAACTTGGAGATAATTAGTGAGATGTCATCAGTTGCAGTTCAAATAAGAATTAAAATTTTCAGTAAATCGCAAGACTTCTTTTAATCAACACTTACGATAATGTAACTTGTTTACAAAGAAATAAGCATATTTCACCTCGACAGCGATTTATCAATTGCCACTTTATTTAATCATGCTTGATTCTGAATGTCTTTAAAATGAAGTGTCCAAATTGTACAAAATCAATTTTGATTTTCATTGTTGAAGTATTCCAGCAAAATTATCTTTCTTAAAAATAACTTAATGAGCCACTGTTGTGACTTAATTAAAAATGAGAAGAGATATTAAAAGTTTACAGAGAAAATTTTAATTCAGAAAATGTTCATTACATAATCGTGTGAACTAACAGAATGCAAGAGAAATACCTTAGAGCGAACAGATTTCATACAACAGTAGCAGCGCTATATAGGTTATTTCAACTTTACCTGACTTTGTAGGATTTAGCAATTGGTTTTAGACACATACTTTCAATTTGCATGTTTGTTTAAATTAAATGCGAAATTTTTTCATATAATTTTTTCCGGTGGGTGATACTTTATAAATAATAGGGGTCTAACTTTTCATATGGTTCCGTAAGAAAAGAGTTCAATTAGAAAAAGTTGTGTTCTACAGAAAATAGTCTAAACAAAAGCACCCTGTGCAATAATCTGCAATATTCAATCGAGGTATCTATAATAAATATAATGTTAACAAGAAAGATCAATCATGCATAAAGCACTGATTATGAAACACTTTCCAACTGCAATGCAATTTTATTTAAACATCTCTAAAATGCGATGCATTCCTCGGTAATATTTATAAAATTATCACAATACTACAATAATTTATTATATTTGAAAACTTCATCGAAAACAAATGAACTTTATTCAAATGACGTCATCGAACAATAAACAGCATGGCTCTCTATATAAAAGCTGCATTTCATTCATAAACATTTTTCCATTGCTTTTATTCATCACAATAATACAATAATTTATTTTATTTAAAAACTTAAAACCATGGAGATACAAGTAATTTAACTCTATGCTTAAAACGTCATCGAAAAAATCGTCTGCTTCTCTATGTAAAATCAATGAATGTTTCATTCATATCAGCTTTATTGCAGACTCTAAAGTTAAATAATTTTGTGTTAAAGAAATGCAGCAGTACTTGAACAACTCATCCTACATTTTTTGGTGTTACATTCTCCATAAGTGAAAATTAGGCTTCGTTGCAGAAATAATCAAAGTTTGATGATCATTTAAAATCAAATATATTGTAATTGCGTTATTTCAGAACGTAAATGCACAGAAATCAAGCAAAAATAAATCGGTTTAAAGGACGGATACAACACTAAATATAAATTAAAAAGAACTTTAAAAATCACGATTTTGACACAAGTTAGATGTCATATTTTATTTTGAAGTGGGTCACGTGATCTCTTCATATAATGGTCACGTGATCTCTTCATGTGAAGGGTGTAATTATTATTTTAATTTTTATTTAATAAACTACCGAATATATTTTACTGACATTTTTTTCATATTCTTTATGGGAGAATTTGAATATTTCCTAAAACTTTAGAAGCAATTTGTGAATTTTAAATTCGCTTAAAAAATGTTTGAAAAATTAGGTCCCGTAGGGTTCAGTGTATTTCATTTTTTCAACCCCGGTTCAGTCCAAAACTAATTGGGTGTTATTATTCATTCATATTCCCACAGGTCCCACAGACCGTCTGAACAACATACAAAAATTTCACTTAGATAAAGTCATTTTTACGGCAGTTTTCGTGCTAAAGGACAGACAGACCGACAGACAGACATAATGAATGAACAAGGTCATAAACACTTTTTAACTATGTTGTAAAGTGTTAAAAACCACCAAAATAGGGAAAATTGGAATTGGATTCTCCCTTAATTTTTAACTCGTGCTGCAGGGTCGTATTCTAAGTTGAAACTAGACATCGCACAAAATGTTATCTACGCAATATTTTTTGCAGTTGACTTTGTATTTGTAAGGAAGCAATTCCCAATTTAAGCAATAACTCGTTGAAAGCTGTTGATAATAGAATCGGTGTTTTTTCTTTAGACTAGTTACTGTACAGAGCAACATTTTCTTATTGAACTTTTTTTTTTATTCAAGGGACCCTATAAGAACTTGTACCCTCTATTTTTATAGTACTAAATTCTAACAAACTTTCAAATAGGAAGTATGTATCTGAAACTAATTACCGAAGCATGAAAAGCAAGGTCAACTATGATGAAACACCCTGTATGCAGCAATAGTTTCAAGTGTTATATGAGCCGGTTGTTTTTAGAAAATGATTGTTCCTTTAATTATATAACTAAACTTTTAACATAGTTCAAAATAGCTATTGCAACAACACATTATCTATTTTATGCATTAGCTCATTCATTAATAAACTATTAATAAATAGTATCATTCCGTTTCAATAAACGACCCTATTTAAGGATCGTTTATTAACACTTTTATTGGTTCGGATGTTATCTTTGTAGAAAATCTTGGTAATATATATATGTCATTTACCAAAGTTGAAAATATAAATTTTATTGCTTTGTTCAACTGTTATGAGATTTAGAACATCAAAGTTGAGAAGCAGACACTGGAGCAAGTATCTGGAGGGGAAAGAAATCTATATCTGTTGCTTGAGTTTGTAATAACCTCAACAACCTAACAAATTATTTATAAAGCATAAAAAGTACGAATAAACCTTCATTGGATATAAAAGATTTTAAAAGTAGATGTTTTAAGCCATTGCGAAAATATTTACTACCATAGTTAAAGGAAAATAGACTAAATAAACTACCATAGTTAAAGGAATAGTTATTTTCGGACTCTATACTGGGGAATATAGTGCTACAAATTCGATGGTATTGTATGGAATATTTGAGGGGCTTCATTAGACTGTTGGTGCTGCTCTCCAGTAACGTCGTACTGAGGGTGTCCTTAACAACAGAGTCCAGAATAAATTACTTTAGGATAATGTAGCGTATTATACAATAACAATGCCGTAAAGAATAAAGAAAAATATTTAAAAGATTTTAAATAAAAAGTTTATTTCAATACATAGGACATAAATTAAATTCGATATGTCTGAGCGCTTTTGGGTGTTGTGTTCATCTAAGGCACATGACATTGTACCAGCACGTTGGAGTTTTATTGTACAGTCAACCCACAAACTAAATTTGCATATCCCAAATAGTCGATAGGCAAAATGTATATTCATACGAAATGAACAGATATAAACTAAATATATTACATGAAATCAAATATAAATATATAAAGTATAATGCACAGAAAAATCGGGATTAGCAAAACTTTGAATTTTTTGGTATAGAGACACAGTAGTGTCTACAGAATAAAAATTTGGGCGAGGTTTCGGTAACCAAATGTTTTGATTCCCATTTAAACAAGTAACAAACAGTTTTCCAAACTTTAATGAGTTCCTGGGAGGGATTATGACCCCCCCCCCCCCCCCCCCCATCTTAGAAGCACTGCGCAGACAATGGTTTCTTCTATGACATCCGGCATAAGTCGCCAAGCAAAACCAAGTTCAATTCAACAACAAAGATTCAAAAGGTAGAATGTTTCGGAGGTTACAAACAACGTATTAAAAGAAAAGTCTTGTCATAAAGAAAGGAAAAATGATCGCTGGGAAGAGTTTGGGGAAAAGCAGTGGGAACTTTTTGTTTTTAATATCAATAGCATGCTCACACAAGTTAATACCAACGGTCCTTGATGAACAAGAAGGTTGAATCTTCGCAAACTTATAGTATCAACTACGCTACAGAATCTTATGGAGCCGGATTTCGATTTACGATTTACCTCCCGATGGTGAAGAAAATGGGGGATTTTAAAATGTATTTCCAGACGCCCCAGAAGTTCCTTAGTTGAACTAGAAGGCTGAATCTTTGCACACTTATAGTACCTACACCGGAGAGATCTAGCCGGATTTACGAATTGCGAACCCCAAGAATATGTAACGTAGCCCCCAAGAAAATTACCCCAAGAATATGTTTTTAAAATGATTTTCAGATCCCCATAAGCCTCCTGGTGACCTAGAGTCTGAATATTTGCACACTAATAGTACTAACCATCGGATAGACCTTGACGTAATAAACTTTGTATCTTTGTGCTGTATTTTACGTTTTAATCCTGTTTATTATTGATTGAATGCAAAGTCACGTTCAATACTTACTAAATCTGACGTTGTAGGATTTCGACTGGCATAGAAGACTGAATCTTTGCACACTTATAGTATCTGGGGCCAACGGCCGTACCGTGCTGAAAACACCGGTTCTCGTTAGATCACCGAAGTCAAGCAGCATCGGGCGCGGTTAGTACTTGGTGGGTGACCACCTCGGAACACCGCGTGCTGTTGGCCATCTCGGGTGCGGTATCCCCGTGGTTTGCGCGCTAGATTTGCACGCTACCACAAATGCCGCCGTGTTCATGCGGAGTACGATCACGTTAAACATGTGGGTCCGTAAGTCCTTCCGAGAGGTTGGTGGTAGGGGAAGGAGGGTACGGTCCCTGTGGATGCCTCCCCCACTGGGTTCCGGTCTAAATTGGGTGGCACTTCCCGGCCGTCCATACAGTTACCTTACACCTTTCTGGTAGGTCGGACGGTCTGGGTCTCAACAACAACACTTATAGTATCTACCACTGGACCGAAGTGGACAAAATGGACAAAGTGGATCACAGGGGACAAAATGGTGAAGAGGGATAAAGTCTCTCAAAACTCTCCCGAAGCCCCTCACCGGGGATATAAAAGGCTGAAACTCGATCACGAGAATGAACCTAACTAGGTCAATTTTTAATCTATTTTAGACACAAAGCACCATACATTGTTAATTAAAAAAAATCAGTTATTAAAAGGTACTGCAGTTTAATTTTTAAAAGTGTTAGCCTTCTATTGACAGGCCTAAATACTACTATTTATATTTAAAGTCATGACAAAAGATGGGGTACTGTTCTGAAGTAATGCTGAGAGCGGAGTGGGCGGTTCGTTCTTAGCTTTTATTAAGGATGCATACTGTTCCAACTGTGCTGTTTGGGCCTGAAGAAGGTGGCTTATAACGTCCTCCAAATAATCGTAGTCACCTAACTGACATATGCCTGCTTTTGAATAAGGAAGTTGTATCAGTTCTCATTTTACAAACAGCAATTCGTTTTAGTGTTATTGTTTCTTATCGGATAAGACTTTATTAAGATTCTTGTCAAAGTTATTACCCAATTATCTGTCGAAAATTTTGATTAATGATATCGTGATTAATTTTGACAAAGAGACTGTTTATTTCAAAATAGAAAATATATTTAAAATTGAAAAAAACCTTCTATGGGGTATAAGAAGTCACATTTCCTACTTTTTAAACTAAAAGGGTATCACATGATCAAAATTTTAATATGTTGATAGTCAAATTAAAGTTCCTTAATTAAAACATTCATTAATTAAATTGGAACCATGGGTCTACATGACCATGTGTTCAAAATTTCAATTCGAAAACTTACTTGCATATTTATTCTGTGGAAAAAGTTTTATGCAGTCCCAATTATCCGTCAAAAATTTTGATTAATAATATCGTGGGTAATTTTGACAAAGAGACTGTTTTTGACAAAATAGAAAACATTTTTAAAATTGAAACAATTTTCTATGGGGCCCGTATAAAAAGTCGCATTTTCTACTTTTTGAATAAAATGGTATCACATGATCAAAATTTTAATATGTTGATAGTCTAATTAAAGTTCCTTAATTAAAACATTCCTTAATTAAATTGGAACCATGGGTCTACACGACCATTTGTTCAAAATTTCCATTCGAAAACTTACTTGCATATTTATTCTTTGGAAAATGTTTTATGCAGTCCCCAATTATCAGCCGAAAATTTTGATTCATGATATCGTGAGTAATTTTGACAAAGAGACTGTTTATTTCAAAATAGAAAATATATTTAGAATTGAAAAAAACTTTCTATGGGGTATAAAAAGTTACATTTCCTACTTTTTAAACTAAAAGGGTATCACATGATCAAAATTTTAATATGTTGATAGTCAAATTAAAGTTTCTTAATTAAAACATTCATTAATTAAATTGGAACCATGGGTCTACATGACCATGTGTTCAAAATTTCAATTCGAAAACTTACTTGCATATTTATTCTGTGGAAAAAGTTTTATGCAGTCCCAATTATCCGTCAAAAATTTTGATTAATGATATCGTGGGTAATTTTGACAAAGAGACTGTGTTTGACAAAATAGAAAACATTTTTAAAATTGAAACAATTTTCTATGGGGCCCTTATAAAAAGTCACATTTTCTACTTTTTGACTAAAATGGTATCACATGATCAAAATTTTAATATGTTGGTAGTCTAATTAAAGTTTCTTAATTAAAGCATTTCTTAATTAAATTGGAACCATGGATCTACACGATCATTTGTTCAAGATATATGTAGTGGTGCAATATAAACACCTTGTTTATTGTTTTTCTTATTTTAGTGACACTAACGTTGCAAAGATATATCATATGAGGTTAAAACAACTCATATGGGCTAAATTAAAACCGATTATTTTAATAAATTATTGCTTACTATAAGCATTGAAATAAATTCTGAGAATAAATGAAATAAGGATTCTATGATATATGACAAAATCCGTGTAAATAAAGTTGGTTTAAAACTGTATTCAAAAGTACAGCTCAATGCCGAAGACTATTTTCTTATCAAAATTAAATAGAAAATAGCCTTTTGTTAATTGAACATTCATTAAACTCCATTCTATAAAATAAATTCGTGCAATAGTGATATTTGTCGAAAATATAATAACACGTTCAGCAATTATTAGATATTTATACCAAACCATGGTTAAAATGAGTGGAAATACAATTCGAGATTTTAATATAAATTTAAATATTTTTAAATTAATTTTAAAGAATATAAATATTTTAAGATATTATTAATTATTCATTAGTTTTCATTTCATTTTTAAAGATATTAGGACATTTTAATTTAAAAATATTTAATTCTTTCTAAATAATTTAAATATGTTTCGAAAATTAAGTATTAAAGTATTTAATTTGAAAATTAATTATTTACGTATAAAGTTTCTTAAATAATTTTTAAATGATTTAGTCCTTTTATTTGAGAAACAATTAAAAAAATTGTTGTTTATTTACACTACATTTAAATGAAATTCAACTTTTTAAATTTAGCTTTAAATGTAAAATGTAATGATTTTTTCAATGCATATATATATTTTTATATTTTATTTGCGTTGAGAATTTAAAATGTTTAAATTTAAATGGGGTATTATCAGGAGCTTCAAATCTTTTAAATATCAAATTATTTTGTTTTCATTCAGAATATTATACATTTCAATATATACACGTATTTATTTACATGAACTTTTAAAAATATCTAAATATGATTTAAATATGCGTTTTTACATTAAGTAGTTAAAATATAGAATTTAAGATATGTTTTAAATTTTTAAATATTTTTGTTTCCATTATAAACTAAATTTACTTATATACAGTGGAATCTCGTTACAACGAGCGCCAGTTTAACGAATATTTCAAATTAACGAATTTTGAGCGATGCTTTGAAGAAATTCCTATTCTTTCCTCATTAAATATTTTCACATTAACGAATTTCAGTTTAACGAATATTTCAGATTAACGAATGAATTTAAACTATGAAAGCATTTATTTTTTCAGATTAACGATTTTTTTTATCATTTTACCTCAGAAACTCCTTTCTAGATCTAAAAGTTGCAAAATGCGTATTCTTCCCGGGAACTGTACCTCATTTTACAGTCTTTCGACCAGAGCATCATAAAAAATGTTAAAGTTCATTTTCGTCGACGGCTTGTTGAAAAAACACTTGCGAACTTGAATGATGACAGCAATTAATCTCAGACAAGCCATTGAAATGATATTCGTTGCTTGGCAAAATGTGTCCAAGTTTACAATCCAGAACTGTTGGAAGAAGTCGGGTATTATTTCGAACTCTTTAGAATGTGACAAGAATGATATTTTGTTTAAGGATTCTACAGCTGTCGATTTTCCCGAAGATCTATGGGCTACAGCGTCCAAAGAGCTTAAGTTTCCCTTAATAATATCACCTTTTGATTACGTTGGATGCGATGAGGAAGTTTTTATAAGTTCAGACTTGACAACTAGTGAAATTATAACTACTCTTGATAGTAGCAACTACGAAGACATAAAAAATTATGAAAGTGATGACAACGATGAATGTGTACCAGATGACCCTCCAGTGTCTTTCCAAACAGCCCTTTCAAGTATCAAAAATGTGCAAAAAATTTTAGCTCAGCAAAAAACTGTTCCTGAACATTTTTATTCTTCTTTAAGTGATTTCGAAAACCTTCTTAACAAACACGCTTTATCACTTCTAGTGCAAACGAAAATTTCTGACTATTTTTCGAATATGTAATTAAACCTTCTTATCCTGGAAATAAGTCTACTTACAGTTTTAGGTATGTTTGATTTTCTTTATGTTTTGCATAAAGAATCTACTGCTACAACCAATACAAATACGTGTGTGATAAATTTATTCCTCTTTATTCTAAAATGCATCTTTGATCAACAAAAAAACGAAGTAGTTGTATTTGTATATAATTTAAAATATATCGTAGCACATAGTATGCTTTCATTATGTTTCTTAATATATCTTCCATTTTTTAAACGTTCGTCATTTTGAATTTTCACTTTAATGAAGTTTTCAAAATGACGAATTTTTACTGTGGTCCCTAGAAATTCGTTGTAACGAGATTTCACTGTATTTAGAAAATTCAAAATATTTATATTTATAAATACGTTTATTTACATGTGGTGTTTTGAACATATAATTACATATGTACTACATATTGCAGGGAATGTAAAAATAGCTATATTTGCCCTGATAATCTGCACTGTAGTCAAAATATGAGACCGAAATCTAGATTTTCTCTCTGCTCTACAATGTGATATATTTATTTATTACTTGGGCGCGTTTTGTTTGTAAATAAACATAGTATCAACTTTCACTTTCCTTTCTGCTTGTTTGCAGATATGTGGGGATGTCATTCAACTTTTAACTGAAAATTCTGTTGGTGGAAGAGGAAAGGGCATTGGCCCACCCCCTCTCTCGTGCCGACGTACCTTTTGTTGCGCCCACGATTACACGGGGAGGGGTGGGGGACTCTTCGTCTGTTGTTAGTAAAGTTATTGAGGTGTGAAAAAACCCCTTCAATACAGATATTAAAAACTCGAACCCTTCAGAAGCATGACATGATTTCATCTCTCCCTTTTTCTTGAAATACATGTAACTATAAACAAAAGAAAATCTCGAAATGTGTAATGTTATTATAAAAATGTATAATTAATATGCATTTAATATCATATTTCAGTAGTTCAATTTTATCACATTACAAATTATATCACATTGACAAGCGTAAACAAAAAGTACGGATTCAGTATTTTTACTTATGTGCGAGTAAGTTTTATGATAGGAACGCAAATCAAAAAAATTTGAGTGTGACATCATCTATGCATGAGTCTCCCTATGTGTACAATGTAGGTATATATTTTATTTAAAACTATTTATTAGATATTCACAATGCTTAGCGGTTAGGTGGCTTATCTACTAGATTGTAGTATAAAAAATAATAATGAATAAAATAAAAGCTTACGTTCTTTTATCTTTGGTTTTTATCTTCTATTTCTTCTTGCGTCATTTAACAATTGCTTTCCAAAACGATCACGTTTTCTACTCTACCGACATAAGCAAATCTTGCTCTGGTGAGTGTAGGTTACGCTGACATGCAGTCATGAGGATGGTTCTTGACTTCGAAACGGATAACATTCTTATTTTCATTAAATACTGTTTAATACGCATAATTCAAATAACGTTACATTGTAACAGCAGTTTAAGCGTATTTCTAAGCAGTTAGGTAGGCAAAAAAAGTTTCGATTTGGAGCCCAATTTTTCTATGTGAACATAACAATTTTGTTAAAGTAAAACGCATTTATAACTGATCAATAATTATATACTTGATATGAGTATACATCTCACAATACACTTAAAATTATATTAAAGGGCAAAAGTTAGCAAAAGCAAGTCATTTTAAGAGATGACCTAAAAGTATATATGAAAGACCTAAATTTGGCCCAGGACCCCGAGTCTACGTTCCTGTTTCCAAGTACTTAGCTTCTTCTGTTCCAAGCGGCGTAAGAGTAATCAAATATTTTGGGAAGACATAAAACCAGGGACTAAAATTGAAGGGCTCGGAAAAACATAAGGGTAGCCACAATTGTCATAGTTTTCAGAAGAAAGCAAAACAAATTTTGAACAGGTCCATAAATTAAAGTTATTTATTGAAGTTAACACGCTTAATCAATGTAATCTTGCTGAAAAGTGCTCCAAATTTTATGATGATATTCTTATTAGAGACAGAATAAGTAGGTAATATGTAATCTGTATGTGACTTACAATTTTGTTGCTGCAGATTAAAATTGCTAACATGAAAGGTTGAAACACAAATTTTAAATCAGTCGTAAGAGAAAAGGGAATGTTTCAATGAAACACTAATTTTATTTAAGTATACATATCCCGTCATCGGTTAAACAGATGTCTGCTTCATCATAACAACTGGTGATTTAAGGCTGAGGAAGAATGTATGGTGTATAGGTGGTATATGGTCTAGAAGAGACATGATATTAGGCAATTTCTTTTTCTGAAATGAAAATTTTCTCTGAATTACGTAGTGATTTTTTATTGTTTTATAATTTTGATAGTGCTTTCTTTGTCTACTTTTGATTATAATTAGACCCTATTGAGATATTAGTATCTTGTAAAAAAATATAAAAAATCATTTAAATGTACTATCCTCTTAATTTAGCTTATATATTATTATTGAAGGATATGATTTATTTAATATATTTAAATTTTTATAGAACGCATTTTTTGTTCTAATTTTATCTTTAAGACTAAAGATAAAATTAGAACAAGAGAAAAAACTCAATTTCAATATTTTGAAAATATATAATCAACTTGAATCAATTTTGAAACTGTATAATCAATTTGAATCAATTTTGAAAATATATATTCACTTTGAGTAATACAATGGTGAATCTAACAAGAAAAAAAATAAGTATAAGATGGTCAAAATATTAAAATCATTATTAAAGTACTTTAATAGCAAGGGACACTGTTTTTATTGATTTATAAGAGGTTTTTACTTATATACATAGTATAATATATATAATATAAATATGCATAGTGTACCTTATATACATAGTATAATGTATAAGGAAAGCATTGTGACGAGGTCGAAAATTCAAATTCGAGTTTTCGACGGGAAAGCACGTGTCAAGCATCCCTGAACACGAATCAAATGTTTCTGAAGTGATATCTGTGTGTGTGTGTGATTGTGCTGAAATTATTGTTCCTTCGTAGAGTCCCCTGTTGACGGTTTTGACACATAGTTCTCGTTTTCCACAAAAGACTCACCTGTGTGTGTGTGTCAGTGAGTCTGTAGAGACGAAATCTCACGAACGAATGGAGCGATTTGAAAGAAATTTGGTGCAAAAATTACAATCCGTGAATACTGGAAGCCTTTTGTTTTTAAAAGCAGTCTAATGTTCAGACCCCCCCCCCCCCCCACCTAAATATTCGAGTGAATTTAAAAAAAAAAAATCATCAAAAAATCCAAACCTTTAATAAAGTTATGCAAATAGTCATTTCTTATGTAATTTTTCAGTAGAAAACAATTGACACAAACTTTAGAACACTAGCATGAAGCGTTCTCGAGATATTGCATATTTTTCAAATACACTTATAAAAAAATCAGATTAAAAAAAAATATTAACTATTGTGAAATATGTTCACTTTTCATATGTAATATCATGCGATAAATTTGATTATATCATTCTCGTGCATCTAGCACGCTACATTCATGAGAAAAAATACTTTGGGTAATACTTTTTTATTTGAATGTCAACAGTCATTTTCCTGCTATAAGAATAACTTATTTCTCCATCCATAACGTTTGGCGAGATATACAATTCATCAGCCAAATGTGCAAAACAGTACCGTGGATCGTATTATTATTTTTTGACTGTAAAAGGAGTAAATGCATTGCATTATATAAGGAAAGCCATGTGCTGTTCTCGTCAGATTGTGTAATTAAAGAATTAGTGATGTTGTTCATTTGACCAACCTAGCTGTATGTGAAAGGCAATACCACTGTTTTTCTGAATAATATTAATCAAATTAAATAACTGCAAAATAAGTACATAAAATTTACTTTTGAGTATTTAGCAACCTTGAGAGAATAATCTGGGTCTAAATCTGCTCCGTCCGTCATATTAAACAGATCAGAATCAACTGGTTCTGAAATTTCAGCACGCAGGGAGTAATCAGAAACACGAGGTGACGTCATGCTTTATGAATATACCATTTGGTTGCCGAACACACTATTGTTTACCAAGGAAGCTGCCACTGCCTTTTGTTGTTGATATTAAGACTCAATTTCTATTCTTACTTTCTTCATACATAGTATAATGTATAAGGAAAGTATTGTGACGGAGTCGAAAATTCGAATTAAAATTTTCGACGGGACAGCACGTTTAAAGCATCCCTGAACACGAATCAAACGTTTTTGAGGTGATGTCTGTGTGTGTGTGTGTGTGCCAGTGAGACTGTGGAGATGATATCTGACTAACGAATGGAGCGATTCGAACGAAATTTGATACAAAAATTACAATCCGTGGTTACTAGAAGCCTATTGTTTTTAAATGCAATCAAATGCTAAGAACCCTACTAAATTTTCAAGTGAAATTTTGAAAAAATCATAAAAAAATCAAAACTTTTCATAATGTTACTCAAATAGTCATTTCTTGTATAATTTTTCATTAGAAAACGATTGACATAAACTTTAGAACGTTACCATGAACCGTTCTTCAGATATTGCACATTTTTTAAATACATTTATCAAAAAATCACATAAACTAAAATAAAAATATTAACTACTGTGAAATATGTTCACTTTTCTCATGTAATATCATGCGATAAATTTGGTGACATCATTCTCGTGGATCTAGCTCGTTCCATTCATGGGAAGAGCTACTTTGGATAATACTTTTGCATTTGGACGCCAATAGTCATTTATCCGCTATAAGAATAACTTATTTCTCCGTCCATAACGCTTGGCGAGATTTTAGCGACAAATTTGGCGGAATGTCGTCAACTTGGCGACTTTTTAAATATTGACAAATTAACGAAAATGTCGCCAAATTGATAAAAGCGACGCTAATCACTGAAAATGGTGACTAATTGACGAAAATTCAATACCTTGGAAAGAATATAAAAATTTAAGAGTACTATAAGAATAACCTATTTTTCCGTCCGTAAAGTTTGGATAAAATTTTGGTGACGAATTTTTCGGAATATCTCCAACTTGGTGACTTTTTGAATGTTGCCAAATTGAATGTTGCCAAATTGATGAAACTGACACTGAATCAATGAAATTACGACTAATTGATGAAAGTTCAATATGTCAGAAAGAACATAAGAATAGACTATAAGATTAATGCATTTCTCCGTCCGTCCGCAATACTTGACAAGAAATTTAACCGGGACGTCGCGAACTTGGCTACTATTTTAAATGTTGCCAAAGTGACAAAAAATGTCGCGAAATTGATAAAAATGACGCCAAATGAGAAGTAACGTTTCGTTGATTCTGATTTCAGTCATATGACTGGCATACATTTTAGTATATAAGAAATGTTCTTCTCTCTGTTTGTCTGTAACACTTGCTGATGTATTTGGCAAACTTGGCGAATAAGCTAGCAAAGTATGGCAAACTTGGCGATATTTCGCCCCAGATTGACGAAAATTTCGTCAAAATTGCAAAAACGATGCCAAGGTAATAAAAATGACGCCTAATTGATGAATTTATTATTAAAATATTATAATATATTTATTATATCGTTTATTGAGAATGGTAATATTGGTAATATTGGTAATTGTTAATTTAGAGGTGTGTGAAATATAAGTTAATTGGGTACTTTTAAATAGTATTACATGTTGTCATTCTGAAAATCGTCAAATGTACAATTCAACGATAAAACACAGTACCATGGATCTTATACATAATTTTTTTACTGTAAAAGGAGTAAATTTATTGCATTATGTAAAGGAAGTCCTGTGTTGCCCACATCAGATTTTTTAGAAAGAAAAAACATTATCTGTATCTGTGGTGAAGTGGGGTCACTTTTTCAATTTTGGCGCATACAATTAGAAATAAAAATAGAAATAAAAATTTATTAGAAATTAAACGTCTCATAAAGCATATTTAACAAAGTTGCAAAAAATAAAATATAATAACTGGAATGCAATAAAAATAAATTAATAACATTTTACAATTTTGTTATTACAGTGGTGCTTTATTGTGGTATCGATTCAAAAACATGCTGGAAAACGCACAATGCACGGGAAATTCTATTTTAACTAGCATGTAAAACTCAGTGAAAACAAGTAAGAAAATAAATATACCACTCACCCAACTTTATCACTTTCCATACATACATAAAGGAAATTTTGTGACAAGGTTGAAAATTCGAATTCGAGTTTTCAACGGAAGAGTACATTTTAAGCATCCCTGAACTTGAATCGAACGTTTTGAGGTGATGCCTGTGTATGAGCGTGTGCGTGTGTTATGGTGTGTATCCGTGGATGCGATATCTCACGAAAGAGTGGAGCGTTTCAAACGTAATTTGGTACGATTATTAGAATCCGTGAATACTGAAAACCTATTGAATTTAAACGTGATCGAACGATTGAAGGATCTTCAAATGTACAAATGAATTTTTGAAAAATCATGAAAGAATCAGGGCATTCAATAATGCTAAATAAGTAGTCATTTTATACGTACTTCTCATTCTAAAACGAATGGCACAAACTTTAGCATGCTAACTTGAACCATTCTCGAGTTATCTCAAGTTATACTTTTAATTAATGTATATAAAAATTTACATAAAAATAACCAGTAGTATCATCAAATATGCAACACTTGGTGACAAATTTGGCGAAAGTATCATAAATCTGGTGACTTTTTTGCGACTTTAGTGTCAAATTGAAGAAAATGTCGCCAAACTGACGCTGAAGCTACAAAAATGATGTCAATTTGATAATTTAATAATAATTGACGTATTTCTATATAACAGAGTGTATTTCTTAGCAGATGTTAGCAATTTTTTCAACTGCCAATTTACATTTGTGCGAAATATAAGTTAAATAAAATAATTTTACAGGTAAATTTCAGTGTACTGTTCAGTGTTACAAACATTATGCTGTAGATCTTGTCCATCAGTGTTTCGCATTGAAAAAAAGTACTTGAAGTATGTAGGGAAAGTCACTTGCTGCTCACATCAAATTTTTTCACCCACCCGTTGCAAGTTTCATTTGTGATTTTCAGTTTCATTTGTGATTTATTTACCACTAGCCGCCTTTGGCGACCAGCCTGTTCGCTACCCTTGAAAATTCTGACCGTGGCAAATTCTAACCGTGGCACACTCGCTGGCGCGACCTACCAGAAGGAACGACCTACCAGGAAGTGCCATCCAATTTAGACAGGAACTCAGTGGGGGAGGCATCCACAGGGACCGTACCCTCCTTCCCCTACCACCAACCTCTCGGAAGGACTTACGGTCCCGCATGTTTAACGTGATCGTACTCCGCCTGAACACGGCGGCAGTTTTGGCAGTGGCGGGAATCGAACCCGGACTTACCTAGTGCAAATCCCGCGCGCTAACCACTGGGCTACCGCGCCCTCCGCGACAATCTCCATAACCTTCTTTTTATTCACCCAATTTAGACCGGAACCCAGTAGGGGAGGCATCCACAGGGTCCGTACCCTCCTTCCTCTACCAACAACCTCTCGGAAGGACTTACGGATCCACATGTTTAACGTGATCGTACTCCGCGTGAAAATGGCAGCAGTTTTGGCAGTGGCGGGAATCGAACCCGGGCCTACTGAGTGCAATTCCCGCGCGCTAACCACTGGGCTGCCGCGCCCTCCGCGACAATCTCCATAACTTTCTACATATTCACCCAATTTAGACGGGAACCCAGTGGGGGAGGCATCCACAGGGGCCGTATCCTCCTTCCCCCTACCACCAACCTCTCGGAAGGACTTACGGACCCACATATTTAACGTGATCGTATTCCGCGTAAACACGGCGGCAGTTTTGGCAGTGGCGGGAATCGAACCCGGGCCTACCGCTAACTTCCCGCGCGCTAATTTGCAATTTAAAATGACCATATGCTTAATTCCATCATCCTCATTCCATTGTTTCATTGTTCCATCATTTAAAATATCCATAAAATTAAAATATCCATTTAAAATATCCAAAAGTTAAAATATACATTTAAAAAATCCAGATCGTCCCATCATTTAAAATATAAATATAATAATTTATATAGAGCAAAGGCGCTCTATTTAGAACCGTGACGTCACCTCCACCTTGACGTCCCCACCCACCACCTTCCCTGCTTCAGCGAGGGAGAAACGAACGGAATGCCGAGCGGAACGGCGAGAAATTTAAAATCATGACGTCTTTAAAATTGCGATTCTGAAGGCAATTTTCATTATTTCTGGACCAGATTAGACTTGTAAGAATGCCAGATGTTTGACCTTTCTGAAAATGTAAATTATTAGTCGAAATTATGAGTACTTTTCACGATGCGAGAATTTAAAAACCAAAAATCGTTTTCTTGAGCCAAAAGTGACTTTTGTTTTAAAATCTTTAAAAAATATTAGAAATCGAAATGGAGATTTGAAATTGATATATTTTTACTCGCAATTGTCTGCTCTTTCCGATGGTGTGAGTTGTTTTTTTCTACGACGTCTGGATCGTGGAGAAAAAAGGGCAAAAAGGGCAAAAAAAGGTCGAAATCGCATAAAACATTAAATAAATAAAAAAATAATTAGAATTTTGAAAATCGGTTTTCACGTGTCCCCTTCCCTCCCCCCCGGGTGTCCGATTGCCAAATTTCGTAGCTCTCCGACGCGCGGTCGCGAAACGTATAGTGTATAAGACAGACAGACAGACGCACACACACACACACACACACACAGACATTGCCTTTTATTATTTAAGATTCTCGAGAATTTAGCACATTCCATTGATGGGGAAGTTTATTCGCCTTGTGACTTAACATCCACTAATTCGTCAAATTCTATTTATTTCCCTTGATATTAAATGGAAATTAATTTAATTTTAATATAGATTTTGCATGAGGGTATGAGTAAATGACAATGGTTAGTCAATGAAATTATAAATTTTCATTTTGTGGTTCAAGTTCCAAAACATGGGTATAAACGAGAGTGAAAACATTTTTTTTTCTAAATACTATATCAAATGAATAAATTCATCAAGGTTTTTAGGGAAAGCCACGCACTGCCCACATCATATGCTTCAAAAAATAAGAATGGAGGATATGTCCTCCTTTTGGATAGTACCATATATCATCCAATTATATATATTATTAATTTCCACACCATGGGCATTATTTGTATATATTTTTATTTTGTTTTACTACTCCCATTCATTCATTGAATTTTTCACCATCCCGATTGAATCCAAATTTGCTATTCGTTCCAAACCCCATGTTCTCAGCCCATCACCAGATTCTATTCAACAAGGCGGAACATTGACCTTGACCTGTATAACACTGAAACGAAACCCAGTGCTCCTTAAATGAAATCACCAAACGCAAAGGCGAGATAGAATCCCAGAGTATGTGGCTCATAAATATTGATATTTATTTTCTGAAGGCGAAAGAAAATTCGTTTTCCTCCTTATCGTTCTATCTCGAGAGAGCGGTCCTATCTAATTATGAGTTGGGAGACTGTGGGGTGCGTGTGAAACTGCAGAAGAGAGATGTTAGTGTCTTCAGCCCTGACATTAGTACTGGAATTTTCGATTTTTTTTCTTTCATTCGGAGAATTATGTCCTACGTAATGTCGATGTAATATTTTTTTTCAAAATCTAGATTTAAGAATTGAAAGGAGTTTGTGAATCTTGAATGCGATTCTTGCCGACGTTTTTATAGACATTTTAAGTAGAATGGAAATTGTTGGACCGGAAATGGAAAAAAGTATCGGAAGTGGAAATCTTTTAGGAACCCCCCCCCCCCCTCCCGAATTTTATGCTAAATCCAAATCAGTCATCATCTGAGCTCTGTCTGTAGCAATTATTTCAAAATAGATGATTCAAAGAAAAAAAAAATTCTAAAAAAATAGTATGGTAAAATTTTTTTACCACCAACAGTTTTTGGATTCATATGGTTGAAGAAATTAGAACTTTAGTAGAAATGTTTGTCAAACATAAAATATGTATATTCCCATTTAATTATTACCTTCTAAAAATACAATAAACTTAATTTTGTCGTATGAATGAATGCTTTGTAAATAATTTTAGCCCGAAATTGAATGGACATCATTATTTCTTGTTTATTGTGAACCTAAAGTAAATTCGCATTTAAAGCACTTTTCTATTTATTCCAATGTTGCGCTTAGCTATTAAAATAAAATTTATATTTCAACAACAAAAAATGTTGTAAAAATGTTTTTGCAACGAGGAAACATGGATATTTTTAGATTCACTTTATAGAGATTAAAATATATTATATATCCTGAAAATTCCATGAAAGAATATTGAGAAGTTTCAGAGTTACCTGGAGCGTAATGTAAAAAAAAATCTGAGTAAAATGATTTAAAAATTCCTTCTTAAATTCTTGTTAATTTTCGGAACCTAAGATATTTTGGGCTATAACTTGAGTAATTATATGAATTTGCATGTTCAGATAAGTTAATTTACATATATTAAAAAAATCTGTTGTGGGCAGCACATGACTTTCCTTATATAATGCAATGAATTTACTTTGTCACAGTGTAAAATGACTTATAAGATCCACGGTACAATGTTTTAATGTTGAGTTGCACATCTGGCGCTTTTTCCGATGACATCATTCAAAACTATTTATGAAAAGTACCCAATTGACTTATATTTCGTGCAACTCTAAATTGACACTTATCAATATGAATAGCATATATATTAAAATATTTTAATAATTTATTTATCAATTTCAGCGCCATTTTTGTTAATTTAGTTTCATATTTGAAATGTTGACGATATTTTCGTCAATCTGGGAAGAAATATCGCCAAGATGACCATATGTGGCTAAATTAGTCGCGAAGTTCGTCACATTTATCGCCAAGAACTACTAACAAACGGAAAGAGCTTTATTTCACAAATGACTACTGGCGAATTTTAGGCGTCAAATTTCAAAACTATTACACAAAGTAAGGAAAATTTGAGCAACGTATATAAGCACAAATAACACAATAGGGAAGAATATAAGCACATATAACACAATAATGCAGCAATACCTAATATACGCTGCTAAAGTTTCCCTTATTCATTACACAAAGTGTATATTATTTATTTACTACCCAAAGTGTATTCTCTTGCAAATGAAACGAACCAGATGCATAAAAATAACAAATTTATAGCAAATTATTACACATGAAAAGCAAACATATTTTACAATAGTTACATTTTTTTTTTATTTTATGTGATTTTTTTAAGAATGTGCAAAAAGATTTATGCTAGAGCGTTCTAAAGTGTCTGTCATTCGATTTCTAATGAAATATTAGATAAAAAATTATAATTTACGTATCATTATTGAAGATTTTGATCTCAAAACATCCCCAAATTTTGAACATTTGATTGCGTTTAAAATCCATAGGGTTCCAATATTCTCTGATTTTAATATTTGCACAAAATTTCGTTTAAAACGTTCCATTTGTTCATGAGATATCGCATCCACAGACTCACGGACACCCCCCCCCACACACACACACACACATACACATACAGTAAGACATTACCTCAAAAACTTTCGGATTGAGTTCAGGGACGCTAGAAACGTGTTCTTTTGAACTCAAATTCTGAAATCTTCTGAAAACTCAAATTCGAATATTTAACTCCGTCACAGTACTTTCCCTATGCATTATACTATGTATATAGGGGAAGTAAAAGAATTGATTTTTGAATATTTAAAAGCTCTATGACCCCTAAAATATATCTTGCAGTTAAATCAATATACGTGAAAGAAATATTATTACACTTACACATGTCTGAATGTATTATTCATAAAGTATGATGGCAAACTAGTAAATTTTCATATTGATGCAGAACAATGAAAAACCGACGAACTTCTTGTAATTGTCTCCAATTCATCCCAAATACTAAATTATTTCGTATTTACTGTTGGAAAATGTCTAAGATAACTACCAAGTGTAATATACTGATTCAATGACAGGATGGATATGTAAGAATATAATATTAAGAAAATATTTTAAATATTGAAAGCTAATTTTAAATAGAACGGAATAATTATACATATATAAAAATTGACTTTATTTCTCAATAAAGCAGAGAGAGCAAGAGAGAAAGAGTTAAACATTTTGCATGAAGTTAAAGAGAATACAGTAGCAACTGCAACAGGTCATTGTACCCAGATGGAACTGAAACTGAACGGGCGTTTGAAAAAATTTCCAATCCGAGGCGGGATCCTGCTACCGATTGATAAAAAATTGGGAAAGGGTATTCGTAGAGGTGTAGCTACCTTTTTTTCAGCTTTTACTTTTCAGTTTTTATTTTTGCGTGAGGCTTGGGAAGCCAATATGCATAGTCGCGATTTTCTGATATGCTAGGTTATTCGCTTGTGTAAATTGTCTGAGGTTTGAAGATTCAGGGAGTTCTAGTTATTCACTGAGCTGGATTTAAAGTGTATTTCAGAAGAAGGCTATTAAAGGCAGCATTTATTGTGCCATTTTTTTATGTGGAGCATATTAGTCATGGGTATTATTTTTCAAAATTGTTGAATGAAATTAAAAAATATGTACATACGGTCAATGGTCTTACACAAAAGTTTTATGTATATAGACCTACTAATTGCATAACAGATTTTTTACGCTATTTTATGCTAACAAATAATTTATGCTATTCTGCGTAATTAGTTTATGTTTAATATTATCCTATT
The DNA here is from genome assembly GCA_951213105.1 of Amaurobius ferox. NCBI lineage: Eukaryota > Metazoa > Arthropoda > Arachnida > Araneae > Amaurobiidae > Amaurobius > Amaurobius ferox. The sequence goes on from OX578133.1 coordinate 99,369,652, forward strand.
AATTTACTTATGTCATTCTGTTTACGATATAAACAGTGTTATTCAATGGCTTCTGCGATTCATGTTAATAGTCTTAAGTATGTAAATCTATTTCAAAAAGAAAGAAGTAAATGAATTATTTGAATATCACTATTTCTTTACTTTAGTCAACAAATGATTATGACTTTCGCTGAAGTAAATAGAAAACTAAGCAATCATTGTTATTATAATAGGGTAAACTAATAATTATAATTATAATTAGTCGGTTATTCACGAAACGTTGTAGTTTTTCAGTATTTGGGCCAGGTGGTGTCATTCAGAACATTTATCAAATCATTGAAAGACTGAATATTTCATATCAGTAGTGTGCAAATTAATTGGGATACATCCATATTTATTACCGAGTTTCGTTATGTGAAAATATATAGTAGAATAAAGAAGCAGGTAAAGTTGTTACTCTTAAAGAACACACATGCATATAAGGGTTAAAGGAATTGATTCTACTGTTAATGTAGGAAAAATTTGTGTTTCTAGAATTGTAAATGCATACAAATATTTTGGATCACTGTCTTGATGAGAGAAAGGGAAATATAATCAGAATAAGCAATATAATCAGAAACAGCAAATTCCATCTTCAAAAGACAAGGAGATTTTATTTCATGTTAATAGAAACAAAGTTACCGTATGCAACCTTTTCCTTAAAGAAATGTAAAAGTTGTAGGATTTTTCTTGTGTCCCAAATAATTTGCGCAGCACTGTGATTTTAATTCAGTTTTTTAAACTTCACACGGAACAACGAATACAGATAATTTTAATAATGTTAAATAACAAATAGAGGCAAAAATATTGAGACTCGAGAGTGTCCTTATATTGTTATTTTGACCAATCTATATTCTTTTTACTTTATTAAATATTACAAATATATGATGATATCAATATACAGGGTGTCCCAAAAACATTGACCTCGGCTTTTATTCCTTAAATGTTGATCTTAGATATATATAATAAATTACAAAGTTGCGTAGAAAAAGGTACAGAATTTTATAAAATCGGTACAAATTTTCAGGGGATTAAGTTTGAAGAAATACAAAATTTAAATTTTTATACGGTCTCAATACAAAAACATTTCCGATGAGTAAAATGTGCCCCATACACTAATAAGGTAATGTACGAAATTTCAGAATTTTATCATAAAATGTCCCAGAGGTAAGTTTAAACACAGTTGGTGAGGGATTAATCACAAATTAAAATGTAAATGTTTACAGCAAGAGTGCAAATGACGCAACGCAGAAATGCATCATTGGCAAATAATATCTGCCTCTTATCTTTAGATTTATTTACAATTTTTCAAAAATATGCTTCCATGATTTTTCCCCTCTGAGAACCAACCTATGTTGATGCATCGAAAAGTGGTTTAAGTCAACATTTTTGACTTTTCATATCTCTGGGACTTTTTATGATAAAATGCTGAAATTTTGTACATCCCCTTATTAGTGTATGGGGCACATTTTACTCATTGGAAATGTTTTTATACGGGGGCCGCATAAAAATTTAAATTTTATATTTCTTAAAATTTAATTCCCTTGAAAATTTTAATCGATTTCATAAAATTCTGTACATTTTTTTGTAATTTATTATATATGTCTTGAAATTTATTATATATATCTTTGTAGTTTATTATATATTTCTAAGATCAATATTTAAGGAATAAAAGCCGAGGTCAATGTTTTTGGGACACCCTGTATAAAAGTAATTGTATAGTCATATGCAGAATAATACTTTATTGATGAATATTATACAGTATTGATGAATATTATACTTTATTGATGAATATTGTACTTTATTGATGAATATATATTTTACTTTGCAGAATTCTCCATATTCATTAAACATATGAGCACAATTACATTTTTTTAATTATTTCCTCCAATTATTATTATTATTTTTTTTTATCACAATTGTATAAAAGCTTTCATTTCAAAATTACAATAATTATAATTTACAACGAAAACTTTATTTCAACAATCTTCGAAGTTAAACATCTAGAGTAAACATGCTTTTGACATAATTCCATTTACAATGGAATTGATGACCTTTACTGAATTGAACCTTTACTAAAACTTCGCTAAACATTTACAACATTATAAAAATATAGCTGTGAATGCAAATCTGGTATGAATAATGATGGGTAAACGAGTATAAAGGATAATATCTTGCTAAATGTGCAATATTAGAAAAGAAGAAGAAAAGACAAACGTAAAGCACAAACTATTCATCATATGCAAAGAAAGCAAGGGGATCATCGTCATTGTGGTTTTAGTTGCTTTATTCAACACATATAATACCAATCTTTAGATAATATAAATTATAGGGCTAATTAAGTCTGGAGTCAATTATATAAAAATACACCTAGTTAAGACTAAAAATTATGCAGAATGAAATCTCCCAGAAATTGAAATACATATAATTTATAAAAGAAATTATTTAATATAAATTTTGTTCATTATATGAGGATATCAATATATAGAAGTACTTATATAGTCATATAGCCACATTTCTATATGTCATACACGAAATATTTTCATAACTAAATTATATTTTAAATTAAATTATATTTAAAAATATCTGGCTAAAATGTCAAATATTTTTAGTAATAAATTGCTCATAGGATTTAATTATAAATGCTTATAGTTAACAGTTAGAGAAACTAGTTATTTAATGCAATCTAAAAAAAAAAGAAAGAATTCTGATGTGGGCAAATCACGACTTCTGTACATAATGCAATGACTTTACTGCTTTCACTGCTATGCAATGTCGTACAAGATCCACGGAATACTGTTCTTAGAATTGAGATGTACATTAACATTTGTATATTAACATGACATGGTATAAAACTAATTCAAAGCAATAACTTAACATATATATTTCGCGCAAATCCAACCTGACAATTAGAAATATTGCTAGCATCTGCTAAGCAATACAGTACATAGTAGATCTGGTGACCGCGGCTAGTGGTTACTAAATATATCAACCAGTTTTTGTAGCAATAATTTTTTGCCAGTTCTGACCCATCAAGAGGACGCTGAAGTCTTAAAGCAACGAAAGTGGGTCAAGTTCAGTGTGATTAGGTAGAGTGGGCCCACTGCAGAGTAAGAAATACAACGTAAAATTTGCATCGAAATTGGAGCAAGAGTCGTTAAGATAGATAAAAACGCAGATTAAAAATATTTACGGCGGTTCCCTTCCCCTGACCGCCCACACTCCTAAGACTAGCATGAAAATTGCATCCCTCTCAACCAAAAACATAAAAACTCCCAAAGCTCTCTCTCTCTCTCTCTCTCTTTCTCTGCAATCAAATATCGTGTTTAAAACCCAACCTTCACGTGACTGAAAACAATTTCATACGTAAAATATCCTCTTTTGAAGTCTGTCCACCCCTTTTCAGTAATCGAAGCGACCGAGGTCAGGGAGTAAAAGCTGAGAACTTCTTTTTCGGACACGATATTCGACATGATAGCTTTTAAATAAAACTTGTTGAATCCGTCATTTAATTGTTAAAAATGACCAAATAAAGAGGCAAGTTGCATTTTTCTGCTAAGAAATTACAGTTCACGATGACGATTTTCGAAGAGCGTACATTGAAAAGTGTTTAAAATGACCGATATTGGGAATACTCGAAAATATTTTATATGGTCGTTTTTACTCGTATTTAACATCCTGTATAAAAGAAAATATCGACTTTTTGAAAATTTGGGCTTCAAGGGGCTTTTGAAAATATATCTGTTTCTCGTTCAAAGAAAAACTGAAAGTCTAACTTTATGTTTTTAGTAGGAGATACATTTTTCCTATCCCTGTTTTCTCTCTCATTTTAGAGTTTCGTTTTCAAAAATTGCGAAATTTACTTCGAAATTTGAAATTTCGAAACTGCTATGCACGCTGCCGCATAGTTAGCTACATTTGAAAGTAAAAAATCGAGATTTTATGTCAAGTTGGAGGGAAGGTATAAGAATTCGATAGGTATAAGAAGCGTATACCGCTTATTGCTGGACAACGCTGCTGCCTTTTGACTTTTAATTGTGTAGATATTAAACAAATTTCGCAGATAATAAGAATAGTATAAGTACTGAACAAAATTCAAATTCTAATAATATTTTTCTTGTGCCAGTAATGCATTTAACCTTTCGTTGTTTATTTCGAAAAAGCGAATCTCGTTACTATGACAATCTCGTTACTGCAACATCATCGCCAACTGGGAGTATATAAAGTTTGGTACCGTGGGGTATATGAAGTTCGTCACATGACGAGGGTATTAGTAATAGTACCGAATTACGTTCGAAACGCTCCAATCATTCACGAGATATCGCTTCCCCAGACACACGACACACACACTAACATACACACACACATTAACATCACACACACATTAACATACACACACACACCAAGATACATACACATACATATACATACACATACAATAACATACACTCAGACACTAACATACATACACACACAATAACATACACTCAGACACTAACATACAACCACAGACATACACTAACGTACATACATATGCACATATACATATATCACCTCAAACATTTTTAATTCGAGTTCAAGGATGATTGAAACGTGTTCTTCCGTCGAAAACACGAATACGAATTTTCAACCCCATTCCAATACTTCCCCCATGCGTTATACTATATGTAGGAAAAGTAATAATATGAAATAAAATGTACTTCAGCTAATTGAGTCTAAGGTCATTTATTTAAAAACGCTTTTCCTTAAGAATATAACTAATAAAATGCCTCAAAAATTGAAATATATATGATTAAAAAAGTGTTTTCAAATGTAATTTGTTCACCAGGCATAAATCAATTATTGCTATAAATAAAATAGTTTTATAATTGAACGGAATCTAAAATATTCAAGAATTGTCTTGATAAAAACTATTGATTTACGAATTAAATAAATGAAAACTGTTTATAACTGAACTTTATTTAAAGTATTCAAAATATTTCTTGCTAAAAACTATATTGATCTCAGAATAAAATGAATGAAATATTTGTATAACTGTATTTAAAATATTCATTAATTTTCTTGTTAAAAATTTTGATTTCAAAATTGCTCATAAAATTTACTAATAAATGGATTAAGTTAATAATTGCTTGAAGTTAATTGATGAAGTAAATAACTGAAATCTTTATTGAAATCTTTATATGAAAACGGCAAATCGAGGTTAATTCAGGTGCTTTCTTCTATTTCTGTAAGTTAACAACATTATAGTTTTGAACTCAAAGATTTTTTTTGCTCTAGAATGATTGCGCCAGGGTTTAGGCGAAGCCTAGGGGTGAAATCAACAAGAGGCAACAGGTCGTTGGACCCAGATGGCCGCAAAAATGGGATCGAACTTTGGCAGTTAAGAATCAGAAAAAATGAGGAAAACGAGTAGTTTTTTTACCTTTGGCCACTTTTTTTTGGAACACGGTTTGGATTCCCTAGTTGGCATCTTACATTTTTAAAATTTCTCATTTTTCTAAATACTTTTTCGAATGAGAATCGGATTTTGTTTTAAAAAGAGACTACAAGAACGAAAATTTTGTGAGATGCAAGCTATATTTTCGACGAAATAACCATGCACACTTGTGTTGTAATTTTTTTTTTCGATGAAAGTTTAGGTCCGGATCATTCTTGAAAACAATTACCTTTTATTTTGACTTTATATGAATGAACTAAGAATATTTTGAAAAAAAATCCAATCTTTTTGTATAAAAGCAATTATTCTCTGATTAAACTTCGCGAAAAAGATGGAATAGATTTTTTATGTCAAACTTTTCGGGAATAACAATAGACTTATTACTTTTCAAGAATAGATTGGTGTATCATTTGCAACTGTAAACGCACAAAAATATTCCTGCCTTTTTTAAAAATACAGAAAAGTGTTTATTGTAGTTTAGAATTTGAAAATGCATTGTATAAAGAAAAGACCTGTTGCCAGTGAATTCGTGAGCCATACGATGCTATTGAAAGTCTAAAAATTGGATGCATTTCCTTACAGACTCATTTCCAACGATTATTTTTTTTCTTTCGTTAAATACATTAACGTTTAACTTCCATGCAATACATGCTAATGTATGCGGATGGTATTGGAATTTTGTCCAAAATCGGAACTTGAGGTTTCAATGCATATACACGTTTTGATCACTCTTAAATGCCGAATCCACTATTTTTAGCACAACGCGTGTATATGACGCGTCTGTGCAATGCTTGTCAGTCTGTTCAATATTTATATCTACTCTAGCTGAAAAATAATTCAACGAAAATTCACAAAATTTGATAGGTAAGTAGTCTCTTGTCTCTTACCCTGGTGCTTATAGATTTTTGGTATGATTTGGAAAAAAAATCCTGACTTTTTCCAATGGCCCTTAGATCGCCACAATCTGAAATAAAAGACTACATGTGCTCAAATACGTCTAGTCGCCAAATGTTAAGTGAAACCACAAATTATGTGTGATTTTAAATAGAACTATCCGTGTGTTATTTGTTCAATTAAAGTATATTTTATGAAGAAAGAAAGAAAGAGAAAATGAATTTGAGTATGTGGAGAAAATCTTGTGCTGCCCACATTAGATTTCTTTTAATGTACAAAATAACACATAAAATGTATAGTATTCCTAGGAAAATTCTTAAATGTTCTAATAACTTTGTAAGGAAATATACACAAGTGTGCACCTTAGGTCTATCTGCAGTAATGTGACCTTGTCCGATGGAATAAAAGTGACATCAGCGACCCTAGCGGAGGACTTTAAAAGTTAGTATAATGAACCAATAAAGGGGGATAGAAGAAGATTGTTTATTACAAAGTCGTACAGCAATGTTTAACGAATACTAATCGACAATAAAACTGTTACAGAAGGCATTCATTTGATGTAATATGCTTATAAACAAATGGCTGTCATATTCAGGAATGATGCAATAAACAACACATACATGATTGGAATCTATCATCATCGACAATGCCTATTTGAATTCGGGAAAGACTACTACACAATAATTATTTATAATTAATCACTGTGCATATATAAAACGGTGAAGTATGACAGATTATTGCCTTCCATATACGCGTTTCGTATGTTCCTGGTATTGATTCTGACTAATTAGACAATGTACCTTGGAATTGGCTTTTTTCGGCTACCTCGTTTTGTTGCGAAGTTCGCTATACTAACTTTTTAAATTCTCCACTAGGAGAGCTTCAATATAATAGTTTTATTATTTTTTTTATTGAAAGCCCTATCTTGCTATAAAATGTAGCGTCTCTATCCCATCCTTAAGTGTGCTTTTCAGAATGTCCACCTTTAGAATCTTTTGATTCGTACTCGTGAAAATAATTGTGGGTAAGAATGTATTTAGTTATATTTAATATTTTCTATGAAAATTTTAACTTTTCTAGTTTTGAATGCTTGTTCCGCTGTCAATTTCATTTGTGTGCAGCTCCAATTATCTTTTCTATCCTGTCAAGAATAATAGACAAAAAAGACTAACCCTATTTGATTACCCAGTATGAAAAAAAAATATGCAAAAAAAAGTTTTTGCAATATTTTTTTTGCACTTGATATTCACGTAGTTATTTATGCAGCTTTAAAATTTTCAATTCTGATATCAAAAGTGACAATTTCAATATATTTCATTTGATAAGATAATTTTACTTCGCCTCTTAAAAAAAAAATCAAACTTCGAAACTTATCGTAAATTATCGTTGAAAAAAGAACTGCGCCGAAACAATTAATCATTTTTTAAACCCTTTTTGTGGAAGTATGAAAAAAGACTTTTTCAACTATCTATTAAAGTCTAAGGAAGTATTTTTTTAACCATTTTAAATGCGACGAAAATTCTTTAACTACAATATACCTTGATGTAAATAATGATAATAATAGGGATGGAATAGGGAAAAAAGTTTTTAATGGTACTTTCTCAGTTTTCCTTGGAGAAAAAAAAGTAGTCAGCAATTTTAATAAAAATACATTTTTTTTAATCTAGGTTTAGAAAGAACCAGGATGCACTTCATCGATATTTTTTTTTGCACTAAATACATAAAGTTGTGAGCAATATCGTCTTTTTGTGTACTTGAGGGTGTCATGTAGATGAGAAGTGGAATTGGATCAAAGCATTTTACGGACTATTATTCTTCTGAGCACAACCTATATTTTGTGCTAAAATTAAAAGGATAAAAAAAAGTTTCGTTTTTAACACTTTACAACAAAGTTGAAAAGTGTTTATGACTTTGTTCATTCTGTCTGTCTGTCTGTCTGTCTGTCTGTCTGTCTGTCTGTCTGTCTGTCCGTTAGCACGATAACTGCCGTAAAAATGAGTTTATCAAAATGAAATTTTAGTATGTTGTTCAGACGGTCTGTAGGACCTATGGGAATATAAATAAATAATATCACCCAATTAGTTTTTTATTAAACCCGGGTTGAAAAAATGAAATGCATTGAACCCTATGGGACCTAATTTTTCAAACATTTTTTAAGTAAATTTAAAATTCACGAATTGCTTCGAAATTTTTAGGAAATATTCACATTATCCCATAGAATATATAAAAAAAAATTCAGTAAAATATGTTGAGTAGTTTTTTAATTAAAAAAATTATTTAATATAGGGAAAAAAACAAATTCAATTAAATTCTGACTTTGGGATATCTTCCAGAAAGAAAAGAGAGAGATATTATATAATAAATATCTCTCCATTTGTTTAAACGTTTTGCATATGGGAGTGGCTTCATATTTGAAAATAAATTTGGTAGATAACAATTTTTCATTTTTTTTAAATTTTATATAACTCTTCATGATAAATTTAATTGATGGCATTTTAAATGCACTTTCCTACGTCCTAGGGAGTTAAAATTTGGTACACAGCTTAAATTTGTTGAACATTTTATTCGACAAAAATTTGATGGATCTTTAAATATAGATCATACATTTTTTTCGAAATGGCCTGAAAATAATCCCCGTTCACTTCTATAAATCATTGGTGTAATATTGTTAAAAATTCTGATGTGGACAGCACATGTCTTTCCCTGCAGACTCATATTCGTTCTCTTTATTTATTCAATGATAATTTGAGTTTATCTGCACAACATAAGTATTTTAAATGACATTGAATTTACACGTTAAACTTAAATTTGGTTCTCATTTGATAGCTGGACTTATTGTCAAAGGTGGCGTAGCGAAAACGCGAAAAAACTAGAATATCTCAAGAACGGCTAGTCCTAGAGTAATGGGGTTAGTCTTATTCTTTTTGTTGTCAAAAATCACATATAAAATAGGAATTTAATTGATATAATTGAGCACACGTAGTCTTTTATTTTTATATATAACGATTTTTGCTGGCCATTTCGCAAAAATAGCCCGTTCCTTTTTCCCGAATCGTAGTAGAATAACCTACAAATGATTTATATACAAAATTTTGTTAAATTTGGTATATAAATCACTTGTAGGTTATTGAAATATTATACTCCAAATTTTGTTAAATTTGGTTCATTAGTTTTTAGCTAGAGTGGATAAAGGCAATTTCTGCGGCCATTTCGCAAAGAAGGCAGATTCTTTTATTACGAATCGTACTATAATCTAATGAACATCAGGATTTCCCACAAAAAACATACCTACCAACTTGTATGAAATTCGGTCCATTAGTTTTTCAATTAGAGTGGATGTAATATCCACACAGACACACAGAAACATACACAGATACACCCTTACACACACAGACGTCTTCCTAAAAGTAGTTTTTTCGTGTTCTAGAAGTCCCAAAACGTGTAGATACTTTGAAAATTCGAGTTCCGATCTTCGGCACGATTCCAATACTTTGAGTACATACACATACACATATATATTATCTGTGTATTATCTGTGTATCTAAATTCCGTGCCTATGCAATTACAATAGTTGTGATTTTAAATGATCCCTAAACTTTTATTATTTCTTCAAGGAAGCCTAATTTTAACATATGCAGAATGCAAATATCTCAAGCGATTGTAAGATGAATTACATAAGAATTGCTGAATTTTTTTCACACAAAATTATTTAGCTCTGGAGTCTGGAATACAAGTTATATGAATGAAATATTCATTGATTTTGCATAAAGAATCAGATGATTTATATTTCGATACAGTTTTAAATATTTAAGTATAATAAATTACTGTAGTACTGTGATAATGTAAAAGATATTACCACTGAATGAATCACATTTTAGAAATTTTTAAATGAAATTTCATTTCAGTTGGAAAGTGTTTCATAATCAATGCTTATGCATGATTGATCTTTCTTGTTTTAATATTACAATTGTCAGGAATGAAGTGTAGTTTGTGAGATTGCATCTTACATGTTTACATTTTTAGGAATATTACTATTCAGCTCAACCGTTTAGGTAGTTAATACGGGATCAAAATTTTGAATAGTCCTATTGTACTCCCATTTACCAATTGTACTCCAATTTACACGAAATTTTGCAGGTCGATGTATTTATGCAAAATATTAGTTAGTCATGATTTTCAAAAAGAGTGGCTGAAAAAAATGTTGAAGGGAACGTTTATGATGCAGGGAATGATGATCGATGCTGTTGGAAAGAGTTTGCAATAGGGAAGTTCAGTACATGTCGATTTATCACCAGTCAAATATCTTTCTGGATAAAAACTTGAGAGTCTTATTACAGTAGAAAGGTGTATAGAGTTAAAAAAAGTCAAAATTGTTATCGCTCCTTTTAGAAAAAGTAAAAATATTTAAAAAATTATAGTTTTCACTAATCATTATTGATTTTGATATTTTAGCTCGATTTTATAAATTGTTTAAAATAATTATTTTGAATAATTAAGTCTTGATTTATAAAGACATTTTTCGATTTAATCAAATTATAATACATTTCTGTTCATTTTTAATAACATATAAAAATTATAAAATATCTTATATGAACACAAACATTCAGCTCAACATTTTAGCTCGTTAATACGGGATCAAACTCTTGAAAAGTCCAATTGGAGAGTTTTAAAAATTTAAAACTTAATTATAATGATTTTACTTTGTTGTTTCTTTTCTGTGTTTTCTTAGTGAAAATTGTACATAAAAAGTCAACTTCTGTGAGTATTTATTTATGAGTTGCATAAAAATCTGAAGAAAAATGAACATTTTCAAGTTCTTTGTAACAGAAGAATTTTTTTTTCCAAAAGAAAAAAAATGTTGTTGATTATGATGTTAAAGCAGTCGTGTGTATATAGACTATTTCAAACAAATATTAATCTAAACAGTGTGTAACAAATTTATAATAAGAAAGTAAACAGTAAGCACTTGGTAGATCATCCCCAGTTGAAGGCCAACTTTGGTTACCATTACTGTGGAGCACCACCAGCCTTGTAGTCCTGGTAGAACGGCGTAGGGTCTATTTGCCACAAGGGACACTGGACCCGTGTTCGGGTGGAGTACGAGCACGTTAAATATATAGGTCCGTAAGTCCTTCCGAGAGGTTGGTGGCAGAAGAAGGAGGGTACGGTCCTTGTGGATGCCGATCCCACTGCGTTCCGGTCTAAATTGGATGGTATTTCCCGGCCGTTCGAACAGATACCAGACCGTCCAACCTACATCTTCAGGTAGGTCGGACTGTCTGGGTTGAAGAAGAAGGAGAGGAAACACTGGAAGCAGCCTGACACACTATAACTTTTCATTCGCACACAGCGTGTAATTCAATAAGGACTTCTTGATTTTTGATTCTTGTTGACATCGTTTTTTAAAAATCGTAGCCATCATATATGATAGAGTATTAATCTGAAATTCATTAGTGGAATCATACATTTCTAGGAAAATACTATGTTTCACTGTTTCATCACAAAAATATGCATTTTAAGTATTATTTTCAAACAGCATATGTTCCCTTTAGTCCTGCACTAATTTTTACTTGCACAAATGTTTATTACTTTCTCTACATACATAGCACACTGTATAGGGAAGTATCACTATGCCTAACTACATAGTATAGTGTAGAAAGAGCTTTTAAGCATCCCGAATCGAACAAGTTGAACTCGAACAGAGCGTTCTTGAGGTGATGGCTGTATACACACACACACACACACACATATATATATATATATATATATATATATATATATATATATATATACATATATATATATTAGAAAAATGTAATAATAAAATGTATTAACATCACCATAGATGCAAAACCACGGCCATATTACGGATAAGAGAAAAGATCAGCACCGGACCAAATGCGATGATTAATTAGGATTAAATTCATCTTCAGGTCTAAGTATTTAATTCCAATTAACCCAAACAATTAGCTTATTTTATTATTTTTCATTTTATTTCTTTATATAATTAATAAATAATTATACATTTTTTTTTATTTTAGCCACTACAATTGGGAAAATTGTCTTGGATGTTATCGAGGGGAAGTTGATGCACTGAGTTGATAATTTTAATAACGAACTTGGGAGGGTATGCATTATTAGTTGCTGTACTCAATAATTCCATAAAATGTGCTAATTTATAATTTTCATCACAAATTTTATTGATTCTGAGAACCTGGTTTATTATAATATTTCTAAAAACTGATATAGGCAAACAAGAGTCAAAATGTTGAATTTTAGATGTATTAAATTTAAAATCCAGTATTTTATCATGCAAGTTTATAACCATATTACAATATTGTAGATTCAAATTTAAATCCAAAAAGTTTGCAACATTAGTCAATATTACTTGCCTTTAATTGTAAATTATTAGGATAAAAGTTAAATATTATAGGGATATTATTAAGGGATACACATAATATGTCATCTAAATATCTAAACGTACATATTATGCAAGCTTGGATTAAATATATATATATATATATATATATATATATATATATATTTATTTATTAGTAATATTATCATAGAAGTAGTAATATTACCATATAGTAATATTACCATAGAAGCAAATTCACGGCCATAATGCCGATAAGAGAAGAGAGCAGCACCAGCCCAAATTCGATGATTAGTCAGAGTTAAACTCCTCATCAGGTCTGAGTATTTAACTCTAACTAACCCAAACACATGCCTGTTTCAGATAGAGCAATAGTACATTACTATAAATACTCCAACCCAACTACTATACTCCAACCCAGACTACAGGCATAAAAAAATGAAAAAATGAAAATAGGACACATTAAGAAAATTTGTATTACCATACGGCATGAACCCTTCTTCTTCCACCACGTGTATACACGATCAACCTCAACAGCTTAATTATCTAGAAGCACCGGAATGAACAAGTCGAAATTCTACCAGGGAGGCAGTACGAACGTTCACAGTAATACTCCCAGACCCGTCCAGTGAGTCTAAGCTGGAGACCGGACAAGCAATTCAGAATATGAACAATCCATATACGCAATCCTGAATATGAACATGAATCAAAGATGAAAATTCTGACTAAACAAGTAATTCATAGGAAAACTGGATAAACGAGAATGCCACTATACACCATTATAAGGGCGCTCAAATCATAGTTTTAATACTGGCAAAAGTTACAATTTTTTTGCGAAAATAAAATTCAAAACATTAATGCATCTTAATGCATCTTATTTTCCGATTTTTTGATTTTTCTAATTTTTTTGATTTAGTTTATTATTTTTCATTTTTATTTATTTATATAATTAATAAATAACCATATGCAATTATATATATATATATATGTATGTTTGTGTGTGTGTGTGTAAATATATATATATATATATATATATAAGTTTAAATAAGATGAAAGGAAAATCAAAAGCATACTAAAGTATGAAAAAGACTCAACGTAGCTGGCCCAATGCTGCACAGGTACGTAAAGTAAGTATACAAATTCAAATGAAAAAAGTGAATCAAGCCAACGGGAAAGTATAAATAGCCGAGGGGGATTTTGACCCTCTCGCTCCTGGTTATAGCATGCTATTACACCTAGGTAACACTACCGGTACCAATACTTTTGCCGTAGCTTAACTTCCGAAAGGGTGTCGAACTCAAGACACCAACCGTGGAAGAGTAGCTGAGTCACAAAGTAGAAGCGATCACAAAACGCTAGTACTGAAGGAAAAAGCCGAATGAAAAAGGCCAAATTGACGTCGATAAGGTGAGTGCCGACCATATATAACATTAATATCATTCGAACACCAGTGTGCGCTGTCATCAAGTTCTTTATTGAGGTGAAATTCACAGTTACCTTCATCAATATATTCAATAACGTCTCATGTGTATACATGCAATATCCCTATTATATGCGTTTTTTACATCGTTGTAGATAGTATTGTAATAGTGTCTAAGGAAATGTTGGGGATAATGTTTTTTGATGGCTTCATGCATTATTTTTCTGTCATTGGTAGTACGATCTTTTTTAAAAGTATGGATTCTTTGATTACGTTTTAGATGATTTACAATAATATTTCGTAATATGTTTTTACTAAAATTTGAGTTCCAATCGATAATGTGGTTAATGCTAATCTTGAATTTCTTTTGTCGTATAAAATAGTATATAAACAATTGTTGTTATCGTATGTGATACTGATATCCAGGAAATCCACTTTATTTTTATTTTCCATATGTGTTTCTATAAGATCCAAATTTTCTGGGTAGAAGCTAAAGTCAAAATCTGGCATATGTTCATATTGCCCTATAAGAATGTCATCCACAAAAAGAAAATACGGAATTTCGCTTAAAATATAGGTGCCTTCCTCATATTTATTCAAATATAGGTCCGCAAGGAGTGAGAAACACCCTCCACCCATAGGAATGCCCTTGACTTGCTGATAATAGTCAGTACCGTTAAAAAGTATGTTTTCAAATAGAACAGTCCTGATTAGGGCTTTATATTTACTCAATATAATGCTTTCATGTAAGTTGTAAGTTTCATAAATCTCCAATAAAATATTAAAAAGGTCTTCAGGGTCCATATTGTTAAACAGATCTTTAAAATCGTAGTTTCGGAATTTCAAACGTTCAGTGAAGAATTTGAGTTTGTTTAGTACTTCGTAACTATCGTTAACTATAATGGTACCTTTATGCTTGATTTTAGTCATGACCGTTTTCAGCAGTACTAATAGCTTAGAATTAGCTATAGTCAGATAAGTCTTGAATCCCACTGTTACCGGACGGAATTTGACAGGGGTTTTATATAGCTTAGGAATCAAGACAAGGTATGGAAATATAACTTGTCTTAAATCATAATCAATCCGTTTATATAAGGTTTTGATTCTATTTTTTATAGTTCTGCCCGTAAGGTGTAAATGGGTATACATAAGTTCATCATGATAATTATTATTCAAAACTTCCACATAATATTTGATACACGTAAATGTATAATTAGTTTCAGCTTTATCTGTATATGTTATTACGTAATCACTGCAATATTTTTTCGAAATGTCTTCCTCAATCATACTCTGATTTTTGTTAATACGTAAATTATGATAGTGTTAACTGAATAACTTTGAAATATTAAATTTCCATTCATTAAAAGCAATTAATGGAACACTGTATTTTACTGTCAGCTTGTATATAAAATCGTTAAGATCTTCCTTGAAATTATTTGCAATATGTACAAATTCTTGAATACGGAATTTTGTTCCTAGTTGTAAAATAGTCTTTAGGTTGGTATCTTCGATGATATTCAGGTCCCCTGTTATGATGTGGCCATGATGAGGATCGGTAAACAGGCTGTTTGCACAAACACAATCTTTGGACATATACTTTTCCATATTTTTCCCAATTTTGTTGTAGTTGAAAATTTTGCGATCTTTAGTCTTAACAAATCTATAAGCCATTTTAATTTCGATGTTAGGTATGGGCATAAGGTGAGTCATGTCTCTCTAGAATGCTTTAAGAGGTATTTGATCATATCCTTTGTTCATGAATGTTGTAACAAAATATTCTTTATTTGCCTTCTTTTTTTCGTGCGTAGCCAACTCAATATTTAGAAATTTTGCTTTTAATTTGATCGTGTCCATTAGTACCGCAAAATTCGTAGTTGCTACATCTGTGTTGACGATTTGATCAGTAATAAATGGATATTCATATATTATGTTCCATATACGTTTTATATAGCGCTTTTTGATTCCAAAAATGATATTTTTTATCCAGCTATTTTTGATTTCCGTATAGGTTTTAAGTTTCTCAATGAAATTTTCCACACGTTTTAACGTATCCTTAAATGACACTTTATATTTGCGACTGCCTCTTGACCATCGTGTAATCCTCCTTGTAGGTATATCCTGCAATACAGATTGTTGATGCAAATGCCCCCTCGGCCATTAATACTTTCCCGTTGGCTTGATTCCCCTTTTTCTTTTGAATTTGCATATGTATATATATATATATATATATATATGTGCGTGTGTGCGTGTGCGTGCGTGTGTGTCTGTGTGTATACGTGTCCGTGAGTCTGTGTATGTGATATGCGATATCTCACGAACAAGTACAGAGTTTCAAAAATAATTTGGTATGATTATTACAATCAGTGATTATTAGAAACCTACGGATTTTAAATGCAATCTAATGTTCATACCTCCCAATTTTCGAATCAATTGAAAAAATCATTTAAAAATCAAGACCTTCAATAATGATAAACTAATTTTCATTTAATAGGTAATTTTTTTATAAAACGAATGATATAAACGGTAGAACGTCAGCATAAGCCGTTGATTTTTGAATGAATTTGAAGTGAATTTGAATGAAGTTTGAATGAATTTGAAAACAATCATTCAAATTTCAGGACCTTCAATACTTTTAAATAAGTAATCATTTAATACATAATTTTTCATTATAAAACGAATAACACAAACTTTAGAAAGCTAATCAAGATTGGTATCACGTCTGCATTCAACAGATAAATAATATAATATCTATCTTTAGAAAGCTAGCTTGAACACTAGCATGAACGCTAGCATGAACGCTAGCACTGAAACCATTGAACGTTTTTCAAATAACTTTATCATAAAAATTACATCAAATTAAAAATTTGTAAGTATTGACAAATATGTTCCCTTTCCCTATGTAATATTACGCAACAAATCTGTTTTAGATGATCTACTTTGTTTCATTCCCGAAAGAGGATATGTTTTTGTAAATTTTTATATTTTGATGCCCAAGAATTCATCAATAGTAATTTATTTCGAAAGATATTAATTTAATGTCAATTGCAAATTGATGAGGATTTTGCATGGGAGTCATTCTATTTTGATTAATAAATGAGTTGCCAAACGCGCCCTATTTCTATTTACGTGGCACTAAATCAATGTGAAAAATATTTTAGCATTCAATCAATAATAGTTCATATCAATCGTCAACTCAATGGTATAAACAGAAAAAAAATCAAAAATACCTTACATATCCAAATATGCCTTTGACGCCACACAGCTAGCTAAGAAATCAGCCTGTTTGATAGAAAGAATTAGTAGTCGTTGATTATTTTTTTTTCTACAATGGACAGCAACATGTATAAAAATCCTCAAGTAATTGGATAGAAATTTTTTCATACTTGTTGCCCTTCGAGAGCTCGTATAGGTACTTTTACGACTTTGCAGGACAATAAATTTTAATATAATAAAAAATAAAATATCAGAATTTTTTTGAAAATGTTGTTTTGAGTGCCCTCGAGCGTCATTTTACTGTTCTTTGGAGATCACTAAATTCTGGATAGCAAGCACTTTGTTGCCTCTGACTAGGCAGATTCTGTAAAAGAACATCTATAGTAGATTCTGAGGGATAGATGCCGCAAGGAAAAGTTTGGATATAAACATAGATGGCAAATTTGCCTGTCAGCAATCAGCGTAGAATGCATTTTAATCCATTTGAATTTACATTTCTGAGATCATCAAATATGGGTATCAGAGAAGCATTTTCATTTCTTCTTTTGAATATCAGTAGTCTGGAGTTATTGAAAGTTGATAGCATTACAAGATTCGTTAGCAATGGATTCACAGTCCAAAATTATTTTGCTTATTAATAATTACTGCAGTCATTTTTTTTAAAGCAGTGTTCCACAATACATAAACATAACCATTATAATTACAAATGCAATGGAAAGTTTTTAAACTTGTAGGTTTGTATAGATTCTATAAATTTGATTTTTATTAAATTTTAAGCGAATTATAAATTGCTATTAATATTTATGTAAAATTGTTCATTTATTTGAATGGGTCAAGTTCACAATATATTAGAATCATGAATTTGTGTAGATGTCTAGTGGTTAATGCAAAAGGATCGTATATGGCGGTAAATCCTGGACACCGCCCAAAACTAATCCCTTTTCTACACGAGTATGGGCACGATAAATCTGTAGGTTCAAAAGTCCATCTGATAGGTTATGGGTTAGGGGAATGATGGTATGGTCCATATGATTGCCAACTCTATTGAGCTCCGGTCTTACTTGGATGACACCTTACTGGCCTTACAAATACATGCCTTACATCTGCAGAAAGGTGGACGGTTCGTGTGAAAAGAAAGGACTTTCTTGGAGGGTGGTGGTATGGATTAGACGGGTAGACACAACTCTCCTAAGGCCAACCCAAATATTTTCAATTGAATTAAGATTCAAGGAATAAGTTGCCTGCTTCATTAGTTTAAAGCGTGCACTGAAAGTAGTCCTTTACTAGGTTCGCTCAATGTGAACGAGCGTTATGATTTATTAAAACGGATCGACTGCAGCCGCCCAAATCTGACATAGGGATCAAGATCTTTGTAGCGATACCTTTGTGCCTTGATAGTTCCGCTTCAGAAAATATGAAGGTCGGTGAGGTCTCCCAATGAAAAGCAAGCCCATACCATCACACAACCACGACCAAATACATGGTGCTCAACTATGTTACTGAACTTGTTGCGGATTCTTGTTGGATTGCTGATTGTCCCATCCAGACTAGTATACGTTGACTGCCCGATTACAGGGCAAATCTCGCTTCATCTGCTGGGAGAACATTCACCCTTTGTCCTTGGGTTCAAATCACATGCTCACAGCACCACTGTAAGCGTGCTTTTATGGGCCTGGATCTCAGCAGGACACATAATTT
Organism: Amaurobius ferox; assembly: GCA_951213105.1. Taxonomy (NCBI): domain Eukaryota; kingdom Metazoa; phylum Arthropoda; class Arachnida; order Araneae; family Amaurobiidae; genus Amaurobius; species Amaurobius ferox. The sequence goes on from OX578133.1 coordinate 99,388,708, forward strand.
TGGTATCAGTTTATAGAGATATCTTGTATGCATCATTCGCTTTGCAGTACTGGCCAATAACGGTCTTTCTATGGCTGCAGTAGCAACCGCTCGTAGATTTGGTGCTGTTTGACGATTGCGTTCGCCAGTAAAACTGTGGCGAGACGCAATCGCCAGTAAAGCTATTGTCATTGGAAGGGATTGTGAATCTAGAGCGTTTCAAACAGGTCTCCCTGTGAATGTTCCAATAGTTTGGAACTTTAATATTTATACAGTTTATTTTCCATTTCGACACTCGATTCAATCTATAATAATAACAATTCTATCTATAATAATAAGAATCATATCAAAAACATTAAAGAAAATATTTTAAATACTAAAATTCTTATTCATTTATCTTGAGTCCAATCACATGTGGATAATATTAGGAATGAAACAGCTGATCAATTAGCCTAAATTGCTTCATCTTCTAGAACTCTAATTAAAATCCCCTTTTCATATTCCTACCTTTCCTTAATTTTGTAAAAATGTATTCCTTGAAAACTGGCAAAAATATTGTGACTGGCAAAGTGATTATATTTCTCCATGAATTAACGATCCGTCTAGGATAATATACTTCCTACCTTTTGTTGGCCTCACACTATAAATCTATAACAATTTTTTAATATATTATCTGACTGGACATGTCCCTCCCTAGATTTATCAACATTATTTTGATATTAAATCCACTTCAAAGTGTATTTGTAATAATTATGGGGACGTTGATCATTGTTTTCTTTTGCCGTCATACCAAAAAATATAATTTGACCAAACATTCTTCCAAAAATCCACATATTTAGTGTTCTCATATTTGTAAAAAAATGTTAGATGTGTTAAATGTGTTAAAAATGATGTGTTAGATGGGTTAAAAATGTTTATTTGTTGTCTGTTTTTGTCGTATATGTCTATGATTTTATTTATTTTCTATTTTGAATAATTTATTAATTTACCTTAAAATTTTATTTATTATTTTGTCTATCTTTCGTTTCTTTTCGACTTTTCCATTTATAAATTCGTTTTTTCTGATTTGTTTGCTTTTTCGTTTGGCTTTTATTAAATACTTTTTGTACTAAAAAGTAATTAACAATATTGGAGACTGGAGAGTTTTGTTACTGTATGTCTATGTTTATCGTCTATGCATTTCTTTGTGTATTGCATTTGCATGTCTACGTGTATTGTCTTTGGATATCTTAGTGTTATTTCTGTGTTTTTCCTGGCCGCCCGTTTGAACTGCTCAACTCCCTTTGAGTGAGCTGGATGGCCTGGGTAATAAAGAAAAGTCATTTGGTTTTGTGTCTACAAATAAAAATTGATAGAATAGTGCATTTAAAATAAATTCGCCAGTTCCACGATGAATTGTCCTTCCTGAAGATTTCCAACTTCACGCCATCGTTGTGAATAGTCCACAGGCCCGGGTACGACCAATGGGTTAGTTCTCTGGCCATTTTTCGGTGTACCGCGCCCGTTGGTTTTATTTTTATCTTATCGATGATACGTACCATGATTCAACGTTGGAGGAGCCGATCATGCCACTTTTTCAGGTCGATATTGGATCTTGTACCTGGCCTAATCATTCGTACATATTCTCTGAGCTATGCTAAAGAAGATAGCTATTGTAATTTCTGATAACGCATGAATTTTACCAGACGTGCAATTTGCATATTTGGAGGGAAGTCAATCACGATATTTGCATATTTTACTCGACAACCACAGCAAATTTCAAGCAATAAAATCTGTACATATGCGTAGTATCCGAGAATTCGCATTTCGTGTTTAACTTTTGGAGGGCAGTGTAAATGGATCCATAAAATACATTTTCGAAGCGGAAATGTAAACTTCGTATGGAGTAAACTTCAAATCCTCGTGTCATTCGCTCTTTACATATTCACGACGTCACTGAATTTAACAACTGTTTCTTCATGATAAAACAGACGGTGTTGAAAATCCGGGGCTGCTTTTAGGATATGCAGCTGATCCGTTTTATAATCTTTAGAGACGTGACAAGCTTTTGGTGTGCTTCACAATTGATTAAGATAATATGAGGAGATGCAGTGTTTACATATTTTCTTAATTAAAAAACATCTGATGTGGCAGAGTTGGGTAAAACACATTGAAAATGTATTTTCGATACAAAATACAAATTGCATATATTTTAGGGAATAAAATACAAAATCCAAATTACTTATCAAATTTAAAAAATCAAAATACAAAATATATGTATTTTCGAATTACATTCAAAATATAAAATACATTAAAAAAAATTAAACATTGCTGTGCGTCGGACATGATTGGATTTTCAATGCAGAACAACATTTGTCATTCATTTTATGGGAAATAAACAAACCTCATAAGTTTGTTAAATATTAACATTGGCATTTTAAAAGGATTAGAATGCATAAAAAATGTATGACTTTAAAGACTAAACTCTTTGAAGTTTTAAAACTCCATGGTAATAAAGTAAACACAAATAAATAAAATAAATGAATCTATGGTAGAACATATTTCATAAAACAAAGGTATAAAAATGATAATAAAAAAAATATGAAGAAATTTTCATATGGTGGCAAATGGTCTGTTCACTTCATTTTTGACGGAACCACTAAACATTTTAATTCCCTTTTGCATACATATGTTGTGCAATCATGCGAATTTTAAGGAAAATGGCAGTGATATCTCCAAAACCTAAAATGGAAATACTACTTAGTCAACCCCCACACCCCGTCTAGAACGCTGAATCCATGTGAGTCGTCGAACCCATATCAGTTGTCGAATCCATATCAGTCAAATCCATATCAGAACATTGAATCCATATCAGTCATCACTTAAGCTTTAATTGTAGCCAAATCCTTAGAAATAGATGTTTCAAGAAATTGAAGAAATTCAAGAAATTTTTTAAATCGGAAGTGAAAAACAAAAACAAAAAGAAGTGAAACAAAATGATAACAGAAGTGGAAATTGTCATTGAAAGTTTAACATCTTCCCGATTTTAATGCTGAATTCATATAGTAATGCATGCTGAATTCATATAATATAATTCATCTCAACTCTCTATAGCCAATCTTGGGAAATAGAGTTTAAAGACATTATTTTTAATCAAAAGTGGAAAAGAAACTAGAAGTTAAATTCTTAGTGAACCACTGTACATCCTCCAGAATTTGATTTTGAATCCATATCAGTTATCATCTAAGCTCTATCTATAGCCAGTTTTGAAATATAGATATTTCAAGTAAAATGCATTTTTAAAACAGGAAATGAAAAAAAAGAACCAAAAATTGAAATCTTTTGTGAATCCTGCTGATCACTCTAAATCAGTAATCATCTAAGCTTTATCTATAGCAGATCCCGGGAAATACATATTCCAAGGAAACATTTTTCTCAAAATAATATAGCAATTTCTTTTTTTACAAATAACATGTATTACTTAATATTGAGCAATCACAATTGAACGAAAGCTAAGAGACTAGGAAAACTATTCATTAAATTGAAGTACTACTACATAAAACTAAAATCTTACCTGTAGATGCTTTTTAAAATTTGATCTATTTATAACCACACATTTTGGTTTGCATAATTAGCATTCCCTCAACATTTTTATTATCTTCAATCGATACCTTTATGAAGCATTTTCGATCTAATACTGTTTAAAAATAAGCAAAAAATATCAATCAGGCATAAAGCATTGATTATGAAACACTTTCCCACTGAAATGCAATTTTATTTAAACATCTCTAAAATGCGATACATTCAGCGCTGATATATTTTAAATTATCACAGTACTACAATAATTTTTTATATTTGAAAACTTAAAACTTCATCGAAAAAAATGAACTTTATTCAAATGACTTCATCGAAATATAAATCGTCTCTATGCAAAAGCAATGAATATTTCACTCATATTACTTTTATTTCAGACTCCAGAGCTAAATAATTTCTCGAGAAAAAAATTCAGCAATTCTTATCGAATTCATCTTACAATCACTTGTTTACATTCTGCTTCCGTTAAAATTAGGCTTTTTTGTAGAAATAATTAAAGTGTGGTGATCATTTAAACTCCAAAATATTGTAATTGCGTTGGCACAAAATATAGATGCACAGAAAATACGCAAAAATAAAGCGGTTTTAGGTCGGATGTAACACTAAATATAAATGTACATAAATTTTAAAAATCACGATTTTTACACTGGAAAAAGAAAAAGATGGATGCCATATTTTTTTTAAGTGGGTCATATGATATCTTCATATAATATGGGTGAAATTATTATTTTAATTTCTATTTAAAAACTACCTAACATATTTTGCTGATTTTTTTTTATTTATTTTATGGGATTATTTAAATATTTTCTTCCGAATCCATTTGTGAATTTTAACACTTGAAAAATATTTGAAAAATGAGGTCCCATAGTCTTCAATGTATATCACTTTTTCAACCAGTGTTCTGTCCAAAATTAATTGGGTGATATTATTCATTTACATTCCCATATGTCCTACAGACCGACTCATCAACATACTAAAATTTCATTTTAATGAAGTCATTTTTACGGCAGTTATCGTGCAAACGGCAGACAGACAGACAGAACGAATAAAGTCATAAACATTTTTCAACTATGTTGGAAAGTGTTAAAAAAATTAATGTGCAACAGAACTCGGATTGCCTATATTACTGTCCGCCGGGGCGAAGTCATGAGACGGCTAAATGTCTTAAGATTCTGGCCGATGTATGGGCGAATGATGGAATGTATCAAGTGCCTGGGCATTTATAATAAATAAATACTCTGCGAAATACTTATCTAAAATTGAAATGACATTTAGTTAATATTCTGCGAAAAAAAAAAGATTATTGGGGAATTTTCCTAGTCAAAATATTAAACAATCACAAAATGTAATTTCTCTCGTGAATGAAAGAAACTATATTCACAAGAATGGTATTAATATATTTGTCGTATAATATTGCATATGGAAAGTGAACTTATTTGATAATACTAACTACTTTTTCATTTTATGTAATGTTTGCTGAATTTATTTGAAAAACACGCAATATCTCGATAACGGTTTTTACTAGTATTCTAAAGTTTATATTATTCGTTTTATAATGAAAAATTGCGTAAGGGATGTTTATTTATTTAAAATTATTGAAAGTCCTAATATTTAAAGCTGGTTAAAAAATATCAATCAAAAATCGTACAATATCTCGAGAAAAGTTCGTGTTAGTGTTCTAAAGTTTGTAGTATTCGTTTTCTAATGGAAAATGGAGTCTTAAATGATTATTTATTTATCATTATTGAAGGTCCAGGTTGTTTAATGATTTTTATCAAAATTAATTCATACATTAGGGGTCTTTAGAACTGTTCATAGCGTTTAAAATCGAAATATTAAAAATAGAATCATGTGATAATGTGAAATTCAGGTTTAAACTCTACAAAATTAAAACCAACCAAATGTAATAAAAAAGCCAATATAAATAGTAATATGTCAAAATAAAAAATATAAATGAGAGAAAATGGTAAGAACAAAATAGAAAAAAGTTATACAAAAAGTGAGAGCAACCAACAAGGAACTATATAGATTCTGATGAAGTTTCTACTTCCTCTAAAACATAGTCATTATCATTTCGGGCGGTTTATTTGAAGACGTTTCTGTTCATACATTGAATTCTTTAACAGTTTATGGTTTTGGTTTATGTATTTTGGTTCTCATTTTAAAAGTTCAGTTATTTTGGGTTACTTTATTGAATGGATTTCTTTTGTGGAGCATTAGAAATATGGTTTTGAAACTGTAAAGAAGTTTTGGTAGATTTAGTAGGAGACAGGCACATTCCATTTGGACTGAGTACTTTGCGTGCAATAGATCTTGTAGCAGTTACAATTGATAGCGTACAATTGTAGCAGTTACAATTGATAGCAGTATTATTGATATTGGTCGTGATTTGAATATCTGACATAGAATAATGGATTTGTTTAGAATTGTGACCAATTTCAGAAGTTTTGAGATTGATCTGTTGTACTATGAAGCTGTGTAAGATTATTGGTTTGATCAGAAAGCTGACCAGTTTTTTAAGATTTTGAATTTGGAGCTCGTAAATAATTTTTAGTAGTTGGAATACTATTGTGAACTTTGTCAGTTGGGTATTTGACTCAGAGGTACAATTTGTGTACAACTGAGGTCAATTGGCAAATCTGTTTGTGTACTGATGGATTTTGTTGTTTTAAATACAGCATTAGCAGCATCATAACTAACACCTGCCGGAGGAGTACCACCAGAAGCAATTTTTAGGACATCTGGGTATGACATTTTGTTGACTATTTTCAATGCCTGTAGCTCTTTCTCAAAAAGACATTTTGAACAAGATCTTGAATATTCTGAATGTTCTCCAAAGCAATTGGCATATTTGGGTACATTGAAGTAAAAGATACATGGATAACTTCAGAGCAGCTTGCACAAGTCATAGAGGATCTATGAAAGAACACCTTGAAATGCCCAAAATGTTGGCACTGATAGCACCTTAAAGGATTGGGGATATTGCGTATTGTTATGCGTCTAATACCTCGTACCTTTTGATCCTGTAGTAGATAGAAGATTTGTGTTTCTGTATTGTGCAATAGTTTCCTTCTGAAATGTTACCTCTAGAAAATCTCATGGTGTCATGATATGAAACTGCAATATAATGCACCCCAATCTTCTTCAATTGCACCAGACCCTTACTGTATTAAGTGGAACATGTTTCAACTAGGGGATCAGCAGATCTAAACTTTTTGACATATTTTATTTCTCCTGAAGTATATACTATATATTTGTGATTTATGAAACATGGTATTTCAGCAAAATAATCTGTCAAATTAAGATGTGAAGTGGAAAAGTAGCTTCACTATTTATTGGTGAATCATTCTTAACAACTTGTTGCTTCCTAGAGGAAGAGAAGCCACATGTGGCAAGAAAGCACTGACTTTACAAGATACAGAACATGAAGAACCCGATACTGCAGGCAATTTCGAATTCTCAATGCTCCTTCTTTATTTCGACTCAGACCGTCCGACCTACCCGAAAGTGTAAGATGAATTCATCATGTTCCATGGTTCCGACCGAGAGGCTGATTTACCATGCGGTTTACAGTTACTGTTTCCCCGGTCGAAACTTCTTCTTCGACCCAGACCGTCTGACCTACCCGAAGGTATAAGGTATCTGTTTGGACTGCCGGGAAGCGCCACCCAATTTAGACTAGAACCCAGTGGGGGAGGCATCCACAGGGACTGTACCCTCATTCCCCTACCACTAACCTCTCAGAAAAGTTTGCGGACCCACATGTTTAACGTGATCGTACTCCACTTGAACACGGCAACAATTTTGGAAAGATGCGGGAATCGAACTCGGGTCATCCGAGTGCAATCCCTCGCTCTAACCACTGGGCTGTCTCGCATGTTACCAATATTTGTAAACTCAGACCGGGGGACTCACCTGAAAGTATAGAGACCTTGGATCCCCGGCCGGAAAGAGATTTGACCCCCAACACGAAACCGCTAAACAGGTCAACCGAACCCACCAGGCAAAGGAAGCCGCCGACCCCGCCACACAGAGCACGAACGGCCCAGGACACCAAGAGGACAGCAGACCAACGCCCATCAGGTGGAGCCAACCACCACCAGTCCCGGAGGCAAACGCCGACGAAACCTTCACCCAGCAAGCCAGAGACCCGCTTGCAAAGGAATAAACCAGACAACCAGTGCCACCACAGAATGGCGACGAAACCAACACTCACAGATCATTTACTATATGAACCAAAATTTGCAAATTAACAAAGGAGTAGGGACAGGTACACCCGTTACATATACGAGTAAATATATCAAACATTTAAATTATATTATACTAGTAACAATCAAAATTTTCAATTAACAAAAATCGTAGGCCGAAATTACGACTAGGAAATGGGACATCCTAATTTAACCCAAAAATACTAACAACCAAAAACAAAAAACAAAAGTCAAATTGCCTTAATAATAATAACAAAACAAAGACGGTCACTGTCCCCAGGAGGTAAAAGTACCCACAATGGTCGTCCCAACCATCATAAGCAAACCTAATATTCAGATTTAAAGTAAATATCAATATAACTATATACTAAACCAAAATTGAAAATCGACCACCTAAAACAAGTTCAAAATAAAGGAAATGTCTAATAAACCATCCATACTAACCAGGTTCAAAAACCAATTATCCGGAAACAAACTCCAAACTATATCAAACCAATAACCAAAACCCTCACTCAAAACCATAAGAAAAAGGGAAGGGCAAGTTAGAAAACCAAGAAAGTAAGCCACATAATCTATTTTCGAACCAATTGCCAAAGTGAAAGGAGAAAAACCATTCAACTTAAACAAAGAGACCGAAATAAACACGCCAACCTATCGGAAACGTAAATGTTCCCCCGACACCTGCCCATGTCACCAATAATTGAAAATCTAGGGATTACTCTCAATTCGATCAGTGCCCCCGCCAGGCTCTGTTTCATCACACTTTTCTAACGTGTTAAGTGCAACTGCCGGAGTCATTCGTAAAACTAGATGATGGAGAGCGGGCCATACTGCGCACCTGGTGCACAGGGCTCAAGTACCAGTAAGGATTCATTGGGGATTTAACGATATGAAAAGCATTCTCCGCCATCCAACCAACGCAATCAAGTGACTCACCTCTGGAACCGTTTACTATCAAAGTTTCTTAAAAGCAATACTAATGATGCATTTAGCTCTTCCTATTTCACATCTACCTACATGAACCCTTTCGTGAGTCCAAAAGGTGTACCTCACGGCAGAGGTACACCTTTTGGACTCACGAGTTTGGGTACAAATGGTGTTACTAGGGCCCATAGAACAGATGTGCAATTTACTGAGGCCGCGAATAGCGAGGACATTGATCAACAACTAAGAAAGGAGAAAAAAGAAAAAGAAAGGAGAAGAAAATATTGCTCAAGTATCTCGTGGTTGCAACACCCGTATTTAAAAAGAAGTGAATCCCTGAGGGAGTTTGGAGTGTCTGCAAAGACAAAAACACGTTTAACATGTTAGACAATTATATATAGAGATTTTGATTGATTTTATATGGACTTTATATTTAATTTCACTGGATCCCGTAGTGTAACATACAGAATAGCTTTGGGCTCAATTCTACTTGCATTTGATTACTCTACGGGATACCGCTATCCTTAGAATAGGAATTGAAATATCTTACTTGGGAGAGAATATCCGTAACTTTAAAATTCATATTAGATGAGAACTGAGATTAGGAATTCTTAAGCATATGGCAAGATGTTAGATAATCATTTGAAGAATGAAACAGTACGCATTATATATGTTAACACATATGATGTGTGCTAACTATGATGACATTCTATGTATTAACTGTGATGTTAACAGCTTTGTCTCATTATATTGCATATGGAAATTGAACGTATGCAATCATACCTACTACTAATTAAATTTTATTTAATTTCTGTGAAACATTTATTTGAAAAATATACAATATTTAGAGAACGGGTTTATGCTAGCTTTCGAAAGTGTATAATAGATATGGAATATCAAAATTGCTTGCATCATTCTCCCTCAGGACCAGATCTGTACTTTCATGTATAGCGTACCCTGTTGAAAGAGAATAACCCTTCTTCAAATCACACGTAGCCCTCTTTTGTAGTAGTCATTTTTATATGTGATTAACGCTTCTTGGCGGCTGCACACCAATGTTATTTTGTGTGAGCATCAGGGATGAAACAAGTGTATAAATTGATAATGAATTGATTAATATTTAATTTATAGTCTATTCGAGGCAAAAATAATGATGTGGTGGGATTAAATTGTAAAATCATGAATAAATGATACATGGTGGTACATATCTTGAAAAATCCGATGAAATGTGAAATGTATGCACAGTCTAAAAGATGGTTTCAACATCTTGCGTGTGCATCCCAAAGAATGCATATGAATATAACTTTTTTTTATTTAATTAAAGTTCAAATTACAATGGTTATCATCTGTTAAACCCGGCTTGCAAAACTGATTAACTATAATTGATGATGGGATACCTATATAAAACATTCATTTTTTTAACACTTTACAACAAAGTTGAAAAGTGTTTATGACTTTGTTCATTCTGTCTGCCCGTTAGCACGATAACTGCCGTGAAAATGACTTAATCAAAATGAAATTTTAGTATGCTGTTCAGACGGTCTGTAGGACCGATGGGAATATAAATGAATAATATCACCCAATTAGTTTTGGATTGAACCCGGGTTGAAAAAATGAAATACATTGAGCCCTATAGGACCTAATTTTTCAAGCATTTTTTAAGCAGATTTAAAATTCACAAATTGCTTCGAAAATTTTTGGTAATATTCAAATTGTTCCATAAAATATATAAAAAAAAATCACCGAAATATATTCAGTAGTTTTTTAAATAAAAATTAAAATAATAATAACACCTCTTATATGAAGCGATCACGTAACCATGATATGAAAAGATCACATGACCCACTTCAAAAGGATATATGGCATCCATCTTGTCTCAAAATCGTGATTTTTAAAGTTCTTTTTAATTCATTTTAAGTGTTGTATCCGTCGTAAAACCACTTTACTTCTGCTTAAATTCTGTGCATCTACACACTGAAACAACGCAATTACAATATATTTGAGTTTAAATGCTCATTCAAATTTGATTATTTCTACAACGAAGTCTATTTTTCACCTATGTAAAATGTAAACAGCAAAATATGTAGAATGAGTTGTATTAGAATTGCTGTGTTTCTTTAACGCAAAATCATTTAGTCCATGGAGTCTGCGTAGCTGATATGAATGAAATATTCATTGATTTTACAAAGAGAGGGACGATTTTTTTCGATGAAGTTTTACGCATAGAGTTTAATTACTTGTAGCTCCATGGTCTTAATTTTTAAATAAAATAAATTTTTATAGTATTGTGATGAATGACATGAATGGGAAATTATTTATGAATGATGTGCTGCTTTTATAGACAGAGCCAGGCGTGTTATTTTTTCTATGACGTCATTTTATAGAATTTCAGTTGTTTTCGATGAAGTTTTCAAATATAATAAATTATCGTAGTAATATGATAATTCTAAAATTATTACCGAGGAATGTATCACATTTTAGAGATGTTTAAACCAGGCAATTTATATTTCAATGCCGTCATTTGAATGAAGTTCATTTTATTCGATGAAAGTTTAAGTTTTCAAATATAATAAATTAATGTAGTAATGTGATAAGTTTTAAAATATTACCGAGGAATGTATTGCATTTTAGACATGTTTAAATAGAATTGCATTGAAGTTGGAAAGTGTTTCATAATCAATGCTTTAAGCATGATTGATCTTTCTTGTTATACGCTGTTGGGTGTTAGATCAATCATTCAATCCCATATCGCTCTATGAACTTATATCATTTCAGGTGCGGGCGCGTGATAAATTTACCGTGCCGTTGCCAAGAAGTGGTAATCACATATAAGAAATCGACTACGACTAAAAAGTGCTACACGTACTTTTAAGGCGCTTTAGAATCCTTCTACTGGATACATTCGACCTGAAAATATAGCTTAGGCCCTGCGAGGACTCTGCACATACGGTTTTGAGATTTCATAATTTTTTGAAAATGACCTTTTTATTTCTGTACTTGTGACTTTTTAACACTTTACAACATAGCTGAAAAGTGTTTATGACTTTGGTCATTCTGTCTGTCTGTCTGCCTTGCCCGTTCGCCCGATAACTGCCGTAAAAATAAATTTATCAAAATGAAATTTCAGTATGTTGTTGAGATGGTATGTGGAACCTGAATAATGGAAATGAATAATATCACCCAATTACTTTTGGATTGAACCCGGGTTGAAAAAATGAAATACGTTGAACCCTATGGGACCTAATTTTTCAAACATATTTTAAGCGAAGTTAAAATTCACAAATTGCTTCGAAACTTTTAGGAAACATTTAAATTATCCCATAAAATATACAAAAAACATTTCAACTAAATATGTTCGGTAGTTTTTTAAATAAAAATTTAAATAGTAATTAGATTCATATAATATGAAGAGATCATTTACCCACTTCAAAATAAAATATAGCATTCATCTTTTTTTTTTCAGAGTAAAAATCGTGATTTTTAAAGTTCTCTTAAATTTAGATTTAGTGTTGCATTCGTTCTAAAATCGCTTTATTTTTTTTTTTTTTTCAGTGCATCTATATTCTGCCCCAACGCAATTACAATATTTTTTAATTTACATGATCATCAAACTTTGATTATTTCTACAACGAAGCCTACTTTTAATGTATGCAGTATGAAAACAAATCAAGTTGTAAGATGAATTGTATAAGAATTGCTGAATCTTTTTTAACTAAACATTAATTAGCTCTGAAGGTGGGATGGAAGGTGTATCTCTGGCAGGTGGTATGAATGGAAGATGGTATGAATCAAATATTCATTGATTTTATATAGAGAAGCAGACTATTTTATAGCATTGCCTTTTTCGATGAAGTTTTAAGCATGGAGTTAGAAAGTACTTTTACCTCAATAGTTTTAAATTTGCAAGTAAAATAAATTGTTGCAGTAAGGTGATAATTTATGTGAATGTAGACAAGTAGATTGTAAAGATGAGTTGTATAAGAATTTCTGAATTTCTTTCAAGCAAAATTATTTAACTCTGGAGTCAGGGATAAAAGTCTATAAATGAAATATTCACTGCTTTTACGTAGAGAGCCAGACGATTTATATTTCGATGATGTCATTTGAATAAAGTTCATTTTTTTCGATGAAGTTTTAAGTTTTTAAGTAAAATAAATTAAGTAGTTCTGTGATAATTGAAAAAATATCACTTCAGAATGTATTGCATTTTAGAGATGCGATACATTCAGCGGATTGTGTTGGAAAGTGTTTCATAATCAATGCTTTATGCATGATTGATCTTTCTTATTTTACCACAGAGTAGTGTTTAGTGCGAGATACAAGTGTATTAATATGAAATATCGATGTATTTTCAGATGAAGTATTGATACTTTAATATAGCTATATTGATAAGACCATCACTACTGGATACATATGGTCATGTGGGCAGCACAGGACTTTTCCTGCATTTTGGAATAACTTTACGTCTTATATAGCGAAATAATGGTGTACAAGATACATGGCATAATATTTTTGCCTTTGAATTGCACATTAACATTTGGATCATTTTATGAAGTCGTAAATCTATTTCGAAGTACCAAATGAACTTATATTTAGCGCAAATCCAACCTTACAATTAGGAAAATTGTTATCATTCACTAAAGGAAATATAAAACCATTTAATCATCTCAAGTAAAGCAACTTATAAGCATAAAAATAATTAAAGTCATATCACAATGTTGTTGACAATGAAATGCAATAACAATAATTGGAATTTAGCGGTTTTGATAACTTAATCGTCCAAATAAAATGGCTTATTCCTACTTAAGTGCAAAATCCTCATCAAAATGCTATTGGTATTTTATTAATATCCTGTGAAACAAATATTGGCGAATTTTTTGACGTCAAAATATAAAACAAAGCTATTACAAAATATAATTTCTCTTTATAAAGGAGCAAACCAAAACGACCAGAATGGCGGTAACAGATTTGTTGCATAATATTGCATATAAAAAGTGAGCACATTTAACAATAATTACTACTCTTTTAATTATATGTCTTTGATAAATTTATTTAAAAAACGTTCAATGTCTCGAAAACGGTTCAAGCTAGTGTTCTAAAATCCATGCCATTCTTTTTCTAATAAATAATATAAAATGATTATTTATTTATCATTATTGAAGATCTTGATTTTTTTATGATTCTTCAAAAAATTGATTCAGAAATTTGGGAATTTTATTAATATTCGACCCAATTTGAAATTAATAGGGTTTAAGTATTCACCGATTCTACTAATTGTACTAATAGTTTACAGAAGGGCTGGCTAGCGTAGCGAGCTGGGGACCTGAACCTGGTCATGTGTGCCTTTTCGGATTAAGCTTCAAAGATGGTGAGTATCAGTTAATAAGGGACGATCCCCAACGGCGTATTACGTCTGCGTAGCAGGTGGCACGAAGCGCTGAGTGTCAGCAAATAGGAGGAGAAGGGGTTGGCGAGCGTAGCGAGAATAAAAAAAAACTTTTTAATATTTGGTAAATAATTGCTTGGTCTCACATCTCCGCCTAAGTCTCTCTCACAAAATATAAAATGAGGGTTTTTATGTATAAATTATTATTTGTAAATGTTATGTTACAATCTTTGAATGCTACCTAAGTAAAAACTATAATTTGAAAGCTAAATATTCTAGTCAATGACTAATAATTTGCTTTAAAGATTAAGTTGTCTGCAACTTAAAGATAAATGTGGAAAGTTAGAGTTACAGGGGTTGTCGAGCGTTGCGAGCAGTGGGCGGAGCCCCTTAGTGCAAGTAATATATAAAAAAGTTAGGTTATCAAAATATTAACATGAAGTCCGCAAAATCCCAGAAGCAATTCGTGGAGAAAAAAACAAAGTGTGTTTTTTCAACAGATATCTTGCGGATTAAAGTGTTTACATAAATTTTTAATTTTGTTTGTTTTAAGCCTTAAGTTCCCATACAGTGATTATCCCAGATTTGCTGAACGAATTGTCCCTTGATAAATAGCTTGGTTTTGACTGACTTGGTAGATACTATAATTCTTTCACTTTATTTTTCTTGATGTTTACTTTGGTGATAAAAAAATTGTGTCAGAAACGTAATTTACATACGTAAGAATATGTTCTAATAATAGCGCAGTTTATTGACGAAAATATTCATTAATTACACGATGTATTATTCTCTAAAAGCGAGACTATAATTGTTTGATGCTGCTGGAAAAAATTGGTAATGACGTAATAAAGAAGAAAGTTTGGTCATTATGTGAGCGTAGGAGGGTCCGGTACAGAAAATTTTCTATCTCTTATTTAAGAACATTTTTATTCAAAAGAATTTACACATAAGTTTTTATTTTACTAGGTGTCAATGTTCTATGTAAAACAAATAAAAATAGTTAACATTAAAAGAAATTCAAAATTTGATAAAAGTTTGAATTTGAACGCTCTGTTTACTAAATAAAGTTACTTTTGATTGAAAAAGATCATGTTTCTTAATTTGTCTTAATAATATTTTGATATGCTGATAAGTAAATATTGAAAAAATATTGTTTTAATGAAAATATTCTATTTTTTATATGAGTAACTTATATATCAAAAACTGTAAGTTTGAAATTTTCTATTATAAGTACAAATCCTAAACTGGAATTAATGTTAATATTATAGACAAATTATCTCTCAAATTTCATAGTTCTAGATCAAATATTTCTTTATTTACATCAATTTAAACATTGAACTTTTCGAAAATTCAATTTCCGAGAAAATAACGTTTTAAAGTTCTATTTAATACAGTAAGTATCACACACACACACACACACACACACACACACACAGAAAACCTTGTTTTTAATGTTTAACTTCTTAAAGTTTGAATTAAAAAATTTATGTAATACATATGCCATTTGATTCTACATAATACTGCGATTCAACATACCATTATTTTAGCTCAGTGAAATATTTTCATTTTTTCGAATATTTTCTGCCCTGGAACCCCTTAAATGAGTTGCAGAATAGGATTAGTACTAACACGAAACCAATATTTATACGTATACTGGTTCTAGTATGCCCAGTATATAAGTAAACATATAAAATATATTTCATTTTCGTAATTATCTTCCCAATTACCACGGAATTTGTGAGTTTTAATCTTATCACCCATGGATTGAATGGCACATGGCAAGTTTATTGTATGTTACCGTAGATGTTATAATAGATATTTGCTACTCATAGCAAGTTTTCTCTCTGCCACTGCTGATATCGGCCATATATTGTGCTGAAGGGCAAAACCGGTTCACTAATGTTGGTAACCACAGTGGGAGCACTATTGTATCTTAGTTTTATTCGTATCACGGATATATCCCTACTGGTAAAAGCCGGCTGTTAAATCATCTAGAGCTGCCTTTGTAGTTTAGAAGATATCATGTTAATAGTTTAGTACAGTGTTTCTCAAAATGTGCCCGTCGTCCATGGATGGAACTTGAAGATGATGAATCTAGAAATTGAAGGTGAGATTAAACTAAAATAGACGTTACTTTATTGTTCCCTATCTAAAAATAAAAATAAAAATTTTCCAATTGAAATAAAAATGTATATATACAATGGTGATGTGTTAAATTCTCTGCACTTTTTATATTACTTTGTTGATAATGAGAGTTGTTTCTGCCGTTTGAGTAGCCAATTACATTACTGGAGTTAGATTCAGAAAAAAGGTCTAGATCAATACTTTCTTACATTATGGAAATAACCTTGTTGGTTTAAGAATATTTTACCACTGTTGCACCACTGATCTACAAAGAAAACAGAAACAGTTTATGTAGGAGGACTGCAGACACTTTCTATCATATCGAGCTGCTGGCATCTTTTGTACTCCTATAGAAAACTTTGGGCGAAAATGCTGCCCTCGTCATAGTGCATTTATGCTCCTTCATCAAACTCATGCTACTAATTCTTAAGTTATGTTAAGCGTTGTGATAACTTTTCCACATTCAAGGGCTCATTTCAAAAATGAAAAATACCCTAATGTGTGGACTTGTAATCGAGAAACATATTTAAGGTTATAATGTATCATTTTTTTAAGACTAAATATTATTTGAATTTGCCAGAAAACTATTAATAACAAAAATTCTATTGACGCACTGTTTGTAATGTGTTTATTTCTAAAATAGTGGAAATTGAAATGCTGTTAAGGGCTTAGCCTGTCCTAATCGAAACGTTAAAATGAAAAACAAAACAAAAAAAATACAAAATAAATGCATAAAAAAATGTATATATAGCAAACATTTATAAAATATTTTAATGTTTGTGGGATTTACTAGCGTACGCGGATGTCGACTCCTGATGCATATAAATAATGCAATTACAGTTGATATCTTTACTTTTTACCTTAAACAGCTATT
The DNA here is from genome assembly GCA_951213105.1 of Amaurobius ferox. NCBI lineage: Eukaryota > Metazoa > Arthropoda > Arachnida > Araneae > Amaurobiidae > Amaurobius > Amaurobius ferox. The sequence continues at coordinate 99,405,776 of OX578133.1, forward strand.
TGGCATACTATAAAAGTAGATATAATTATCATTGTATTGGGCCCAACCAGACATCAGATTCAGAACTATTATAATAAATTGTAATGTCTGTATATTATTACAACAATTTGGATAACAAATTATACGGGACTCTATAGTAGATCATAGTATTCACGCATGCATTTACATATATATTCACGTATACATTTACGCACATATACGAGTATTTACGTATTTATTGTGTATGAAAGGGTGTAAAAGCAAGAAGATTGATAAACTCTCTTTAAAGTGCCCTTTTTCGAATAAAAATATATTCAATTAAAGGTTGTCTTCAATAAATATTTTTTTGTATTTTACAGTAATTTATTTTCAAATTATACATGACGTTATAGTATATCGTATTAACTTTTACATTGTGAAAGAGAGGATGGAATAAAAACAGGATTGAAATACTTGTCATGAGGTGTATAAACCTTGATGCAGCAGCTGTACACCTCTAGCTATTTTTTAGGCCAACTTATGTGAACCGACAGTTTTCTATAGGAATACACCTATTCTAAACAATTTTGCAAGTTTTGAAGTGACTTCAACTTATTTAATTAACTTTGGTCCATCAAGTAAATAATTCTTATAGAAGAAGCCTTATGGGTATGAAATTAATTAGGTTATTATGTCCAGTTGTAAGGTATCTTAAAAGTATGTGGCTTGAAAGAAATTTAGGATTTATGTTCTGAGTATATCTTGAATAAGAAGCCTGAAATGAAGTTTTAGTTTTGATATGTTTAGTGGATTGTAGACAGAAAATAAAACAGTTGTTCTTTAATAAAATCAGTGGTCAGAAATAATTTTAACATATTTTTTACATTTTTAAATAATGTACAAAAACTTAAACACTATGTAAATTAAATCGTACATCCAACGTTGCATGATATTATTTATGTTCTTCAGAGAAATGAATAATATTCGATAAAGTCAAATTATGACATCATTTTTTCATTCTCAATGTTTCTGAATTTATCCAATTAATTTTTTATACGATAAATTTTTATAATTCTTAGGGTTATATAAGCAATACCATTTTAAAATTTGTACCAATGAAATGTAAGGTATTATAGAGAATGACTAGGATGATCATGTTATGTAATACTATACATGACACACCTGACCGCTCACCAGGAGTCACAGGTTCGATTCCTAGTTCCATCCGATTGTAGTTCTTAAATGAAAAGAATAGGAAACGGGATGAATATATATATATATATAGCAGATAAAACGATGTGAGAATGAGTGTTCAACAGAGATCCAAATTCCTTTAAGTGTTGGCGCAAAGCAGCACATGCACGAAAAGTACCATATAAGATTCAAATGAAAGAGGGAAATACCCAAATACTCAAATGCATAGCAAAAATGGCAGAGGGGGGATTGTGATCCCGCTTTCCCGGTTAAAAGCGTGCTTTTTATGCCCGGGCAACACTCCCGGAACCATTGTTATGCAGCAGCTTATCTTCCGAATATGTGTTAAGTGAAACACACAGAGTAAAAAGGAAAATCATCAAAAACGACCAAGAATGTGAGAGTATGGAAACCGAATCAAGATGACTGAAAAACTATAAAGCTATAAATCGTGGATCGCCTTTACACCAGGGTGCGCTGTCTACACATACTAATTGCCATGATGACAAACATTAAGTTGCGTTGTAAGCCTCCTTGATATCCCTTAAATATGCATTTTCTACTTTTTCTGTATTGAAAATAGAATTATAATAATACTTCAGGAAGCTTTCCTTTTTACGCTGTGTGTTTCTCTTAACACATATTCGGAAGATAAGCTGTTGCATAACAATGGTTCCGGGAGTGTTGCCCGGGCATAAAAAGCACGCTTTTAACCGGGAAAGCGGGGTCACAATCCCCCCTCTGTCATTTTTACTATGCATTTGGTCGTTTCCTCTCTTTCATTTGAATCTTACATATATATATATATATATATAAATTTTAAATTAATTAATCATATTAATACACTTTTTGGCATATCTGGAACATTACATTACTTTATGATTTTTATCAGGAAACTTATCATTAACTGTTTACTATTTTATGTGAGCTATTTACTGCTTCTCCTCAATCAGGACAACATCAAATGTAAGGTCAGACATTTAATTCACTTTTATTAATAACCGTAGAGAAAACAAAAGCAATTAAAACAGCAGAGAAATAAGTAAATAATTGTGTATTCTCTAAAGAAACACAAGTCAAAACAGAGGCTGACAATTCTTTCAAAACCTCATTACATTTTTACAGCGAAATACAGTAACAGTTATCAGCCTGCTTCCTATAAACTTTCATTCTATATACGTTCCGACCGTACTCTGTTTACCGAGCAAAAGCAATTTCACACCAGTGGACATGATACTCGTGCCACGCATAGAAAGAATAGGACGTGATAGTATCGCGTGCGCAGCAGTTCATAAGATTAAAATATTGTAGGTTCGGATAACTCGTAAAAAGCGGAGGCAATTTCTAATTATACTAAAGAATAAGGCATTAAGGCGAGTTTCAAACAGTTAAATAATACTGCCGCCCTTAGCAAATGGACCTTAACTACATTTTCGAAATTTTTGAGTTAAACGTGTGAGGCTATTAATAACATTGCTAATCTTAGAACTAATTTGACATATTTTAAATAATAAGATTAATAAAAGGATTTTATGTATATGCTTGAACTAGATATACACTTAACGTGAACACATACTACGTGAACTATACACTTAATTTATAACTAATCTGGTAAAACCAAATTCCTCTAATAAACTGTTTTCTTCAATGTCCTTAAAATGAACTTGAGTGCCCACAACAATAAATATTGGAATGCTGCAAATAATATTTACTCACGACCGCTAACCTGTGGATACCTCGGCTATAGAGCCACATGCGCAGAAGCATTTTGACCGAGATTTGGAAGAAACTCCGTCGTCTCACTAAGATATCATAATAGATCACTACGTTCTAGCTTCGTTGAAAGGGTTGATAGGGGTTGAAAGGGTTGAAAAGCATGGATGGAAGCGCTGATAAACTGTTTTTTAGCTTATAGCTGTATACATCTAATTCAAAATTTCCAAGCAAAGTGTTGCAATTTTTTAAATGCAGAAGATTTTATTTTCATTATTCCTCCAATTCAAATGATCTGGCGGCACCATACTTACTATACCACAGCATTCGCCACTGACTCCGTTATTGAATTTTCTATGAATTTTATTGTGAAACTTTTCATAGACTTTCAAAGCTGAAGACGATGAAGTGCCGATAGTAACTTTTACTCCCAGGACCGGGCTATTTCCCTTTCTTCCACACTGACCATTAGTAGCGTGATGGATAGGCGGACGTGACATAAAATTTAGATTTTTTTTTTTTGCAAGCTCCAATATAATTTTAGGGTTAGGTTAAATCATTATTCAAGAGATTATATTAAAAATATTGTGAATACATATATCACAGTTTATCCAGAATCCTTCACTCAGAACATTTGTGACGAGACATATTTTAAAATACTATAAATCAGTCTATTATAAAAACAAATTATTTCATCAAAGTTTATTATTATTATTATTATTATTATTATTACTATTATTAATTGTAATAACAGATAAGAATCGGACGATGTTCTCTAAAAATTTGACTTCATTTAAAGAGATAATGAATGCATAAAATATTGAATACTCTACATAAACAACCATTTTTGAGCCAGAAAGGGTAGTTTCCCCATTAATGGCTCAAGAATCCATACAAATTTGAGAGTCTGATTTTTGTCCCCAAACAACATATTTCCTTTGCATATGACATGTATTTTAGAAAAAGAAAAACGACGCTTTGAAAATTATTTGCACGTTTAAGGCCTATAAACTCAATTGACGTTATTTATTGTTTGAGAAAATCTAGTTTTCAATTTTAGTGGCTTGTCAGTTAAACGTAAACAATCATTCTATGCGCGATTAAAAAAGAAAATAAGAACTCGAAGGAAATTTCAAATCATTTCTAAGATTTTCGAATGATAATGACATACCACTTCCCTTTATGTTCAAAGAAGCCGTAATCTCATTCTATTCTATATAGGGGGGGGGGGGGGGTTAAGACGATTTCACACTCAGAAAGTTGAGAATAGAAAACAGCGAAAATTTCATCGGAAAGAGATATTCAAAGGAGAACAATGAATAATGGATGCTCATAGCAAGGACATGAGAAAAAAAAATGAAATATTTCAATCTTGAACGATGCAAGAACAATCGAAATAGTTTTTCTATGAAATTATTTCAACGAAAAGTGAAAGGACTTGGAATAAATCCATTTTTTTATCCACTTTCAAGTTATTACAGAATAAAAAAATTCATTAAAAGAAACATTTCAAATGAATGTCGCACATAAAAATGAAATTAAGTCCTCCTTGTGATTCAATTTTTTTAGCAAGTTGCACATTTGAACTATATTAAAGTAAGAAATATGTTTTTTTATCAAATAATACGGGAATGGAATATTAACCCTACAATATATACTGATTTATATGATGAATCAATCTAATTTTTAGCTGATTTCGCCTTAAAAAAATTAAGAAATTTTCTGCTTTCTGTACTAATACCATAACTGGAATACCCTCCTCCTAGTAATTTATTGCTTCTGGCCTCTATAAATTGCACCACAGGTGCAAGTTATGTATAGTTTTAGTAAGTCATTCTTTCTTAAGAATTTCTTTCTGAGTCCCATGTTTACTTATTGCGTATTTTGGCAGTACTTTTTTTCCAAGAGCTTCAAAGAATTTATTCTACGAAGTTCAAGGTATACAGTTTTCATTTTTGTAAATTGAATTAACTTAAAATGAATTTTAATATTAAATTTTTTTATTTTTGTGATTGAATCATATATGCATCACCATACATTAACGGGTAGGTTTCAACTCACAATACACAGTGGTGCATATGAATCAATTTCATGTTTTTAAACAAAAATTAGTGTTATAATACCAAGTAACAGTCTGTATATCTTGTACTAATTCATATACCCTGCAATGTTTATTCAATAACTACTTAGGAAATTGTTAATTAGAAACATAAATTATTTATATTTTTATCAGAAGGCCATGATTTCCTATTTTTCATATTTTGGATATTTATATTCCGCGAGCAACTGTAATACAATTACAGTTAAACCTACAAATGTAATTTTACTGAATATTTAGATTATTGATAAATTTCTAATTCTTAAAATATTATAATTAGCAATACTAATAAATTTGTAAGATAGCATATAACAAGTAATATAGAAATTCAACGGCATTGAAATTATTTATTCAAATATAACAGAAATTGGCGAGCGTGTTGTCTTACAGTGGGGGGAGACCAAAGCAGTAACTTACTGAAATATTATGATGTAAAAAGTAGAGAAGACCTTGCAGCATACATTCTCCCACATGTGTTAAACAGGACGATATCGAACATATGCCGATTTCCAATGAAAACCGCACAAGATGTAAATTTGTCAATGTGCAATACACAATCTTTTATCGGCTGTAAAAAATGTTCTGTTTTCCATTCTATATAAATATAATTGTAATAAAATATATTAATATATCTGAAATTTCAATTTAATTAAAAATTTCAATTTAATTAAAATCCTAAATTTAATTAAAATATATTTTATACTTATAAACAAAGTATAATTTTATTTATACCAAACATATTATTTTATGGTGGTAAATCATTTTTTTTATCTCTTCAATATCAATAGAAAGTTGTAGCTAAAAGCATACTGATTCATATATGAATCAAACCTAAAAATTCAAAAATTAACCAATAGAAAAAGCTAAATATTTTTTTCAATATTTTTCCAAATATACTTAAGCCAAAATCAATAAAAAAAAAATTTGGTAAAAAAATAAAAAATCATGCATTGTAGGGTTGACAGTTTCATAGGATATATTTAAGACATCAAGAATTCCAAAATTTGCAATACACAATCTTTTATCGGCTGTAAAAAATGTTCTGTTTTCCATTCTATATAAATATAATTGTAATAAAATATATTAATATATCTGAAATTTCAATTTAATTAAAAATTTCAATTTAATTAAAATCCTAAATTTAATTAAAATATATTTTATACTTATAAACAAAGTATAATTTTATTTATACCAAACATATTATTTTATGGTGGTAAATCATTTTTTTTATCTCTTCAATATCAATAGAAAGTTGTAGCTAAAAGCATACTGATTCATATATGAATCAAACCTAAAAATTCAAAAATTAACCAATAGAAAAAGCTAAATATTTTTTTCAATATTTTTCCAAATATACTTAAGCCAAAATCAATAAAAAAAAAATTTGGTAAAAAAATAAAAAATCATGCATTGTAGGGTTGACAGTTTCATAGGATATATTTAAGACATCAAGAATTCCAAAATTTGAATATTTTGTGGTAAAAATAACGCAAACTAGACCTTTCTTCCATCAAGGGACAAGTTTGTAGCGTGAGAATGAACTTAGTTTGAGTTAGGTTCGCAAAATCTCGGTCATACATCAGGACGTCATGCGCTAATGGACATCACGATACTCCCGTCCATGGCTGTGGGTTCAGTAGGTGGAAAAACTCCGGAAAAGGAGTCCGTCCGGTAATATAGGAACATTCGGCTCAGTAAAAAAATTGGCTAAAAAAGTGGTTAAAAACATGGCCAAGTTAAAAAAATTATAATTAATCAACGGAATGAAATTATTTTTTTTCTGAAGTAGTCTGTGATATATTTGGAACTGCTGTTAAATTATAAACGTTGGTTGGCACATCATTTTTTTATATCTTACTATAAAACTCGTAGAGGCTTAAATCGCGCGAAATTTGCATATTATTTAAAAGTTGACGAAAATTCGTTTATTGATAGTACGGATTCTGTTGAGAATTTGCTTGAGATATAATTTTTCGATCTTTCTGCTCTTGTGAAGATGGAAACTTTGTAGCAAACGAAGTAAACTGGAATATTAGAATACTGATTCATAGATAGACTGTTTGAAACACGTAAAATTATGCATTTAAAATTCTGTATTGCTGAAAAAGAACCATCAGATCGGGATAAAAAGAGTTCCATCCTTGAGCACGAATCAATTGTTTTTAGTCTGACATTTGTGAGTGGGGTCTCTCTTTACAAAAATTCATATCCCCTGCAGCTCAAGATACTAATCTTCCGATTTTTTCCTTCTTTTCTTGGCTGTAGATAACCATCAGTTACTCTGGTAATAACTAAAATTATAAAAAAAAAGAAAGAAAAAGCTGAAATTTTGTTCTTAAATCCCTCCTAATTCCCCAAATTGAAAATAAAATAAAATTTATAAGAATAATGGTTTTATGAAATTTTCGATTACGAAACGAATGACATTTCTCCTACTCTCCTATGTTACACCGTTATTTCACTATATATATATATATATATGTATATATATATATATATATGTATATATATATATATATATATATATATATATATATATATATATACATATATTATATATATTATATATATTATATATATATATATATATATATATATATACATATATTATATATATTATATATATTATATAAATATTTATATATACATATAAATATTTTATATATATATATATTTATATATATATATATATATATATATATATATATATATATATATATATATATATATATATACATATATTATATGTATTATATATATTATATAAATATTTATATATATATATATATATATATATATATATATATATATATATATAAAATATTTAAATAGAAAATCCAATTGTAGAATGGAAGAAGTAACTCATAATACACTATCTTAAAAATGTTGCCTACAGAATACAATGAAATAAAATGAAATTCAACCATAATGAGGATATTATAATACATATTACAGTTCAGAAAGCTAAAGATAATCAACAAATGTCAAAGGAGAGGAATCGAAAAAAGGAATACCAAAATAATCAAGCATTAAAGCTTGCACATGGAAGAGCTCTAGGCTTAAGAATAGTTCATTTCGAAAAAATTCTTTTTCAAGTCCTAATATTTAGCCTAAATGAACACAAAAATGCTTGTTTCTGAAACACAAGATAGATTTTATCTATACACACGTGTTATTAGGACGACAAGCATAAAGCTTGATAAAATAGAAAGGAAACATAAATACCTTAAAATACACCTCAAATGTACAACCATAATTAGCAAAAAATGACGAAACCAATGTTTCCATTCGCTAAAGAGTAAAGAAGTGATTTACTGTTGCCAAAGTGAGTACTAAAAACCGTACTGCGCAATGGCAGTACAATGTGATCTTCTACAGTAAAAGCTGCAAAATAGATAGATGAAAATATATTGTAATGTAAAAACAAATGAGTATGTAGAAGTAAGACTAAAATAAGATACAAAGGAGAGAATATTAAGAATTTTAGGCTAATCGAAATTTATTAACTATACCATTTACTAAATATGTTGGATATTCATATAATTTACTGGTAATTTTGAGGTTATTAATGTGCAAAGTATGAAATTTTTTATCTGATAATCTATAAATTCTAAAAAGTTGATTAAGCATAATATTTCTAAGCAATTGAATAGAGTTGCAGGAATTAAAAGGTAATATTTTATTAATATTGAATTTAAAAAAAAATCTTTTTATCATATAAATTAGTAACTATCCCATTAGTAAGTTCTATAATTAGATTTAAATCCAAATAATTAATATTTTTACTAATAGTTGTTTCATTAGGTATTAATTCCAAATTATTCGGATAGAAATCTATATCTATGACATAATTATCAATAAATACTAAACAAATCAGATCATCTGCATATCTGTAAATTTTATAATCTCTAGAAGTAAAGAATTTTTCATAATGACAGATATGTAGATGATCTGATTTGTTTAGTATTTACTGATAATTATGTCATAGATATAGATTTCTATTCATTATATTCTGAAGACAAAATTTTTAAGATAGTGTATTATGAGTTACTTCTTCCATTCTACAATTGGATTTACTATTTTAATATTTTTATTGAAAACATTTTATTTATCAGCTGCATTTGCGCAATAAATTAAATGTATATTGCATTGACATTCCTACTCTAATAAGTTTAGTATATCCAACTATATATTTCTGCACACTATCCTAATTCCTTTTGTATGTTTCGTATTAAAGGAACATTATATATATATATATATATATATATATATATATATATATATATATATATAATTGAAGATTTTTATGATTACTTGTAATATATATATACCCGAGAAATACCAAAGGAAATTGCTTGTAAACTGAAGGTAAAGGTAAAAAAATTTTGCAAATCCGAAGCCTAGTGTAGCACGATGAGCTATGCAAGAAGTTTGGAAATTGAATAAATGGAATCTAGTGAATATAAAAGGAATAAAATGAATATGAAAAGCATTTCTGAAACCATGTACGTTATCAAGGGCCATGCATGTTTCATTAATGCTGATTCTACGTTTCTGTTTACACAACTGTAAAATGTATTACAGAAATAATGTAAATGGCCCGACGTAGAAGAAGGTGGATCAAATACACAAAAAAATCAAACATGAATATAAAATATTCTGTTACACCAGCTTGTGGCTAATTATTGAATTGAGGATGCAAAGTATTATAAAGTAATATCAAAAGAATATAATGAAAATAAAATGAAAATATATCTACCCCTATTACTGTGGTACTTCTGGAAAAGCATGTGTATTACCAATCATCTCATAATAGGTTACAGTGAATTTTTGTTACTGACTAAGCAGTTTTCTCAAAGCAGGTTAAAGTGAATTATGCGAATTGTTTAACTGTTAGAAGAAGACATGGAGATTATGAATTATTTAGTAATGCTAGAGTATGATCTGTCAATATGTTGCTGTAATTTTTGCGAGTTTTTGAATTTAAATTTAAAATGTGTTTTAATAAAAGAAAAAATAAGATTGGGCGGGTAGTTATTTTTGATAACGGTGTTGATGAATTTATGAATATGTTCTGTGTAGTAACAAGGTGTGCTTAACATTTTGATTCTTAATAACTGGTTATTAATAATATTTCTATATACAGATTTGGAAAGATTGGAAGAGAAATGTTGAAGTTTATTTACTTTGAAGTTATAAGTTTCTGTTTTGTCGTAGATTTTAAATTTTATTGTATTTGCATTTTTAATTGTTAAACTAACGTCTAGAAAATTGATCCAGTTGGATGTATATACATTTTCAATGAGTTGTAGATTAGGTGGATAGAAATCAAAATTTAATTCATTGGCCTCATTAGTAATTCCTATAATAATAAGATCATCAATATATCTGTACATTATATGACTGTTGAAAGGGGGCTCTGATTTTCGTAAAAATGTAGATAAAGGTTGGCCAGTATGGTGGATGATTTACCTCCCTGTGGTATTCCTTTATTTAATTTGTATATGCATTTTCCTTGAACTATATACTGTTTGAACAAAATGAATTTTAATAAAGTTTTGAATTTTGGAAATGATATGTTTTTTGCTTGAGTGAATTGTTCATATAAAAGTAGTATGACTTTATATAAATCATTTATGTCTATATTATTAAATAGGTCTTTGAAATCGAAAGTTTTTACATCATGTATGTAAGGGATTAGTTTTATTTTATTAATTAGTTCTATACTATTTTTGATTATATGTGTTTTTTGTGCAGTAAAATAATCATAGATTTGATTGAGTATGATTAGAAGTTGTTTGTCAGCTGCATTGGTATATGAATTAAATCCTATAGTGACTGTTCTAAATGAAATAGGTGTTTTATGGAATTTAGGTATGAGTACCAAGTAAGGAAAATTGAGATTGTATTTTTGTTTAAGAAGTTTGTAGTAAGCAATTATTTGTTTATTTATAACATTGATATGAGTGTATAAAGGAGTTAAAGAAAGGGAGGTACTGAGTTGCAATTTAAGCTCGTCCAAATAAATTTTTTTGCAAATAAACGCATAATTACTGGATGCCTTGTCAACATATGTGATTACAAATTTGTCTTGTAGTGACTTGATTTCTTTAACGATTTCTTGGTAATTATGCTTATATATTGGAATGGGAAAGTGTTGGATCAAATGTTTTACATGCCTAGTTATTTGTACTTTCCAGCTCTTGAAGGCTTCAAATGGGCAGTGGGATTTACCTGACATTTTAAATATATATTTGTCTAGATCTATGTGAAAAGCTTGTATTATTTTCTTTTTATTATAAAGAAGAGGTATTCTATATTTGGATCCATAGCTTAGAAATTGTTTGAGATGAGGTTCCTGTATTAAATCAAGATTTCCGGTGATTATGTGTCCATGTTGTGGGTCAATAAAGAGAAGATAGCAGGTTTCATTGCATGAACAAGATACAGAATTATTCAATTGTTTGGATAAACGATTATAGTCATATATTTTACGTCCTAAAGGTACTGGATATTTATATGCTTTTACTATGTTAACATTTTTAATAGGAAAAAAGGATTGGAAATTTTTAAATATTTGTGTGAAGTTGAAATAATTAAATATAGGATTTGTGTAATTAATAACACAATAAGATTGGTTGGTTTTTTCTTTTTTGTGTGAATGTGTGAGTTGTACTCCTAGAAGTCTTGCTCTTGTTAGTAATAGGTCAAAAACTAGGTGTCCGAAGTGCTTTTTATTATTGAGATCTATGAGTGAATTAAAAAGTTTATTTAAATGTGGTTTTTTGATGGAGAAAACCCAGTTTCTAATATGTTTCCAATTATAGTTTGATTCAAAAAGTGTGCATTGATGATTTATTTGAGATGTGAAGTCTAAGTTGAGGGAGTGTTTGTTTTTGTGTATACCCCTCCGTGTGCGTGTAGTTTTGTGTGAATGAGTTTGCATCAAAGAATATACTGTTGGAGTTAGAATGGAAGCATTGAATAAATCATTTTTTACTATATTGTGACCATTAACTATTTGATTTTATCCAAAAGGAAATGCTGTATTGTGTTTTAAAATTAGTTTGTTTTCATAGTAAATTCTGTTTGAGGAATTAGGAATTGTATCCAAAATTGAAATAATTACTGAATCAAATCCATGTTTGTAGAAGTGTTCATATTCAAATTGATTTTCTGAATTTCGATCTTTATCAAAATGTTTGATGTTATTGCGATGTACATTTATTCTTAGATGTATAGGTGTACTAGTCTATCCCACATATGTCATCTGGCATACTGAACATCGAAGCATGTATATGCATCTATCAACTTTACAAAAAATAGCTGAATTCTTATTACTGTTGATTTGAGATGGTTCCGCATTGGGGCAAGTTTTACAGTTTTTGTTTCCACACGTTTGAAATTAAAAATCCCTTGGGCGCATTGTGTCTTTCACATCTTCAGTCAGATTAGGGTAACAGGATGTCGATCTTTGGAATGCCCTATTCATACCCAATATATATATATATATATATATATATATATATATATATGTATATATATATATTTGTCATTAAAGATCTACATAAAGTTATTATCTCTCTTTATCATGACTATATATCTTCCAATCATGATGCTTTTAATGTCAAAAATTTTCCTATGCTCTTGCACTTTGTGTTATACAACAATTATATTATCCAAGGTGATAACATTTATTTACAAACATCTGGTGTACCACAAGGTGGCTGTAGTAGTAGTATACTCGCTAACTTATATCTTTATTATTATGAATGTCATTTTAACTCTAATTCATATATTATATATAGATATGTTGACGACTTAATTTGTATTATCATTGATGATTCCTATCCCATTAATATTGATTTTTACCCGTCTAACCTAGAATTAATTCCTAATGAGCCTTGCGTTAGTCAAACTGTTAATTTTTTAGACCTAAATTTAAATACCCTCAATAATCATGTAATCACCAATCTATATGATAAAAAAGATTCTTACAACTTCACTATCATAAAGCTGCTATCCTATCATTCTTGTAATTCTATTCAATTGTTTAGAAACATCATTTTAAACCAGCTATTTCGAATACATCGACTTTCTGATCCTCAGTTTCACTTTCTCCACATCAATAATCTTAAACGCATTTGTCACAACTACCTATATCCGGAAGTATTTGTAAATAATATTATTAATAATTTCAAATATACCACGTAATAATTTAACACATGCATTATTTATCTTTGATTGGTTAACTCATTTTTAAAAATTCACCCATTCTTATCACCTCACTTACCACTTGGCCTGTGTCTAATACTGTTTACTATTTTCGAATGACTATTTTCCGCTTGTCCTGAGTCCTATACTGTTTACTATTTTCGAAAGTCTCCATACATATTATGTATCGTTCAATTGTATTCATTCCCACTCGCATTGACGAAGTGAGGTGAAATGCTCGCCCACTCGCTTTGACGAGGTGAGGTGAAATGCAGTCACTGGTTTGTCTTGCACGTGGTGCTGTTCTTGTGATTTCATGTTGCAGTTCGAGGAGGTATTGTTTTTCAGCTTTGTATAATTCAATTGATTTATTTTTCTCCTTCCACTAGCCAGTAGACAGTTCCAATGGTGTCTATAGTTAAATACTATCGCCATTGTCAGAAACTGGCTATTCTATCGGTTTTAATTCGAATTGTATGGCTGTCCTGATGAGAATGCAATTTCGAACTGACCGCCATTTTTTGTGTGGTTTCGATTGGTTGTTCTCTATTCTTAATCTCTTATCTTGAGCTGATTATTATTGCCTATTCTCATTTTTGCCGAGTTTTATTTTTATTTTTATTTACTTTTATATACTTTTAATTGTGATTTTTGAATCCTAATATTCTTCTCATCCCCCTTTCCATTGTAGTGATATGTTACCTTCTATCTTTATCCTTAGTCTTGGCTTATAGTTACTCATTTGTAACAGATATGCTAGAGATGGGTTTTTTTGTACATACAGTAGTTTATGCATAATTTTCGATTAAAATCCTTCAATTTTTATATATATATATATATATATATATAAAGTATGTAAAAAATATTATAATGTCTAATATTTCTATTTGTTATTCCTGTGTTATAATTCTATTCTTTGCCAATGATTTTGCGATCGAATTTAGCTTTTCATACATTGAATCTCTTAATTGTTGATCCATTAATTATTATCGGCATTACGGTCGTAGTTTTGCTTCTATGGGGATATTTCACGATTAAATAAATTGATTATTTTTATTATTACATTTTTCTACTATATATATATATATATATATGTGTGTGTGTGTGTGTGTGTGTGTGTGTGTATACACCTTTAGTATCTAACTATGATTGGAAAAAAAATCAGAAACTGGGTATTTTCCATCAAAAACAACATTTAAATAAACATTATATTTCACTCACATATCTTAATAGCAAAAATCACTTCGGACACCCTGTTTATGACCTTTTATTAACAAGAGCAAGACTGTTAGGTGTTCACCTCACACTTTCACACCAAAAAGAAAGCAACTAACCAATTCTATTGTGTTATTAATTACACAAATCCTATACTATTTAATGATTTCAACTTTGCACAAATTTTTGAAAAATTCCAATCCTTTTTTCCAATGAAAAATGTTAATATAATAAAAGCGTATAAATATCCAGTACCATTAGGACGTAAAATATACAACTACAATCTTTTATCAAAACAGTTGAATAATTCTGTATCTTGTTCATGTGCTAAATCATGCTATCTACCCTTTATTGATCAACATCATGGACATGTAATCACCGGAAATCTTAATTTAATTCAGGAATCTAATCTCAAACAATTTCCCAGCTATGGATCCAAATACAGATTATCACTACTGTATAATAAAGAGAAAATAATACAAGTTTTTGACATTGATCTAGATAAATATATATATGAAATATCAGGTAAATACCACTGCCCTTTTGAAGCCTTTAAGAGCTGGCAAGACAAGTCACCTGACATGTAAAACAATTCATTCAACAATTTCCTATACCGAAATATACACATAATTACCAAGACATCTTTAAAGAGATCAAGTTACTACAAGACAAATTTGTAATCACTTATGTTGATAAGGCATCCAGCAATTATGCGTTTATTTGCAAAAAAATTTATTTGAACGAACTCAAACTGCAAATCCATATCTCACACACACACACAATTTCATTAACTCCTATAAACTCTAATATAACTATTATAATTAAATAAATTATTGCTTACTACAAACTTCTTAAACAAAAACACAATCTTAATTTTCCTTACCTGATACTCATACCTAACTTCCATAAATCACCAATTTCTTTTAGAACTGTTACTATAGGATTTAATTCATACACCAATGCTGCTGACAAACAACTTCTAATTATACTAAATCAAATTTATGATCATTTTGCTACACAACAAACATATATATTCAAAAATAGTTTAGAACTGATTAATAACCTAAAACAACTTCCTTACATACATCATATTAAAACTTTTGATTTCAAAGACATCTTTAATAACATTGATATTAATAATTGATAAAAAATCATGCTAAATTTATATAAATAATTTACTCAATCAAAAAACCTATTTTTTCCAAAATTCAAAACATTATTAAAATTCAATCTGTTCAAACAGTATCTATCTAAAGGAAATCGCATACACAAATTAAATAAGGAAACACCACACGGAGGAATCTCATCTAAAATACTGGCCATCCTTTATCTACATTTTTACGAAATTCAGTACCCTTTCAACAGTCATATCATGTACAGAATTATTGATGATCTAATTATTATTGGAATTACTAATGAAGCACCTATATTAAACTTTAATTTTTATCCACCTAATCTACAACTAATTGAAAATGTATATACATCAAACTGGGCCAATTATCTAGACGTTAATTTAAAAATTCAAAATGCAGACACATTAAAATTTAAAATATACGACAAAACAGAAACTTATAACTTCAAAGTAAATAAACTTCAACATTATTCATCCAATCTTTCAAAATCAGGATATAAAAATATTATTAATAACCAGTTATTAAGAATAAAAATGTTATGCACACCATGTTACTTCAAAGAACATCTTTTTAAATTCATAAACACCAATATCCAAAATACCTACCCGCCAAACCTTATTCTTTCATTTATTAAAACACATTTTAATTTTAAATTCAACACCTTGCTACGATTACAGCAACATATTGACAGATCATTCACAAACAATTTTAAATAATTTTTTATCTCCATAGTTCATTTCCAACAGCTGAAATCTTAGTATATAGAATTAACTGTAACCTGTTTTAAGTCAAAATGCTTAGTTAGTATCACGTAATCTACACTGTTATGCACCACAAGGGGTAAATGCATTTATATTATTATATTCTTATACCTTTTCATTACATTGTATTCTCCTATAAATACTTAGCCATACGCTGGTGTATTTGATTATATTTGATTTTTTATATTTGATTTGTTATATATCTGATCCAATTTGTATTTTATTCTACGTTGGGCCATGTGCATTATTTCTGTAATACAATTTTCAGTAATGCACACAGAAACGTAGAATCCGCGTTAACGAAACATGTATGGCCCTTGATAACGTACATGGTTTTGGAAATGCTTTTCACTTTATTCAATTTATTCAATTTCAACATTTTTTTTTGGGGGGGGGGGAGCTAGAAAAGGCCTAGCTCATCGTGCAAAACAATGTTTCTGTTTTGCAACTTTTCATCTTAAACACATTTCTTACATTTACATCATGTATGTTTATGTAGGGAACAAGGGTATTAGTACCTTAAGTACCTGCATTACATATATGATTTAAATAAATATACTTTCATCTTAATGTGTAGTTACGAAATTTTTTTTCACCCATCTTTACCAGATGTAATTCTTATTCCATTCCTTTACTTATATATGGAACAGGGAAAAAGGGGTAGTTTATACAAATTTAGTAACTGTTTTATTTATAATGTTTACTTATCATGTTTTTTTCAACAGCTATATATTCAACAGCTTGTCGTATAATCTTTTTGATGTCACATTTACATTCAATCTCAGATATATAATACAAGTAAAATAAAAATTCTTCGACTATATATATATATATTAAAAATATATAAATAAGGAAGCTAATATATAGAGCATGAATTATATGGCATACCCTAGTTCAATAATATTAAAGAGGTTAAATGATATCCTTCAAAGAGGATTTGCAATATTGTATCTAACGAAAGGAAAACAATGATACCAGAGAATTAAAATTGATCTTATTTTTATACTAAAAGGTGATTTAAGATTTAAAGATAGATAATATCTATAAACTCTAAAAACTTGGACTACACACATAAAGATAGAAAAATAATAAAGGAAACAAGAATGCCTGGAATAAAAAAAACTACAAGTGTACTAACCATTGGAGCCCAAAATGAAGAGACCAATGTTGTCAATCGCGAAGTTTAAAAGTAGAGATACACTGTTGCCAATCGTGTGAAACAAATAACAGTAATGCGAAAAGGCAATAAAAGATGATATTCTACAGTAAGAGCTACAAAATAATGAGGCGTATAATCGAAAACCGTGAGAATAACATTTAAGGGGATATAAATACAATGCAATTTTAAATCAAGAGAATGTTGATGTCTGGCTAATATAAGATACAAAGAAGAAAATTCATGAATATTCAGCTAATCCAAACTTTTTAACAATACCATTTACTAAATATGCTGGATATCTATATAAATTGCTGATAATTTTTAGATTATTTATATGCTTAGCATGAAAACTTTTATCTGATAATCTATAAATTCTAGAAAAATGATTAAGGATAATATTTCTAAACGTTTGAATCGAGTTGCAGGAATTAAATGGTAATATTTTATTAATGTTGAAATTCAAATATTCTTTTTTATTATAAAATTAGTATCCATTCCATGAGTAGGCTCAATAATTAGATTTAAATCAAAAAAATTAATATTATTACTAATAGTAGCTTCATTAGGAATTAATTCCAAATTGTCTGGATAGAAATCTATATCTTTGACATAATTTCCAGTATATACTAAACAAATCAGATCATCTCTCAACATATCTGTAAATTTTATAATCTATTGAAGTAAAAGACTGTTCATAATGATAAAGATATAAATTAACTAATATACTACTACTTCAACCACCTTGTGGAACCCCCGAGACTTGTAAGTATAATTTATTACCTTGAAAAATATAATTATTGAAAAGAACAAAGTGAAGAAATTTAGGGAAATTGATAAAAATTGTTTGAGTAGTTTGAATAGTAATATTAGCATTATATAGAGCTAAAATTACAGTATATAAATCAGATATCTTAATATTATTGAAAAGATCTTTAAAGTCAAAAGTTTGAAATCCAATTAGTTTACCTAGTGAAGTTAATTTAGTATTTAATTCCTTACTGTTATTTAGAAAAAAGGTAATTATTACTTGAATAACGTAAACTATCATTTATTAGATTTAAATAATTTAGTTGTAATTTACTCACTGTAGTAGAGTAAGTATTATGACCACTGGTAACTGTTCTAAATTTAATAGGATTTTTATGAAATTTATGAATAAGCACTATATATGAAAATTTAAGAAATTTATAATTGATATTTAAATCACTATACATATTGATAATTTTCGGTTTGATACTATTAATAGAATGTGAATCTAGTTTAAATAGACTATTATTCCTTAAATAATCTTACAGAAATTGTATATAGAATTTTTTACAGATAACAGCATAATTATTAGAGGCTTTATCAACATACGTAATAACAAAAGGTCTTTGTAAATCAGCATTTGAGTGTTTTATATTATCTATATTATATATAGATCTAGACAATTTAATACTACAAATTGTAATTTTAATAAATTTTAATAAAATAAATTTTCACATATTAAATGCCTCAAAAGACAGATCATATTTTGAAGCTAATCTATAAATATATTTATCAAGGTCAAGATTTATTGACTTTAAAACTTTAAAATAATTATTACAAGATTGTAATCTGAATTTAGTGCCAAATGACATAATGGTTCTTAAGGTGTGGTCTTAGCTATGGCTAAGTCACCTGTAACTATATGCCTGAAGTGTGGATTTAGATATTTAGCAAATTTGTTTACATTGCGAATACAATCATTATCTACATTTGACTTGGAATCAGTATCTATAGAGAGAGATTGTGAAATTTCATTATAATTAACAAGAAAGATCAATCATGCTTAAAGCATTGATTATGAAACACTTTCCAACTTCAATGCAATTTTATTTAAAAAAGTCGAAAATGCAATACATTCCTCGGTAATATTTTAAAACTTATCACAATACTACATTGATTTATTATATTTGAAAACTTAAACCTTCATTGAAAAAAATGAACTTCATTCAAATGACGGCATTGAAATATAAATTGCGTGGTTTAAATATCTCTAAAATGCAATACATTCCACGGTAATATTTTTAAATCTATCATAATACTACGATAATTTATTATATTTGAAAACTTCATCGAAAACAACTGAAATTAATTCAAATGACGTCATAGAAAAAATAACACGCCTGGATCTCTCTATAAAAGCAGGATTTCATTCATAACTTTCTCCATTTCATTCATCACAATACTATAATAATTTATTTTATTTAAAAACTTCATCGAAAACAACTGAAATCAATTCAAATGACGTCATAGAAAAAATAACACGCCTGGATCTCTCTATAAAAGCAGGATTTCATTCATAACTTTCTCCATTTCATTCATCACAATACTATAATAATTTATTTTATTTAAAAATTAAGACCATGGAGCTACAATTCATAAACTTTATGCTTAAAACTTCATCGAAAAAAATCGTCCTTCTGTTTTTATAAAATCAATTAATATTTCATTCATATCAGCCATGCAGACTCCATGGACTGAATTATTTTGTGTTAAAGAAATACAGTAATTCTAATACAACTCATTCTACATATTTTGCTGTTTACATTTTACATAGGTGAAAAATAGGCTTAGTTATAGAAATAATCAAATTTGAATGAGAATTTAAACTCAAATATATAGTCATTGTGTTGTTTTACTATGTAGATGCACAGAATTTAAGCAGAAATAAAGTAGTTTTAGGATGGATACAACACTCAATATGAATTAAAAAGAACTTTAAAAAATCACGAATTTGAAACAAGATGGATGCCATATATCATTTTGAAGTGGGTCATGTGATCGTTTCATATCATGGTCACGTGATCGTTTCATATAAGATGTGTAATTATTATTTTAATTTTTATCTAAAAAACTACTGAATATAATTCGCTGAATTTTTTTTTATATATTTTATGGAACAATTTGACTATTACCTAAAATTTTCGAAGCAATTTGTGAGTTTTAAATCCGCTTAAAAAATGTTAGAAGAATTAGGTCCCATAGGGCTCAATGTATTTCATTTTTTCAACCCGGGTTCAATCCAAAACTAATTGTGTGATATTATTCATTTATATTCCCATAGGTCCTACAGACCGTCTGAACAACATACTAAAATTTCATTTTGATTAAGTCATTTTTACGGCAGTTATCGTGCTAACGGACAGACAGACAGACAGATAGACAGACAGACAGACAGACAGACAGACAGAATGAACAAAGTCATAAACACTTTTCAACTTTGTTGTAAAGTGTTAAAAATAGATCTACCAATAGGCTTGTTATAATTAAAAATCTTTGAAACACTCAAATCTCTAATAGGCAATAAATGTTTGGACTTGTTAAATACATTCCCAAAATTTATAGAATTATAAATTGGATGCTCAAAAGAAATTAGACGATAAGAATTAGTAGACGTTTATTATTATGAAATTGATTAAGCTTTAATTTTAAATACATTGATCTAGTAATGAGCAAATCATAGAATATATGATTAAAATGTTCATTAGTAAGATTTAATTTTAAGAAAATGGCATAAACATTATTTAAATGTTTTTTCTTTACTGCAAATACCCACGATGATATTAATTTTCATTGATAAGTGCTATTAAATTGATAATGTAAACATTTTATCTCAGCCTTATAATCAGGATGTTTGGAACTTCCTTTGCCATGTTTAAATCTTTTGAGTTTAATAGATTTTCTATTTAAATTTGATTTCAAGAGAAGGTGATTAAAAATAGAATATTTATTCTCTACAAAATTATTTTTTACAATATTACCATTTAGATATATAAGATTTAATTCATATGGAAAAAGAGTACATTTTGATTTAATATAGTAGTTTAAAAAAAATTCTATCAGCTGTATTAGTTTTTATATTCAGAATATGTATAGTAATATTTTCAAAACCCTGTTTAGCATAGTGTTTATATTCTATTTTATTAGAAGTAGGTAGAAAATTATTATTGAGGACATATTTTTTGACGTGATCTCTGTGGACATTCTTACTTAGATGTATGGGATTACTAGTTTGTCCTATATATGATAGATTGCAAATGTTACATAATAATCGGTAAATGCAATTAAAAATTTTACAAAAAGGTAAATGACTATTTTGGTTCGTGATTTGGGTATTAGGAGCGGGTGGGCAGGTTTTGCAATTTTTATTCTTACATTTATTAAAATTATAGTTTTTAGTAGGGTAATTATTATATTCATACTATCCATAGCACTATGTTGGTAAATTGATATCGGTCTAAACGATTCCCAATATGAATCGAAAATACCGGGTAATATC
Source organism: Amaurobius ferox (assembly GCA_951213105.1). Lineage (NCBI taxonomy): Eukaryota > Metazoa > Arthropoda > Arachnida > Araneae > Amaurobiidae > Amaurobius > Amaurobius ferox. The sequence goes on from OX578133.1 coordinate 99,427,524, forward strand.
TATCAAATTATATAATAATAAGTACATATATATTTGCCAGTCTCTAAATCGTATAAATTGTGTAATTCATAATAGTATAAGAATAATAATTAGTACGAAAATTTAACATAGAGAAAATAATATAATAGAAATAAAATAATTGCTTATAGATATTAGCATAAACAACTAAGTCCATGTAAAACCTAATCCTAATGTTAGAAGAGGATATTACATAATAATAAGAAAAGGTTTAACGTTATAGTTACAATCAATTCTAAACTGCTGGACAATTGCTAAGGATGAATGACACCATCACCCATAACAACCACAAAATGAAAGGAAGCAAAATGTGGAAAATTAGAATAAGTGCAGGATACAGTAAGAAGAGGTATGCGTATGCAATTTTCTCATTTCCACGCCTGTTCGTCACGTTATAGCGCTGACAAGAGATTTAAAGGATTTGACCGGTGTGGACAGTTGTTGTTCCATGTAAAAGTTTTACGGGAGAGATTTAATTAACGAACTTGAAATTTTCGGTATGTCTTCCCGATATCACTTAGATGATTTTACGCGTGGCCTTATTATTGGAAAGATCGAAGGGCGAAAAATATAACAGATGTTGCCAGAGAGTTCGAATTCGCCCACAGCGTTGTTTCACGGCTGTGGCAAGCATTTAAAACAACTGAAATGTGTATCAAGCGTCACGGGGGGGGGGGGGATCGTGTTAGAAGTACGATGCCTGCATGAGACAGGTACATTGTCTTATAGGCAAAATAGGACCGACGCTCCACAGCTCAGCAGGTGGCAAATCAGTTTCCTGCTACCACAGGACAGCGGATCGCCCGAAAAACTGTAGCCAGACGTTTGGGAGAAGGAGGACTAAACGCCCGCAAACCTGTTGTGTGTGTCCCATTAGGGTGGTCACTGGGTCCCACTGGGAGGTTGTTGAAACACTCATAAATGCGTCCACTGTGCAAAGGATGTGGAGAAGATGAATTGAAGAAGGGCATGTGAATCGTCGCAGTGGTACAGGTCCGTCCAGACGTACGTTAGCACGCGTTGATCGACACATTCGAAGGCATGCGGTGACGATCTCACAAACGTCGACTGTCGACATTCTGCAGTATTTGCAGGGTACATTGGATATTCCAATATGAGCAAGAACAGTTTCTCGACGATTGTCCAAAAGCAGATTGCGCAAACCGTCCTTTACACAGACTGCTATTGACAAGACACCGACGTGAAAGATTGCAGTGGTGTCGGGCCCGAGCTTCTTGGACGATTGAATGGGGTAGGGTAGTGTTCAGCGACGAGTGTCGGTTCTGTTTGTTGAATGCCAGTCGCCGTGTGAGAGTCTGGAGGCGACATGGAAACAGATCCAATCCTGTTGCGGCTGTTGAACGCCATACTGCTTGACAATGCGACATTATGCTTTGAGGTGCCATCGGCTTCGATAGCCGATCACCCATGGTTCGTATCAGAGGCTTATGGGCGCACGACTACATGTGGATGAGGTGCTGCGGCCGGTTGCATTGCCATATATTTAGCGGATGCAAAATGCTATTTTCCAGTAAGATAGCATGCTACCGCACACGGCCACCATCAACAGACAAGCCTTTCAATGTATCCAGGCGCTTTTTTGGCTCCGCTGTCTTCAGATCTCTTCCATCGAACATGTATGGGACTTGATTTGTCGTCGTTTGACTACCCTGTCCCCGCCTCAAACAGAGAACGACCTGTGGAGGATGGTTAAAGACATATAGTCATCCATCTCTCAGGAAACTATTCGCACGCTCATTGCATCTGTTCCTCGAAGCTTTGCTACTTGTATCGCCGCAAGAGGTTGTCCTACTGCCAATTGGTCACCCTGTCTATGCCATTACTATATCGCATTATCTTTCTGGAATTAACATCACTTATTTATATGTGCAACTCTATCTGTGTGTCCTTTATCATCGCACGCTATTCGCTCTTTGATGGTGTTGCATTTTCTGTGTCGAGTAGTACACACACACACACACACACACACACACACACACACACACACACACACATATGTATATATATATTTATACAAATATATATACAAGTGACAAATTTGCAGGGATATAAATGAAACAAGAAATAAAAATTGTGCCTGTAATGAATGCAATGTCCAGAATTGTTTTCATTCCACTGTACATTATATCTATATATTGCGAATTTGATATTGCGTACATGATGTATCATTGCAATTATACAACGCGTTAGATATTTCTTACATGAAGAAAATGAAGTTCTGAAAAGAGTTTGGAGAAACATTTTGATCATAAATATTAATTTTTATTTCAAATAAACTATAAACTGTTTAACTTTTTTTCCAAAAGTCTTCCTTTATTTCCAATTCAAACTAGCTAAATATCCCAGTTTTCCGATGAAAGTTCATATAATCGGTATCACTTCAAAATAAATTAACAGATTTATGTCTGATTTGTAACAACCTCTTTTTGTTTCCTCGCTGCTATTTTACCATTCTCCTTTTGTGGAGAACTCATCTGAACTCTGCAAACACTTCGAGATTTCTCTCTCTTTTTTTGTATGTTCTCTGGCAATTTTGTATACTTCCATGGCCGTTCTACAATTGTGAAGAATGTTGCGGTGAGTAATTATGGGGTATCCCATTTTCCTCTATTCCCAACGTTTAAGGTTCCGTTTGATCAATTAGAGCAACATAAAGGAGTAATAGTCGCGGTCCTCGAAAATTAATGCTGCGAGGAAATAGTCTCCGTTATTTGCTCCCACAACGTGCTACACTCAATTGAGAATGCTCGTTGAAGGAGAATATTTAACGGCATAATTAATGGCTATTCATAATTGAAGACCAATCGCTCTTGGACGCTCTCATTATGATTAGAAAGATTACGCGAGGAAAAATTTCCCTCAAATTTATTTTTAAAAATGAAATTTAAATTAATTGATAGATCAAGGATTTTTTCAAGGCTCCATGAAGATAAATAGAATGCTTTAGTTTATTTGCTTTTATAAAATTAAATTATGTTTACATTATCATTAGTGTTATCATTTATGTAATGCTATTTATTAAAACAATTTCACTACCTAGTTTGGTAGCATTTTTAAATTTATTTTCATGATAATAATTGATAACTCGTCTTGTGTTCATTAATAGCGGAGTGCGTAAATAGTTCAGGTTTAATAAAATATCTTTTGTCTTTAGGATGAATAACTATTAATTATTACTATAAATGTTTCGTTTGTTAAAGATTGATTAGAATTGTTTATGATACCGTAAAAATTTTTTTCATTAACGTATTAAATATACTAGAGTACGTATGCATATATACCAATTTTATATTAATATATGTTTATGTATTTAAATTTACCCGAATATTTTCACATAAATTATCACATAATGTTATCTATTATAATATTAACAAATATAAGTATTCATTTATTAATACATAATTGGAGTTATGCATATACAAATATATGGAAATATTTTATTTCATGCTTATATAGCAAACTATATAGCCCTGCATGCATTTTTCATAGTCATTTCTTTAATTATGAATTTAAATAAATGGAAAATTTTTACATTTCTTCTGAAACTGTAATAGTTAAGTTGTTAGATTATTGATATCGCGATCCAGATGTACGATGATTCAGAGTTCTTCCATGGGAAATACATTATATTATGATCCGGAGAACTGCTGTTGACCCTGGTATACGAAATAAATAAAGAATGTGTGAATAAGTGACTAAGTAGAAAGAAATGTTGATTTGTTGATGCCAAAGAATCTCTGGGACAGGAGCATATGAAATTCCCTTCCGAGCCATGTGAAGGAGTATGTGAAGTACCTTTTGAGTATTAGTGATCTTATTGAATATATGCGATTATAAAATTTATCTGATTATTAAATCTACTGCTTATGCGTATTGTCCACTGAATATGACTCATGCAAAGCATTAAATTTCAGACTAAAAAGAAAACAATATTATATTTAAATTATCCTTCTAAAACCAGATAATGAAAATTATGGAAATATTGTAAGATGGCGAAACTTAGTCAATTACAATTAGCATTTACAGCTATCTTCTACACTGAGATTTGACTGTTATGAGCAATGACTTTCATGGGCCAAATTTCTATGATTTCATTCTACTAATTATTAAATGTACCAATACATTCAGAACAATTATTATTGTAAATGTATGATTTAGGATGCTTATAAACTTACTTGTGATGCCAATAATTATCCAATGTGAACAAAGCAGTAATAGTATTGTTAGACAGAAAAATTTATTATATGCAATGGTAAACATTAATGCAGATATTATTTTTCTCAAAGAAAACTTGCTTTCAATGACTTTGGGCTAATATACTGCGGACAGTAATATAAGTTGGGTAGAATTCATCCTTTCTTTGAAGAAAAACTCTTCAGAGTATATTTGAGGGTGTAACGGAAAATAAACAGTAGAGAAGAAAGTATAATTTTGAACTCTGTACTATCTATAGAGAAACTATATGATAAAATTTATTTATACTGGGATGCGCATCTTATAAGAATGGAGGGAAACTGCCCTGTCAAGAGGATATTTCTTGCAAAACCACAAGGAAACAGAACGAGGTGAAGACTGGGTTGAAGCGGTAGATAAAGATTTTTTGGTCCTGGAGGTGAAAAATTGGACCTCGTAATATAAGAGGGCCCTCCTGAATTGGTGCAGAGAACATCAGAGATAGAGTCAACAGCAATGGGCTTGTGTTCTCTTCCGTGAAGACTCGAGGTCGAAGTTCAGTTTAACCAGTGATTCTAAAAGCGTTTACATATGGAGGTAGCTAGGAACTCAAAATTTTATACATATTCTCCTATACGTGTTCGACAGAGGATGTGTTTACGGCTTGAGATATCGAGATAAAGTTTTGTTTTAAGTCTTAAAACAAAACGTAAAGGTTTTTACAGGTGCATATGGATCAGACTTTCTTTTTACGGATGATAACGCGCTTCCACGCGGTTGATGAATTTCTTGAAAACGAGACATTGATATGGTACTTGAAAGAATTGAGCAAATAAACTGGCCAGCCAAATCTTCTGATTTAAGCCAATTGATAACTCATTGGACACTCTTGGAAGGGATGTTGCACGACGAAATCCTCATCCTGGAGATTGCGGTACTCGGAAAACCGCATTACTGGAGGAGTGAAATTTACTGCGCCCAACTCTAATGTAGTACCTTATGGAGAGCATGAAATCGTGTTGTAATATGTGTATAGGGGAGATTACATTTCTTACTAATGTCAAAAGACTGCATTTGTTTCCCAGTTATTCAATTTTTTCTGAAATTCCCTTGTCACAAATTATTTTTGTTTTAATTGTTTCATAATTAGTTTTATATTGTATGCACTCATATTCAAATTCTCAGTTTGTATTTATGTGCTATGATTCTATGCATCACTCTCAAATTGTTCGTTAAATTATATTGAACAGTTGCTGAAAAATCAATATATATATATATATATAGGGTGTCCCAAAAACATTGACTTCGACTTTTATTCTTAGACATATATAATAAATTACAAAGTTGTGTAAAAAAAGGTACAGAATTTTATGAAATCGATAAAAATTTTCAGGGCATTAAATTTGAAGAAATACAAAATTTAAAATTTTATACAGCCCCCGTACAAAACATTTCCAATGAGCAAAATGTGCCCCATATACTAATAAGGTGATGTACAAAATTTCAGCATTTTATCGTAAAAAGTTCAAGACATATGTTTAAACAAATCTGGTGAGGGATTAATTACAAATTAAAATGCAAATATTTACAGCAAGAGTGCAAACGGCGCAACGCAGAAATGCATCATAGACAAATAATATCTGCCTCTTATCTTTAGATTTATTTACAATTTTTCAAAAATGTGCTTCCTTAAAAAAAACTTTAAAATTTTACATTATTAATTACTTAAAACTTAGAAACGGCACAATCAAAATGAACAATAAAACAGCTTAGAAATGTATGCATATGCAAATATCTGCCTCTGATCAGTGCGTCACACAATCGCAACAGACGCATCATCCCATGAGGAAGTTGTTTTTGCTCTGCCATTGATCAATCGCCTCGCTTACACAAGCGTAGCGCGCGCAGTCAGGCAGCCTGAGCCAGCCTTAAGTATTTCATATTTCTGTTACATTTTGAGAGTGTAGTTAGCTTGTACCGACAGTATGTCGCAATACAGCAACGAAGAACTTTTTGAGATGCTTATGTTGTACAGTTTATGCAATCGTAATGCTAACGAAACTGCACTGGAGTATTAGCGTAATTTTCCCAATTCTCGACATCCATCTGGGAGATTTATTTCCCGATTGGTGCAACGAGTGCGTGAAAGGGGAAGCGAACATCGTGCAGGTGGACTAGGTAGACCCAGACTTCACTCAATTGATGTAAAAATGGATATTTTGGCTTACTTTTGCAGTCATTCACATAATAGTGTCAGTACCGCTGCTTCAGAAATGAACGTACCACGTACGACAGTGTGGAGAATACAGAGACTGAGTAAATGGAATCCGTTTAACATTCATGGTGTGCAAGGACAGGAGACAACAGATTATCAACGTCGTCTAGATTTTTGTAATTGGGCTCTAAATCAGGAAGATGCAAATCCTTCTTTCCTGAAAAACGTAATTTGAACTGGCGAATGCTGTTTTAAACAAGATGGATACATAAATCCTCAAAATGAGCACTTCTGATCTGACACAAATCCATTCGTGGTACATGATATTCATTATCAGAAGCAATTTTCTGTAAATGTATGGTGTAGTAATTTCAGAAACCGTTTGCTTGGACCCATACTGATTGGTGGTACGTTTTATGGATGAACTGCCCCTAACAGTTCTTCCACATGTATGGTTTCAACAGGAGGGATCTCCAGCTCACTCAGTTGTGAAACACTGGTTAAATAAAGAGTTTCCAGACAAGTGGATTGGCTTGCATGGGCCAGTCGAATTTCCCCCTAGATCGCCTGATTTAACGCCTATGGATGTTTACTTGTGCTGTCGCTTACGCACAACTGTTTATATGTCACCTCCCTTAAATAAAGCAGAATTGTAACAACGCATTCAAGATGGTTGTCGTGACATTACCGAAGAAGAACTTGATCGAGTGCACAGAAGTGTTATCAGGCGAATGCAGCTCTGTATTGGCATGGATGGAAAATATTTTGAACAAACTTTGTAATCTTTCTGTGAAGTTATTATTTCTACACAGTGTAGATACTTTTGTACCAATAAATAGCAAAATTATTATTTATTTATGTAATCATTGTTCCCTTTCGTAATATGTGTATAACCCCTGAAACGCGATCGGCCGACATGATTTTTCCCCTCTGAGAACCCATGTCTATACATGTACAAGTGGTTTAATTCTCGCATTTTTGTCTTTTTACATCTCTGGGACTTTTTGTGATAAAATGCTGAAATTTTGTACATCACCTTATTAGTGTATGGGACACATTTTACTCATTAGAAATATTTTTGTATGGAGGCCGTATAAAAATTTAAATTTTGTATTTCTTAGAATTTAATTCCCTTGAAAATTTCATAAAATTCTGTACCTTCTTTAAGTAAATTTGTAATTTATTATATATGTCTAAGATCAATATTTAAGGAATAAAAGCCGAGGTCAAAGTTTTTGGGACACCCTGTATATATATATATAATAAATATAAATGTATATATATCTATGTATATATATATATATATATATATATATATATATATATATATATATATATATATATATATATATATATATATATATATATATATATATATATATATATATTAGAAAAATGTAATAATAAAAAATTCAAGAAGCACCGGAATGATCTTGTCGAAATACAACCAGGGAGGCAGTACGAAAGCTCATAGCAACACTCCCAGACCCGTCCAGTGAGTCAGAGCAGGAGACAGGACAATTACCCTTATAAGCAATTCCGAATATGAACATGAAACAAAGAAGAACATTTTTACTAAACAAGTGATTCATAGAAGAAATGGATAAACGAGAATGTCACTATACACCATTATAATGGCGCTCAAATCATAGTTTCAAACTAGCTAAAGTTACAATTCTTTAGCGAATATAAAATTCAAATTATAATATTAATGTATAATATTTATGTATCTTAATATTAATGTATCTTAATATTGATGCATCTTATTTTCCGATTTTTTGATTTTTCATTTTTTTAGCTTATTTTATTATTTTTCATTTTTATTTATTTATATAATTAATAAATAATTATATATATATATATATATATATATATATATTGTGTTAGCCACTATAAATGTCTTGGATGTTGTCTTGGATGCTATCGAATGGAAGTTGATACACTGAGTAGATAATTTTAAAAATAAATTTGGGAGGATATGCATTATTAGTCGCTGTACTCAATAATTCCATAAAATGTGCTAATTTATAATTTTCATTACAAATTTTATTGATTCTGAGAACCTGGTATATTATAATATTTCTAAAAACTGATACATGCAAACAAGAGTCAAAATGTTGAATTTTGATGTATTAAATTTAAAATCCTGTCTTTTATCATACAAGTTTATAACCATATTACAATTTTGTAAATTTAAATTTAAATCTAAAACGTTTGCTACATTAGAGTCATTATTACTTGCATTTAATTGCAAATTACTGGGATAAAAGTTAAATACTATAGGGATGTTATTAAGGGATACACATAATATGTCATCTGAATATCTAATCATGTGCATATTATGCAACCTTGGATTAATGTTCTTTTCATAGAAGAATAAATACAGATTAGCTAACAATGATGAGGCACATCCCCTTGTGGGATACCAAACTGTTGTTTAAAAAAAGTACCACCATGTTAAATCTAATTCTCATAAAGGGTGAAATTAAGTAATATATATATATATATATATATATATATACATAATAAATAAATAAGATAAAATTAAAAATAAAATTAAAATAGTTATACTAATTTAAAACATGATCAGTGTCATACCCTGGTTCAAATACAATACGGAGGAAAATTAATTAATTATGATATGATAGGAAATATCAGACAAAAGGAAAACAATGCTACCATAACAGACAAAAAGATCTAAATTTTAAATATGAATAATACACATGAATTTATCAACATTCAAGAGCGAAGCATACTAATCAAGTTCAAACAACAAAGCATTATCAAAATCTGGAGGCTCAAAATATTAAAATGACAAAATAAGAGAAATGATACAATCCGAAAATATGAAATAGGATAGAAGCTCTGTGAATCCAGCTTATCAAGGATCTTTGCATCCACAGAGGTTCCAAATGTGTTTCGCTTAACGATACAGCCACATGGCTGAAATAACGTCAAAAGATCCGACACATTTCCAGACTATAACATAAACGAAAATGACAAAAATAAGCAAAAGGAAATTGGAAGGAATATAATGAAAGTGCATTAAGCAAACATATAAGCAATCTAACCAACAATCCACAATGATTCGGATAGAATTAAAGTCATACCTTTCTTCACCATTATACAAGACACATTTTCGTTACACTAAACAAAGTATTAGGAAAGAGTACAAGAGAGCGCCATCTGATGTGAATTATAGGAAATACTTCTGCATGTTTAACTATACATATTTATAAGTTTCAAACCCAAAAAATAGAGATATAAAGATAAAATAAATAAATAAAAAATAAATTTAAAATAATAAAATAAAAAAATACGCAATAAACTCATTAATAATTAATAATTAACAATTATATAATATGTATCCAAAATTTATTACTAAGACATTAAAATCTCAAAGAATATTTTAATGTTCAAAGTATACAATAGCAATTTCAAATTAGACTAAAACAATAAATAATTATTATAAATAGTATTCAAAATTTCTAAAGTGATATTTAACAAAATTAACTGGATATGATTCAGTCTTACAGTATCGAAATAAATCTGCAAGATGGTTACTGTATTGTGTATTTTCACATAACCTAAAAATCCTATGAAATTGATTTATTAAAATATTTTTATATACCTGTTTACTCATACATGAGTTAAAATTGATTATCTTGTGAATTTTAAAAGGAAAACTTTTTCTTTTATCATAAATGTTTGACAAAAATGAATATTCATTATCAAGAGATAGAGTTACATCTAAGAAATTAACGCTAGACGAGAAGTTGCTTTCGTTTGGTAAAAGGGATAAATTTGGAGGATAAAAATCAAAATCTATATCATTAGATGAGGGAGCTATTTTAATGAGAATAACATCGTCAATATATCTGTAGAATGTATATGCAGAGTTTATAAAATTTGACTCGTAGAAGTGTAGATATAGATTTGCGAGAGCTGAACTGGCAGAGCCACCCTGTGGAACACCCTTAATTTGCATATAAATTTTATTGCCTTGCATCAAGTAATTATTAAAAATTACACACTTGAGAAGGTGGGCCAACGGCCGTACCGTGCTGAAAACACCGGTTCTCGTTAGATCACCGAAGTGAAGCAGCATCGGGCGCGGTTAGTACTTGGTGGGTGACCACCTCGGAACGCCGCGTGCTGTTGGCCATCTCGGGTGCGGTATCCCCGTGGTTTGCGCGCTAGATTTGCACGCTACCACAAATGCCGCCGTGTTCATGCGGAGTACGATCACGTTAAACATGTGGGTCCGTAAGTCCTTCCGAGAGGTTGGTGGTAGGGGAAGGAGGGTACGGTCCCTGTGGATGCCTCCCCCACTGGGTTCCGGTCTAAATTGGGTGGCACTTCCCGGCCGTCCATACAGTTACCTTACACCTTTCTGGTAGGTCGGACGGTCTGGGTCTCAACAACAACACTTGAGAAGGTGGTGCACGAAAGAATGATCTATATCTAAATTTTGTCTATTATAGAAAGATTTAATAATATCCCAAGTTACTTTATATAGATCTTTTATGTCAATATTGTTGAAAAGGTCCTTAAAGTCATACGTTTTAAAACCCAAAATATTAATCGTATCCAACTTTTGAATTAATTGATAACTGTTATTAATAATATGAGAAGTTGAATTATCATTTATATTAGAGATGATTTTATTAAGAATAACCAAAAGAGATTTACTAGCGACAGTTGCATAAGATTTATGTCCTATAGTTACAGATCTAAAAGAGATAGGATTTTTATGAAATTTTGGGATCATGACAATATAAGGGAATCTAAGATTGTTGCAAGGTAATTTTAATAATTTATGAAAAGCAATAATTTTCTTAGATATGGATGTTGCTGAAGAATCAATTTTTTTAAAAATATCATTGTGATTTAAGAAATCGTTCAAGATTTGTACATAATATTTTTTACATATGATGGCGTAATTGTTGGCAGCTTTATCCACATATGTGATGACAAATTGTGATTTTAATTCATTAATTTCCTGCTTCAAGTTTGTATAGTTAAATGTAGGTTTAGTTATAGGCAAGTTACTTAAAAGATGTTTGATGTTTGTCAGAATGCTAACCTTCCACATATCGAAAGCTTCAATAGGATAGTTTTTACTGCAAGCAATTTTGTATATGAATTTTTCTAGATCAATATTTAGTTGTTTAATTAAAAGAGAGTGATTTAATGTATTTTGGATTCGGAATTTGGTACCATAAAGCATAAGATTTTTAAGTGCTACATTTTGAACAATATTGAGATCACCAGTAATTATGTGTTTATGATTGCTGTCTATATATTTAGAATAGTTTGGCTGGTTACAGACACATATTAAATTGGGAGAGGAATTTTGATTTATAATAGATTTAGATATATCATTGTAATTGAAAATTTGCCTACCTAAAGGGGTATTATATTTAAATGTTTTGAAAATTTGAGTATTAGGAACAGGAAAGCAGTGTTTATATTGTTTAAATAAATAAAAAATTAAAATTTATATTATTGTAAAAGGAATTTTTGTAATTAATTACACAATAAGTATTATATGTTTTATTTGGATGATAATTAGAGGTAGAAAAGGGTTGAATGTACAGATGGAGGTTTATAAAATAAGCTCTTGTTATAATTAGATCATATAAAAGGTGTGAAAAATGCTCATCCTGATTAAATGACTTTAAGAATATATTATAAACTTGATTTAATATTTGTTTTTTAATATTGAATACCCAGGTTTTTAAAGAATTTATGTTACACGAAGATTTAAAGTTTTTTCTTAACTCAGTAATTTTAGCTTTTATGTTCAGATTTTGACACTTTTTGTTGTTGTAATTTCCTCGCTTAGATCTTTTTGATGAGGCACTAAACGAATTATAATTAAGGATGTTAAATATAGAGATATCAAAATTTGGATTTTTATAGGTAGTTTTTACTACATTTTTATTATTATACATTTGATTTAATCCATATGGAAAAATAGTTTTATGCTGTTTGATTAGTGAATTTTCAAAATATAATCTATCAGCCGGATTCTTTACCATATCTAGAATCGAAATTGAAATATTATCAATACCATGATGGTCAAAGTGGGCATATTCAAATTTATTACCAGTGTGATGATATGCAGGAGGAGGAAGTTGTGTATTGGGTGATGCGCGAGAACTAAATTTCTTAATATGGTTACGATGAACATTAAAACGAAGGTGAAGAGGGGTGCTTGTTTGTTACTTAAATAGTAATAACTCAACAACTCATTAAAGAACTTTATCCTGCTTCAGCAAAGCAAACTTTTAACTTATAATTAAATTTCACAAACTGGAAAATCTCTGAAAATTAACTTGCTATTTATAAAACTCAAATATAAGATGTAATTTCTCAAAAAGTACAGAGCTGACGTATTACTACACAGTAAACAGAAGTTTGTTACTCTCATGAAGCCAAAGGGCGGAAAAAAAAAAAAAAAAAAAAAAAAAAAAAAAAAGTGTGGCCCCCTTTTTTTTGGGGAAGGAAAAGAGACTTATGCGTTAAAACAATTTCATCCTGAATTATTACCTACAGCTTGATCAAATATTACCCCCCCTCCCTTATGGTGCACTTCAGATAATGTAAAATACAGCCACATATTACTCATCCAGGAGATACGGGCAATTTTTGCCCAGGCGCTCCAGGAACTCACCCAGGCTCTGCTGCTCTGCTGCTGGGTGCTTGTTTGTCCAATATATGAGATATTACAAGATACACAAGTTAATTTGTATATGCAGTTATACACTTTACAAAAAGTTAAATATTTAGGGTTATTATTATTAATCTGAGAGGGTAAAGCTAAAGGACAGGTCTTACATCGTTTATCCCGGCAAGAACGAAAATACATGAGTTTTGGTGAATAATGATGGCTTGACATCGAAGAGTGTCTACAAAACATGAAAGAGAAATAATTGGTTGCTTGATATCGATCCCCTATATCCCAATTTATATAGGTTACCGGGCACTAATGTATTGATTAACAATTTCACTATTTTGCCAGGCGCTAACAAAAAATAATAAAACTAATCATAGTAGAGATTTTCATAGAGTTAATAAATGTACAAAGTATAAAGGTTAGATCCAATATTTAATTATAAATAAATGAGAATATATAATTTCTTGAATATATATAAAACTAAATATAAATATTAATATATATTAATATAAATATAAACTTGATTATTATAATATATACACTCAAATTACTTAGAGGCAAAGAGCACTAAAAGAGAAAGAGAGAGAGCTGCACTGATAAGTGCATTTTTACCCAAAACTAACATGAAATTCAAATTATCACTAAGATATGCCTAAAGGGGGACAACAAGTAAGGAAAGAGAGGGTATGAGATACTACAGTATTTCAACAGTACTAAAATAAAATAATCAAATTTAATTACAGGAAATAAAAGACAGTATATGAACATTAAAGTAACTAAAATTAAGATGTATAAACTTATATATAAATACATATACACACATAGATAAGAATACATATCCATCTATATATATATATAAACATATATATAAGTAAAAAAAAAAAAAAAAAAAAAAAAAATAGGGGGGGGGGGGGGGGGGAGAAAAAGAGCAAGTTAAATTACAAATAGGCAAATTGCTAAGAGGTAATAAGAACACAGGATAGACAAGTATTTCATTCAGAAAATTATGAATAAACTCAACATGTAATGTCAAACATTAAAAATATGAAATATAATAAACAGATAATATAATTAAAGGATTACATAGACTTTTGAAGATAATTCTAGCACAATTCAAAAGGTCACATAAAACTATTATAAAGAATTTATATACTATATTTCTAATTATATATATATATATATATATTTCTAATTATATATATATATATATATATATATATATATATTTCTAATTTTATATATATATATATATATATATTTCTAATTATATATATATATATATTAGAAATATGTAATAATAGAAATTTCAAGTAATATTAACATCACCATAGAAGCAAAATCACGGCCATAATGCCGATAAGAGAAGAGAACAGCACCAGCCCAAATTCAATATATATATATATATATATACCGGGTGGTCAGAATTAAAACACCCCTACTCTGAGCTCTCTATAGATCGAACTACTCAGTGTAAAGGCTCCAAAATTGTTGAACATACTATTCAAGACATGGGGAAAGGGATTACGCGAAAAAAAAAATAGTTCCAGAAACACTGATAGGTGGCGCTGTACAACAAAAAATATGCTGAAAAGACACATTTGTAACACATTGTATTCGAACGTACCAAACATTCATATCACAAGGTATCGATGCAGGGACTGCTGCGTATAACATTATCCATTGATTGTTCAACAATAGCTGTGGCAACATCGTCAACGACATCTGAACGAGTCGATTTGCGTCCAAGACCCGGCTGAACTCCAAGATGTCCAGTTTTCTCGAATCGAGCGACCATTCTTCTGAGAGCTTGTGGAAGTAATGGTCCTTTCCGCAAATTCTTAAGTCGACGAAACTCTCGAAGTGCAGCTGCAGCATGTCCTTTGTTTTCATAAAACAGCTTCACAAGCAAAGCACGTTCTGGCAGTGTGACAGCTATCGCTGATAAGAATGAAAAATTCCCAGTTTTATCCCCTTTTATGCCCAGAACATAGTAGCTGCAAACCAAGGGTTTATGCAAATTTTTGTGCTTACAGTGCGAAATTGCAGTTACAATGACATTTTAAGTTTCTTCACTTTTTTATCTTCTTTTTTTTTCATATCAGCAAAAGAAATTAAAAAGGAAAAATTCCATATCGCATGGTTTTTTTTCTGTGATTATTTTGTGTCTTTTCAGCATATTTTCTGTTGTACAGCGCCACCTATCGATGTTTCCGGAACTAATTTTTTTTTCGGGTAATCCCTTTCCCCATGTCTTGAATAGTAGGCTCAACAATTTTGGAGCCTTTACACTGAGTAGTTCGATGTATAGAGAGCTCAGAGTAGGGGTGTTTTAATTCTGACCACCCGGTATATATGTTTTAAATTCGAAAAGTTAGAAGACCAATATTCAAAATTATTAGACTTTTTGATTGTTTAGAACAAACAGAAATAAATGAAACTTTCGAAGTCCCAACCAGTAAAAAAGTGTTCCTTTTTTAATAATAATTTATAATAATAATAATAATTGCTATCTGAGCGAGATTTCATCCGATTGATGTTAAATTTTCAGAAAACACATATACTGTTGAAGGAATTATCCCAAAACATGAAAATTTATAACGCACAAAATCTGCCTATAAGGAACTTTTCACAAAATAAGGAAGGCACCCTCATTGGAAACTTCCTCTTTTACAGCCACTTGTGGGCTGAGCTGAATTGTAGACGAATTTTATGTCGGCCACGTGGATGGACTGAAATTAGCAGTTATCTATATGAAAATTAATCGTTTAAATTCGCAAATTTTGAAAACAACAAATAAAATATCACTCAAAATAACACTCGTCTAGACAAAATTCTGAGATATAGTTTTCAGGCCACCTGCTATTGTCTTGAATTTCTTTCATCGTCTGCCAGGAATAAAACTGACTTTGAAGACGGATTTTTGGCTTTAAATGTTCGTCACTTCCAAACAAATTTCAATTTATAAAAAATATGACAGAGTTGTATTGTTCTGGGATCTAAAGTAACTCTGTATGAGTTTCGCCGCTGACCAAAGCTTTGATTTTCAGCTACAGACGACGGAGACGAAAGGAAGGATGCACCATAGGCGTTGACTTGAAAAATTATTGGAGGATCGGGAAATTTAAATCGAATAACTCATGTATTTTTCAAAGGATTTTAGTCTAATTTAAATTTCATTCACTCAAATTATCTGGCCCAATAAGACGTCTGAAATGCTAAAACGAAGCTAATTATAGTCAAGTACAGAAAAATATTTCTTTTTCTGTATTATATAAATATTTATTTCATTTATTTTGATTTTGTAGGCGTAACTTTATATACAATATACATATACTGTGTGAATATCCAACTCAATTATCTTTATAAAAATAACAAAAAGTGTAAAATCTATAAATGTAAATTTAGGTATTTTTCCCAATGTTAGAAAAGTCAACACATTTCTCTTTAATTCATTTCTGAGTTAAAATATTGTATTGCGAATACAATAAAGAGTCTGAGGTGTACATTTTTATACATGCGACTTTATGTATAGTAAAAAGGGAATGAATAAAGAAAAATTTGAAGAATTGATAACAAAAAGAAATTTGTGCATATATGCTTATGCGTACATCTCCCCCACTAAATACGTGCAAAAATATTAGGGGTTCAAGGAACCCACAACAAAATTATTATACAAAATTATTATTATTATATTATATCTCGAACCGACGAAGTCGGTCGCGCTGGGATACACAGATATTTTCTTTTATTTAAGATATTCGCAAATATACTCTTCAAGTTGAACTAACATATGTAACGCAACCCTTTTACGAACTTCTGTTTGGTAACTGCTTCTGTGGTGGGGTCTAACGAACCCCATCACTCTCTATTGGAAAGAACTTCCGTTCATGAGCAGATGATCGGATGGCGACATTGAATGAGTAAAAGATGCTCAAGAGTTCCGGCGAAGAAAAGTAAACACTACAGTTCAGCTTTAAAAGATAAGTGATATTAAACATGGATGCATATATATGAACGACAAAGTGATAAATTTGAATTGATATATTTCCTGCATAACACGTTGTATAACAATAAGTTTAAAGTGCTTTAGTGGTAAGAGCATCTGTGTAAACATATTCAAGATCATAAAAATTCGTAAATAAATACAGCAGTCTTGGATTGAAGTTACAGTAGGGCAATTTGTCAAGACCTCAGGAGGGGCATCCCGGAAATATGTTTATTCGTATATTTACAAAATCTTCTGTTGTAACGAGGTGCCCCTATATTTGAGGTAGAGGCTTTATCCTGTCTCTTTTGGATCATAAATGTTGATAAAAAATGTTATTATCAATATTAATTATTACAGTCGCATATATTTATAAATCACATTATAAGGTTTAAAACTAAATTGTCTCTAGACTTTTATTACGTCAGAGAGAGAGGGTGATATATAGATAAATAGAGATATAAAATAGATAAATAAATACAGATATAGGATAGACAGAGATATATAGATATAAGTAGATAGATAGATAGATAGAGAAATATAGAGATAGATAGAGTTATATAGATATATGGATTGAGATAGATAGAGTGATAGAGATATAAAATAGATAAGTAAATAGATATATAGCATGGATAGAGAGAGAGAGAAAGATAAATATATATATATAGATATATATATAGATAGATAGAGATAGATTGATAGATAGATACATGGATAAAAACAGATATGTAGAGATAGATAAAGAGATAGATAGATACATAGATAGAAATAGATAGATAGGTAGAAAGATATACATTGGTAGAGATAAATAGATAGATAGAGATATATTGATAGAGATAGATAGACAGATAAATAGATAATAGAAATAAATATATATATAGATATATATTGATAGATACAGATAGACAGATAGATAGATACATAGAGATAGAGATAGAATGAGTCAATAAATCAATTACATAAATATTGAAACGAGCTTTCAGAATTTACATAAGTGGTTTTTGGACTTTGTATTTACGGTGTGGCGTCTGTATATTTGGTATTTACATCCTCGTAGTAATAAATAAATAACCGATGTTTCTAATCTGTGATCTGCAATGACCGTTTAGAGTTCCAATAATCATTAGTGTAAGGACGCAAATTGATATTTTTGAAATGTTTGAAATTATGTTTGAAAATTTTAATTCTAAGAGAACGAAAATTTAGTTAAATTTCATACTTCAGTCAACTTAAAATTAAAACGTGAAATCAGCTGAATTATCTTTCAATATATTTTTAAAACTATCAGAGATAGGAAACTATCATTCTTAAATAAAATAAGCAGCAATATTTTTGACACAGTTTTTTTTATTTAACAATGTATGTGTTTAGCGTTGAAATAGTTGTCCCAACTGAACATTGACTCAGTTAGGTTCTTTCCCGTTGTCGAGTTTAAACCTTTCATGTCACCAGTGTGTGTGTATGTGTGTGTGTGTGTGGGAGTGGTTATCTAAAGGACTCTTAGAGACGTTACCCTTTCCCATTTTGTCCACTCTAGAAGAAAAATCGGAAATCTGACTCCATTAGGTTCGGTCCTATGGTCGATACAATAAGTGTGCAAAAAAAATAAGCTTTTTAAACCATCAAAAGGTTGATTGGGGGTATGGAAAAACATAAAATAGAAAGAAAAAGAAAATAAAAACTGCTCTGCCCCAAGGGACTGTAAAAAATCAGAATACGTTAGATTCATTGCGATAGCCGATACTACATGTGTGCTAAGATTCAGCCTTCTATATCACCGGAGGGATTCTGGGGGATCCAGAAAAACAAAAGCAGGTTATAATTATATATAGTGAGGATGACATAAGACATTAATAATCGCCAAATTAAACTTTGAATTTTCAATTTTTGGAATTACATTTTTTTATCGTAAAATATTTTATGGAAATGAATAAATATTTTGTCAAAATTCCAGCAATGACTTCGTTCTACTTTTCAACTATAAATACCCGTTTTCAATTAAGCTAATAACGTACTCGCTCTTGATTTTAAAGCACACTTGTTTCAAGAATCTCTTCAGCTGATTAAAAGCGCAAGTGAACATTAAAACCACATCACGCCGAAACAATTAGGAGACCCCCTGTCTACACAGTTTACCTCGTTCTATAAAAATTATTATTAATCTTCCGCCCTTTTCCGCGTTCGTCATTAAGACTGGAAGAAGAGTTTGCGATATCTAAACAGAAGGCAACGCTGCGATAGCAATGGATTAAAAGCTGACATGTATTGATGATTCCGGAAATTTCGTCCCGTGTCATTTTAGTGGGTAAAGCGAACGTAATGAACAAATTTTATATTTTATTATGAAGAAATCGTAGGGAATTTATAAATACTGCTGGCTAAATTTCTCTAGATTTATCTCACATCCGCCCACACTGAATAAGGGCTGGATTTGGAACTTTCTTGGTTTCCTGGTTTCATGAATTTCTATCATTGACGCTCATAGTATAGTGGAATGGATTTGCAAAAGTATAAAATGCATAGTAGCGTAAAAATATAATGTGCTTTAATATTAATTAATGTTTTGTAATTAATTAATTAATATAATATACATTAATATTAATACAATAATATTAATTAATATTGATGTTTTTGATTTATGACGATAAATTATTTGATATTAATGTAAAAATATAATACATATGCAACTAATAGTGATGGCTTTGATTTATGAAGAAAAATTATTTGATATTAATGTAAAAATGTAATATATATGCAACTAATAGTGATGTCTTTGATTTATGAAGATAAATTATTTGATATTAATGTATAACATCAGTCCTTGAAAATTACTGTTCTGTCCACTCAAAAATGATACCATTCTTTTACATTTCTCGTCGGAGAGCTACAAAAAATGATTGATAGTGATATATGATAGTGATTGTGATTTGTACCGCTTTTATTGATAGATATGACTTTAGTAGTAGATTAAGTAAATTTTTCACTTTAGCCGATGAAGCCTAAGAAAATAATGGTTATCGCGATTTATTCATGTTGTGATGAGTTTAAAAATTCAAACTCACCATAACATTTTTAGTTAGTTGCACAAAGATTTGTATGATTTGAAGGTTGAGAGCTCGAAGTGGCTCCCCTCTTTCCCTGGGAAGGGAGACGCATTCTTTTACAGTAAGTAATATTTTTCAAGAGATTTTTTAGTTCAGTTCCCTTAAAAGAGGACAATGTTCAAGACAAAATATAGTGAGAGTTGGTTGAGAGTTGGTTGACGTGGCTCCCCTCTTTCCCTGGGAAGGGGGACGCATTCTTTTACATTAAGTAATATTTTTCAAGAAATTTTTTAGTTCAGTTCCCTTAAAAGAGGACAATGTTCAAGACAAAATATAGTGAGAGTTGGTTGAAGTGGCTCCCCTCTTTCCCTGGGAAGGGGGACGCATTCTTTTACAGTAAGTTATATTTTTCAAGAAATTTTTTAGTTCAGTTCCCTTAACAGAGGACAATGTTCAAGACAAAATATAGTGAGAGTTGGTTGAAGTGACACCCCTCTTTCCCTGGGAAGGGGGACGCATTCTTTTACAGTAAGTAATATTTTTCAAGAAATTTTTTAGTTCAGTTCCCTTAAAAGAGGACAATGTTCAAGACAAAATATAGTGAGAGTTGGTTGAGAGTTGGTTGACGTGGCTCCCCTCTTTCCCTGGGAAGGGGGACGCATTCTTTTACAGTAAGTAATATTTTTCAAGAATTTTTTTAGTTCAGTTCCCTTAAAAGAGGACAATGTTCAAGACAAAATATAGTGAGAGTTGGTTGAAGTGGCTCCCCTCTTTCCCTGGGAAGGGGGACGCATTCTTTTACAGTAAGTAATATTTTTCAATAAATTTTTACTTCAGTTCCCTTAAAAGAGGACAATGTTCAAGACAAAATATAGTGAGAGTTGGTTGAGAGTTGGTTGACGTGGCTCCCCTCTTTCCCTGGGAAGGGGGACGCATTCTTTTACATTAAGTAATATTTTTCAAGAAATTTTTTAGTTCAGTTCCCTTAAAAGAGGACAATGTTCAAGACAAAATATAGTGAGAGTTGGTTGAGAGTTGGTTGACGTGGCTCCCCTCTTTCCCTGGGAAGGGGGACGCATTCTTTTACAGTAAGTAATATTTTTCAGGAATTTTTTTAGTTCAGTTCCCTTAAAAGGAGACAATGTTCAAGACAAAATATAGTGAGAGTTGGTTGAAGTGACTCCCCTCTTTCCCTGGGAAGGGGGACGCATTCTTTTACAGTAAGTAATATTTTTCAAGAAATTTTTTAGTTCAGTTCCCTTAAAAGAGGACAATGTTCAAGACAAAATATAGTGAGAGTTGGTTGAGAGTTGGTTGACGTGGCTCCCCTCTTTCCCTGGGAAGGGGGACGCATTCTTTTACAGTAAGTAATATTTTTCAAGAATTTTTTTAGTTCAGTTCCCTTAAAAGAGGACAATGTTCAAGACAAAATATAGTGAGAGTTGGTTGAAGTGGCTCCCCTCTTTCCCTGGGAAGGGGGAAGCATTCTTTTACAGTAAGTAATATTTTTCAAGAAATTTTTTAGTTCAGTTCCCTTAAAAGAGGACAATGTTCAAGACAAAATATAGTGAGAGTTGGTTGAAGTGGCTCCCCTCTTTCCCTGGGAAGGGGGACGCATTCTTTTACAGTAAGTAATATTTTTCAAGAAATTTTTACTTCAGTTCCCTTAAAAGAGGACAATGTTCAAGACAAAATATAGTGAGAGTTGGTTGAGAGTTGGTTGACGTGGCTCCCCTCTTTCCCTGGGAAGGGGGACGCATTCTTTTACATTAAGTAATATCTTTCAAGAAATTTTTTAGTTCAGTTCCCTTAAAAGATGACAATGTTCAAGACAAAATATAGTGAGAGTTGGTTGAGAGTTGGTTGACGTGGCTCCCCTCTTTCCCTGGGAAGGGGGACGCATTCTTTTACAGTAAGTAATATTTTTCAGGAATTTTTTTAGTTCAGTTCCCTTAAAAGGAGACAATGTTCAAGACAAAATATAGTGAGAGTTGGTTGAGAGTTGGTTGACGTGGCTCCCCTCTTTCCTTGGGAAGGGGGACACATTCTTTTACAGTAAGTAATATTTTTCTAGAATTTTTTGAGTTCAGTTCCCTTAAAAGGGGACAATGTTCAAGACAAAATATAGTGAGTGTTGGTTGAGAGTTGGTTGAAGTGGCTCCCCTCTTTCCCTGGGAAGGGGGACGCATTCTTTTACAGTAAGTAATATTTTTCAAGAACTTTTTTTAGTTCAGTTCCCTTAAAAGAGGACAATGTTCAAGACAAAATATAGTGAGAGTTGGTTGAGAGTTGGTTGAAGTGGCTCCCCTCTTTCCCTAGGAAGGGGGACGCATTCTTTTACAGTAAGTAATATTTTTCAAGAAATTTTTTAGTTCAGTTCCCTTAAAAGAGGACAATGTTCAAGACAAAATATAGTGAGAGTTGGTTGACGTGGCTCCCCTCTTTCCCTGGGAAGGGGGACGCATTCTTTTACAGTAAGTAATATTTTTCAAGAAATTTTTTAGTTCAGTTCCCTTAAAAGAGGACAATGTTCAAGACAAAATATAGTGAGAGCTGGTTGAGAGTTAGTTGAAGTGGTTCCCCTCTTTCCCTGGGAAGGGGGACGTATTCTTTTACAGTAAGTAATATTTTTCAAAAAATTTTTTAGTTCAGTTCCCTTAAAAGAAGACAATGTTCAAGATAAAATATAGTGAAAACCTTTTTTGTGATGGAAGATTCGCAACCTTTATGGCCTTGTCCTGAATATGGAACTATGTCTGTTAGTGGTGCTTTGAATGGTTCTAATTACTTCTGAATCTTCATGGCTTCTTGTTTAAATTGATTTCTGATGCATTGTGTATATTGTTAAATACTTCATGGCTTCAACACAGTGAACAGTGAATATAGTGTGCATCAAAGGGATTGGGACGATGAATTTCAATAAAGATATAGCTTTACTAGGTTCTGTGTATGATACAGAGAAATTTATGAAGTAATATGAATTATAATTTGCTGACAGAAGTTGTTCAGCAATAAATATGTATTGTGTTGTGCTTCAAAATGTCATTTATAGTTACTAAAAGGAAATGAGTAAAAAATCCATAAAAAATGTTTATAATTCTTATCCATGAATTTTACTCAAGACATATTGTGAGAAAATTTATTTATTTATTTTTTTTATTCTCTTATTTGCATTTCATTATTATATAAGTAATGTTGTATTTGCAATATATATATATATATATATATATATATATATATATATACTCGAATTGTTAAAAGCAACTCTAAATTCAAATATCATAGAATTTATGCATGTTATCTTATTTTAATATAAAATTATTAATTACATATTTTTATAATTAATAAACACATTTTCTTACATATTCATTCGAGGATTTATTGTGTATTTTTTATGATTTATTATATTTTTTTTTTAGGTTCTCATGTCCATACCTGGTGATTACTATACAAACAAAATTATATTTTTTCATTTTATCTAGCTTATTCGGCCAACATAAATTAAGAGAATTGACATGAGAATCGGATCAGTGAGAAAATTTTTGCAGGGATTTGATTTGAATGGAATAATGGATTTATAATTATTATTCATTGAGCTCTTAAAGCAATTACACATTAGTATGCTTATATTAGTATGTTTACTATTAGTATGTTTAATGTTAGTATGTTTACTTAATCTATTCAAATTCGTCCATGCAGCACGTTTATCACAACAAATAACAACGGGGGGGGGAGGGATGTAGTTGGAGGGGTGACGAATCGTTTCCTATTGGCGAATTGTTCCATATTTTTTCCATAGTTTGGTGGTATACTGCATATATTGAGTAGATGTAAATACAAAAAATACATTTTTTTGAAAATGTATATAATTTGATTCAGAGAATAAATGCTCATTTGTTTCGCAAGGAAATTATTGGAATTAACATGATCCTCGAGTTTTTATAGTGATGACTAAGTTGAAAACTTGATTAAAGTGCATTTAAAATATTGATGCTTGTGATTTAAGAATATAATTTCCTATTTGATATCAATATGCAAGGAGAGATCTTGATGGTTTAGCACTCAGAGTGCATATTACGAGTTTAGAGCAGTTACTTTTCACGCCACTCAAATTTGATAGCATTTTTTTTTCTAAAAAAAAACGTAGTGGAATCTTTGAATATTGAGAGCGTGTATGTAAAATACACGTTATTTTAACTCTTTATAATCAATTATATCTTTATGTATTAGGAAATGAAATCGATGGAATTAATTTAATGACTTGCAGTATCATATATGAAAGATGATGCATGATATCGATGAACATAATTGATTATCTTTCAAGTTAAACATAATTTATCAGCAACATTGAATGCATAGTATTTTGCATCTGAATGGCCAGCTTTTGAAATAATTCCATTAAATTCCATTATTAGATTTCCTTACAAACTAAAATTTAAGTACTATCAAAAATTAAATAATATGTTCAGATAGAGCAATGACAAAAGTTTCGTGTTTGTAGGAAAATACATTTTTCTGTAATCACATCAAAGTCAGTGGCGTGCAGTCATGGAGTAGGACGGGCAAATCTCTCCAAATTGCTGAACCAGGAGGCGTCTTTGCAATGAACATATTCTGGGCTTAAGGATCAAATACTTTGCATTATAATAAAAGTTATTTAGATTGTGATTTCTAACCATTCTACACCTCTCCCTTGCTTTTGGGAACCCAAGTTTTGTTGGTTAGCCCTCCCCTTTGTCTGCTAGTGATACTCAAGCCAAGGTCTTGCCAAGGTTCGGGGCGCCCCTCTCCCCTCTTAGCTTTCTTTACCTTTACTAGAAGTTCATTTGGGCCCAGTTCCTTCCTTTCTGAAGACTTGGCACGACTTCGGTCATCGATCCCCCTCCCCCAAGCACAACTTAGCTATAAACTCATCCATTTTATGGAAACACCTTTTTCTTACACCTTTTTCTCTTAGCTAGAAGTTTAAAGGGAGGATCATATCCCCTCCTACGCACTTCTCTAACCCCGTCCTTGAGATCTTGAGATTATAGTAAAAGACGTCCAGAAATTATTTGCTTCAGAGTGCCAAAAGTCTAGTTACACACGGTATGTAGTGAAATTAAACATTTTAGACAATAGTAAATCGTAAATTCTATATTTGAAGTTACATCTGTTTTTTACAAAAAATATTCTCTTTTATTTTAGATAATGAGGCAAATAAGATACCTCCCTTGAGTTTAATACATATTTATTAAAGGGAACTTTCCACTCTATAAATAGCTCAAGTTAACAAGTAAACCGCAGTATGCAGAAACAATTAACAGACCGCTATCTACACAGTTCACCTCGTTCGATAAAAAATATGTTTAAACACTCCATCTTTTCTTACGAGTCATTGAAATTCGGTGAATTGTTTGCGATAAGCGTTTTTACCATATTTAAACAGAAGCAGACGCGGGAAAGCATGATATTAAAAGTTGGCATATATTGATGTTTCCGAAAATTTTACCCCATCTTTATTTTGTCAAGGAGAGGAGTTGTAATTAACTCCGCTTATTACTACCAGATCGAATAGAGTGGACTTTAATAGTGATGATTAAATTTCTCTACAGTTCTTTGACATAACTCACTATGACTGAGAGCAAGAAAATTTTCGATATCTCAGTTTCATAAAATTATACTAAAGAGGAGTATATTATAATGCAATTATTTTTTACATAATAAATGAAGATGTGTGTGTGTCTGGCTGTCTCTTATGTGTGTTGTCTGTAGAATATCAAAGTGAAATTTACTACAGAGGTGCTTGAGATCCCCGCACGATTCATCTCGGTGATATTTGTTTCAAATTATTTTAAATGTTATGAGCATTTAAATCCAAATATTCGTCGAAATTTTTACTTTAATATCAGCTTTATTGCGGGCAGACCATCAAAGATAAAATGGCAGGTATTTGTCGAGACGGAAAAATAGCTGTTTATTTAAGGAACTGGATTTTATTCATCGGTTTTTTAATTTTGCGACTTAAAATTACATCGTTTAAATTTTTAATACCGTATTATATTATCATTATAAGTGTTGAGCTAGAAAATGGCAAAGTTCTGGTGATGATTTGCCGAGATAGCATTTTTAAAATAAAGTGAGCGAGGCGCAATAACGCTATTTGAAAAATTGAATGGATGGATTCAGTAAATACCTGGTTTAAATTTTGGGCAATGCCGATTATATTTTATAGAACACAGTAAAATATGTCTACGTGTGTGTTTGTGTCGCCTGTAGAGGATATAATATATCATCATAATTTATCAGCATTTTTGAATCTGAATGATTAATATTTTGAATCTAAATAATCAGATTTTTAAATACTTTTCGTCAAATTTCATTATTAGGTTTCCCTGAAAACTAAAATTTAAATAATATCTGAAATTAAATAATATTTGCACATTGAGTTAATGTAATGATAAAAATTTCGTATTTATAGGAAAATACGTTTTCATGTAATCACATCAAAGTATATCTTCAGTCAGTGGCATACAGGCATGGACCGGAACGGAGCAGTCGCCCCAGGGGGCTGAATCAGGGGGGGGGAGTCTCTTGCAACAAATACTTTAGCATTATAATTAAAGGCGTCCTGAAATAAATTGCTCCAGAGTGCCAAAAGTCCAGTTATGCACGGCATTTAGTGAAATTAGGCATTTTAGACAGTAAATCATAAACTCTATATTTGAAGTTTCATCTATTTTCTGGAAAAAAATGTTTCTCTTTTATTTTAGATAATGAGGCTAATAAGACATCTCTCTTGCATTTAATACATACTTATTAAAGGAAACTCTCCACTGTATAAATGGCGCAAGTTGAGATTGAAACCGCAGTATGAAGAAACAATCAGGACACCGCTATCTACACAGTTCACCTCTTTCGATAAAAAATACTTTTAAACACGTCATCTTTTCTTACGAGTCCATCATTGAAATTGTGTGGACTGTTTGCGATAAGCGTTTATACAGTATTTAAACAGAAGCCGACGCGGGAAAGTATGATATTAAAAGTTGGCATATATTGATGTTTCCGAAAATCCCGTCTCTCTTCTGTCAAGGAAAGGATTTGTAATTAACACTGCTTATTACTACGAGATTGAATGGGGTGGACTTACTAATGATAACTTAAATTTCTCTGGAGTTATTTGGCACTATGACTGAGAAAAGAAAATTATTGATATCTCAGTTTCATTAAATTATACTAAAGAAGAGTATATTATAATAAAATTCATTTCGCTTTTTTGTACATTCTTACATAATAAAAGATTATGTCAGTGGGTCTGCCTGTATTATGACTTCAAAATCAGCTTTATTGCGGCCAGACTATAAAAGATTAAATGGCATATATTTGTAGAGACGGAAAAATAGCTGTTTATCTAAGGAACTGGATATTATTCACCGGTTTTCTAACTTTGTGAATTAAAAATATATCTTTCAAATTTTTAAAACGGTATTAGTATATTATAATTATGAGTATTATGCTAGAAAATGGAAGTTCTAGTGATGATTTGCCGAGATAACTTTTTAAAAATAAATCGGAAGAGGCGCTACTACACCTTTTGAAATCTTGAATGAATGAATTTAATAAATTCATGCTTTAAATTTCGGAAAACGCCAGGTATATTTTCTAGTACATAATAAAAGATGTCTGTATGTTCGTCTGTGTAGTCTGTAACGGAAAATAGAAGATTCGGACAGTGACGGAATTTAGTACATGAGTACTTCAAATTCCCAGATATACAGGTTTGAGATCTACAGCTACGAAATTTCGTACACAGATGCTTACGGACAAGTCGTTAGACACCACAAAGCTATTTTTTTTTAAGTTCCGTTTTAAGGCTTCTGTGGTATTCTCAACAATGAATTCTTAGCGATTCGAATAATTATCGCAGAGTTTCAGACTTAATAGCATCATAAAGTATAAGGTGCTCTGAACACTATTTGTAACGCCCTTCTCTATTTTCATTGATTTTTTTAAAATCACTAGAGGCTCTGCCCCCAACTCGCTATGCTCGCTAACCCCCATTTCGCGAGTCACGAGGCTTGGCTTTCTTCTTGCTAATGCTCGCTGAGCTTGGTTTGTGAACTGTTTCAAGCCAAAATAAAGTTTAAATCGAAAAACGATTTATTTCAGTGGGTTCCGCTATCATTTCTATACAAATGTGATAAAATTCATATTTTTGTATGCTACAGTTCTTGCGATACGAGATAGAGAATTTCGGGAGAGGTTCCTATACAGAAGAAACTTTTTCACTTCAGAAGTGCATAAAAAGTAGAATAACTCATAAACTATATCGAAATAAAAGAAAGGTTCTGTCTTGCAAAAATTCAATTTTGTAGGTACATGTCTGTAAAAATTCGCTGTCTTGCTATTGTTGGTCGGTCAAGGACGCGAGCTGGCAACTCAAAATTTTTGTCTTTGATTTTGACATTAAATACTTTTTCAACTAAAATATAAATGTAAAAGCTGTTTATTTCAGCGTGTTCCTCTAACATGTCTCCACAAATATACTAAATTGTTTCTGTATGCTATAGTTTTTGCGGTAAGAGACAGATAAACTCGAAATTTGTCAAACAGTGGCCGCGGCGTCAACTACTTCGATAGAATTATCACCATACTTTCATATCAAAATATTTTCCATAGACTGCAATATTTTAAGGGATTTGATTAAATTGGTTATCTAGGTCTCCTAAACAAATTTATCCACTTTTTACTATAAATGGACGTTTTTAATAAGTTCATAGTGAGCACTAAAACCACATCATTCCGAAACAATTAAGAATTCTTGTCTACAATATTTACCCTCTTTTTATAAAAAATATTTTAACCATCCCTCTTTTCTTTCCACTCTCATCATTAAGGGTGTTGCATCTGAGATAGGCTTCTCTGTCGTTTCTAAATAAATGGTAACGAGTGACAGCATTGTACTAAAAGTTGGCATGTATTGATGATTTCAGAAATTCCGTCCATTTCAGCGCAAATAGCGGTCGTAATTAACTGTGTTTATTAGGAAGAAATCGCGCAGAGTGTGTTTACATAACGCTTACTTAAATTTCTCTAGAGTTAACTGCCATACACATCTACAATGATGAGGGCAGAATCAATAAAATTATTGATTCCTTAGCTTTAATAAATTATATTAAACGGTGTCAGTAGCGATGTAATTCATTTAAAGTTTATATACATGGTATAAATTGGATCATCAGTTTTCATGTTGTAAAATAATTTGTTTTTGGTGACAATTTGTAAAAACATACTTCAGTTCTTAGTAAGTCTGCTTTATATTTAGAAAAATCCCAATTTGGTTTCCTAGAAGAGATTTATCTCTAGGGCAATCGCAGTTTAATTAATCGAAATGGATATGGTGGACATTTACAATTGTGAATACACGAAATCTATATAAATAAAATTGAATATCTGTCTGTTTATTTATGCGTATGTGTGTTTGTGTGTGTGTTTGTTTCATCATCACATGTGTGTGTTTGTTTCATCATCAAGTGTATGTGTTTTTTTCATCATTTGTTTCAAATGCACTTACTAAGGCATATGCTTATTTCTACTAGTCAAACATAATCATTTTTAGTCTACAATTTCATATAAGTAGGACAAGATGTTTTAGTAGAAATGATCGTCTAAGCTTACATCATAATAACAGATAAGGTGCAAACATTTTGTTAAATAAAATGATTACTTGTTTCCAAGCAACGTTTTTGGCATCTGAGAAGAACACAAATATTTTGCGAATAAACATCAGTCAACTAAACATGCCAAACTATAGCAACTAATTTCGAAATTTGTCTTAGAAGCTAGACTTGTGAAACCTTGACAAACTTTGGACCTACCAGGGACCCCTACAGACTTCAACACCGGACATATGCTAACAAGGATCATCGGACCTACTAAAACCAATATACACTTCAACACCGGACAGACATAAACCAGGATGGTTGGATCTACCGTAGCCACAACATATCTCAACACCATACATACGCTGAAATGAATCATCGGACCTTCAAAAAACGCTTCAAACCTCACACTAGGCAGACACAGACTAGTATGGTTGGACCTACCAGAACCACTGCAGACTTCAACACTGTACAGTTGCTGAATTGGATCTTCGGACCTATAAAAACCACTCTACAGATCTCAATACCGGTCAGACACAAACCAGGATGGTTGTGAAACAACTGCAGACCTCAACACCGTTCAGAAGATGGCAAGGATCATCGGACCTATAAAACCGCTACAGAACTCAACATTTGACAGATACATACCAGGAATTATGGACCTACCAGAACCACTACATATCTCAACACCGTACAGATATTGACAAGGATCATCGGATCTACAAAAACCCCTGGAGACCTCAACACCAGACAGATACAGACAAGGATGATTGGATGTTGCAGAACCACTACAAACTTTACACTGCACAAATGCTGACAAGAATCATCGGACTTACAAAAACTATACTATATACCTCAACACCGGATAGACACAGACTGACATGGATGGACAACCACTGTAGATCTCAACACCATACAGATGCTAACAAGGATAATCTGTCTTACAAAAACCGATTCAGACCTCATCACCAGATAGAAACGAACCAGAATGTTTGGACCTACCAGAAACACTATAGACTTCAACACCGTACAGATATTAACAAGAATGATCAGACCTACAAACACCACTACAGGTCTCAACACCGAATAGATACAGACCAGGATTATTGGACAACCACTACATACCTCAAAACTGCACAGATCGTGATAAGGATCACGGACCTGCAATAACCTGCAATAACCGCTGGACCTGCAATAACCGCTGGACCTGCAATAACCGCTACAGAACTCATCACCAGACAAAGACAGACCAGGATGTTTGGAACTACTAGAGCCACTACAAATCTCAACACCGTACAAAAGCTGACAAGGATTATCTTACCTATAAAAACAACACCAGATTTGAACACTGGGCAGAAACATACCAGGATGCGTGCAAAACCACTACAGACTTAAACATCGTACAGATTCTGACAAAGATAATCGGACCTACAAAAACCGACTTACAGACCTCAACACCGGATTGAGACAGAACAAGGACTTTCATCAGAAAACATGTTAATGTAGAAAAACATTAATAACACTTTATTTTGGAAGGAAAACATAGATTGAGAATGGATACGAATTCTGACTGCTTGCAGACAAGCTTTAGAAATGAATTTAAAGAATCTGGTGTTGGCAGCACATGACTTTCCGTATAGATTCAAAAATATTATCTTATTTTTTAACACTTTACAATATAGCTGAAAACTGCTTATGACTTTGTTCATTCTGTCTGTCTGTCTGCTCGTTAGCACGATAACTGCCGTAAAAATGAATTTATCAAAATGAAATTTTAGTACGCTGTTCAGACGGTGTGTGGGACCTATGGGAATATAAATGAATAATATCACCCAATTAGTTTTGGATTGAATCCGGATTGAAAAAATGAAATAGATTGGACCCTATGAGACCTAATTTTTCAAACATTTTTTAAGCAAACTTAAAATTCACAAATTGATTCGAAAGTTTTAGGAAATATTCAAATTATCCCATAAAATATATAAAAAAATTTCAGCAAAATATATTCAGTAGTTTTTTAAAATAAAAATTAAAATAATAATTACACCCCTTTATATGAAGAGATCACGTGACCAATATATGAAGAGATCACGTGACCCACTTCAAAATAAAATATGTTATTCATCTTGTGTCAAAATTGTGATTTTTAAAATTCTTTTTAATTTATATTTAGTGTTGTATACGTTCTAAAGCCTCTATATTTTTTCTTAATTTTTGTGCATCTGTATTCAGAAACAGCGCAGTTACAACATATTTGAGTTTAAATGACCAATGCCATCCATTTCGTGTCAAAATTGTGATTTTTGAAGTTCCTTTTAATTTATATTCAGTGTTGTATCCTAAAACCACTTTATTTTTGCTTAATTTCTGTGTAACTGTATTATGAAACAACACAATTATAATATATTTTAGTTTATATGATCATTAAACTTTGATTATTTCTACAACGAACCTAATTTTCACTTATGGAGAATGTAAACAGATTAGGCTGTAAGATGAGTTGCATAAGAATTGCTGAATTTCTTTAAAGCAAAATTATTTTATTCTGGTGTCTGCAATATAGATGATATGAATGAAACATTCATTGATTTTTCATAGAGAAGTAGACGATTTAATGGCAGACTTTTTCGATGAAGTTTTATGCATAGAGTTAAATTACTTTTACCTCCATGATTTTAAGTAGAATAAATTATTGCAGTACTGTGATAAATGAAATAAAAATATATGAATGAAATATTTACTGCTTTTACACAGAGAGCCAGGCGATTTATATTTCGATGAAGTCATTTGAATCAAGTTCGTTTTTTTGATGAAATATTAAATTTTCAAATATAGTTAATTATTTCAGTATTGTGATAATTTAAAAAATATTACCACTGAATGTATCGAATTTTAGAGATGTTTAAATAAAATTAGAGTTGGAAAGTGTTTCATAATCAATGCCTTATGCATGATTGATCTTTCTTGTTATTTCATGATGCATTAAATTGAGTTTAATCGCAGGAAATAACATGGATACTTTTCTGATAATATATCCAATTTGCATTTTTAATACATTTCAGTCTTATTTGCATTGCTGTCAAAAATTACATGGAGGACAAGTATTAAGTTAATATATTTCAGCAATTTTAGTAATTAATTTCAGATTTTCAAGATCCTTACGGGCCATTTTGCAGAAAAGATTGGTTATATTTTTCCAAATTATATCATAAATCTAATTAGTATCAGTGTAACCCTCAAGGAACATAGCTACTAAATTTTAAGAAATTTAATTAACCAGTTGTTTAACTACAATGAAAAACGACTTCAGTTTCTCAAAATGAAAAAAAAAATAAATAAAAAATAAACTTAAATATTTCGACAATGGCCCGTCTTAGAGTAACTTGGCTTGGTCTTATTCTTTTTGTCGTTAAGAATTACGTGTAGAACTAGCATTTAATTAATACATTTGTAGCATTTTATTTTAGATCTTGTCAATTTTTGCGGGACATTTCGCGAAAAAAAAAAGTCAGATTATTTTTTTTTTCTAATCGTACCAATTTTGTGAAATTTGGTCAATTATAATTTTCAGCTAGAGTGGATACATATTATTTTTGCAGACCATTGCACAAAAAAAAACATGCTCTTTTTTCCGAACCGTGCCAAAATCTAATCAACAACAGGCTAACCACAAGTGACTTACCAAATTTTATAAAATTTGGTAAATTAGTATTTGAGTTAGATTGGATACATACATTGCACAGACACACGGATATATATACACACATCATACTAAAAATAGAGTTTTCGTGTTCTAGGGTGTTCGAAACGTGTAGTTCCGTCGAAAATTCAATTTTCGACACGATTCCAATACTTTCTCCATGCATTCATTATTCCTCAGGATGTGTGGTAAGGAAAGTGAAAATTGGGAAGGACATATCTGTGATGCAACCGTTAGAGTTCTGGAATTTTTTTTAACTATCAATAAATGTATGAGACGTCATTATTAGTATTGATAGTAAAATAAAATGCTCAAAGTGTAAGAATACACTCTATTGCAAAACAATATATACAACCATAAAAAATGAAGTTACAGCCGCGAAACTCGGTAAACATATGTCGTTTTAAGAGATCATTACTTATTGACTTAAATGGTCAAACTGTTAGTGCCAATGATGCTATAGGGCTTATGCAACGCGTGTGAGAGCTACTAATCATAGAGCATTTAAAACGACGGGTGTTTCCACTTACCTGTAATTGGAACTGGATGTTCTTCTTTGGAACTGCAAGTTATGATCAAAGATACTTTTAAGACGTACTCGACGGTGATATGAATAATTGTCGGATTTAGAAAGAGGTTGCATCATGGGTCTTAGGGAAGCTGGTTAGTCCAATAGACGTACGGTCGTCATCTTGGTCGAAGTGATATGGTCGTTGCTTGGTGCTGGCAACAGTGGATCGGAGAAGGCACATGTAACTGCCGCAGAAGCTCAGGATACCCTATACAGAAAACTGCTTGAGAGGATTGGACAGTCAGGAGAGGAGCTACGTCCACACTAATGGCTTCGTTATCAGCCATTCGAAGGCATTTCCCATCCTTCATGCATCCTGTATCAAAGGACACTATTCGGAGACGATTGCTAGAAGGTAGGATTGAGGATAGACGTCCATTAACACGCATACCACTAGCCTCTCAACATAGGCAGAGCCGTCCGTATTGGTGTCGAGCTCGGTTAGACTGGACAGTTTCCAATTGGAGGCTTGTTGTCTTAACGTCAAATCCCACTTCTCTCTCAGTGCTGATGAACGCCACATACGTGTGTGGAGGAGAACTGGCTTGCGTTTCGATTTCGCATCTATTGTCGAGTGGTACAAGGGCAGCACACGTGGTGTGACAGTCTGAAAAGCCATTTCGTGGTACAGAGAATCTCCTCTTGTTGTGCTGCAAGCTAATCTGCCAGTTCGCTTGTACGTCGACTCGCTTGTATGTCGACGTACGTCTCACTTGTACAGTCGATTGTTCTGCCTATGCTGTAAAGCCATGCAGTTTCCATTTACCAACAAAACAACACCCGACGACATACTGCAAGACTGCCTCAACAATGTCTTTGATGATTTAATACCCTACCATGGCCATCCAGGTCTCCAGACTTATCACCGATAAAACACGCCTGGAATATGCTGGGAAGCAAATTGCAGACTTTTCAGAATGCCATTGAATTAGCTCACCAGTTGCAACATTTGTGGCAGAATCTTCCTCAAATGGACATAAGAAGGCATAAGGGACTTATTGACTGCATGCCGCTCCTAATACCGGCTTGTATAGCTGCCAAGGGAGGATTTATCATTTACTAAAATGCCATCTTCATGTTGCCACTATTTCTTAATAAAACGATTTTTTGCTCCCAAGTTCTAATCATTTGCATATTTCCTCAAGCAATACATACAAGCCAAGTTTCGCGGATGTAGTCCAATTTCTGATAGGTGTATATATATTTTGTAACAGAGTTTATAAAAGTGTAATGAATCTATTTAACATTATGTTAAATGTTGAACTGTATCAGAAAATATGTGGAAGTACGTCGGCATGATTTAGACCTGTTATTATTATATTTTATTAGATAAGCATGAATCAGGAGGGCAGCAGACATTGAGCAACGTGTAGTGAAGACACTTAAGAATTAATATAGAGTTTCGAAATAAATAACTTAGTTCAGTGAGGCGGATATAATAAAATAAAAGGAAGTATAAATATGAACGTTTGAAGGATACAGTTCGGGTTTTGAGTTATCATTTTCGAAGTCATATTAGAAGGGTACATGTTATTTTGTAAAAGTAATTATTATACTATTTACAGGTATTTACATAGTGAATATTGTATGTGGTTATTTTATATGAATAAGATGTCCTGTAAATTCAAATAAGGAATCGTATAAATTGTCGAAATATGAAGATTCTAATATATTTTTATTTAGTCAGAAGGAATATTTGATATAAATTTTATGCATCCAGTATAATATATGAGCAAAAAATCGCGGATTTATGCGTAACCTGCGGGATATACTCGAATAATGTTAGTGTATTATATTTATGCAAATATGTTATTTGTGTATATTTTGTGAGAATAGGCGTATTTAAAACGATCTCATATTATGGGTCAAAGATTCCCCTGTGAAATACAAGATAAGGTTCTCTCACTTAGCCCATCTCAGATGAATCAGAGAGAATTTTGTGCTTATATATGCATTGGGAATTAATTACTGCTCGCTCAAGTTTTGTGCACAAATTTATTAGAGACCTCAGAAGAGATAACTTGTTAAGTACTCATCGAGTGGAAACCTTCTGAAATATTGTAATTTTCAGACTGAATAAAGGTGATTTTGTCGGTGAAAATAACTGGTATAGGGAAGAATAAATCAAAGCTGTTAGTGGAGTATTTAGCTAAGATTGAGAAAAAATTGGGTGTAGTAGGAAAAAAATTTATCAGGGTATTTTGTACTGTATTTTTCCCTCAGGACTGAAATGATGGACTATTTTCCCTATTGTTTAAACATACTTATTATTTAAATATCATACTTTTTTTTATCTGAAAGTCCACTTTTTTTTTTCAAATATACAAATAATTAAATAAAATCTGTATTAAAACTTTTACAACAAAAATAAAAATTTAGTAAGTCTTAACATTGAAAAAGAAGTTGTGCATAAGAAAGCATTATAATTAAGAATCGAAATGTATATATATTTCCACTTAAAATTTATTTACAGCACGTATATAGATATACAAACTTATATTATACATGCGAAAAATATAATGTAAAATATAATGCGACACTATGTCACACAAGCATAATTGACTTAAAAGACGAGTCAGGTGTTGTCATCCATATTTCTTTTAGAAAAAGTAAATGTTCGAGGTACTTTGTGCCGACTAAACACAAATGTCATGCGGAGAAGTTAAATTAGAAGGCTCGAGCACCGTCTGTTAATGAAAAATACGGTGCTCAAATCCACCTCGAGCATAGACTAGAAAATGTTAAAGAGACCCACGACCAAACAGTTTTAGAGTGATCGAAGCGAGTGTGAGATTCTAATATTTATTATTAGTTTTAAGCTAATATTTACTAACCTGATTTTTAACACTTTACAACAAAGTTGAAAAGTGTTTATGACTTTGTTCATTCTGTCTGTCTGTCTGTCCGTCTGTCTGTCCGTTAGCACGATAACTGCCGTAAAAATGACTTAATCAAAATGAAATTTTAGTATGTTGTTCAGACGGTCTGCAGGACCTATGGGAATATAAATGAATAATATCAACCAATTAGTTTTGGATTGTACCCGGGTTGAAAAAATGAAATACATTGAGCCCTATGGGACCTAATTTTTCAAACATTTTTTAAGCGGATTTAAAATTCACAAATTGCTTGGAAAATTTTAGGTAATATTCAAATTGTTCCATAAAATATATAAAAAAAAATTCAGCGAAATATATTTAGTAGTTTTTTTAAATAAAAATTAAAATAATAATAACACCTCTTATATGAAACGATCACGAGATCATGATATTAAAAGATCACGTGATCCACTTCAAAATGATATATGGCATCCATCTTGTCTCAAAATCGTGATTTTTAAAGTTCTTTTTAATTCATATTGAGTGTTGTATCCGTCCTAAAACCACTTTATTTCTGCTTAAATTCTGTGCATCTACACACTGAAACAACGCAATTATAATATATTTGAGTTTAAATGCTCATCCGAATTTGATTATTTCTACAACGAGCCTATTTTTCATCTATGTAAAATGTAAACAGCAAAATATGTAGAATGAGTTGTATTAGAATTGCTGTATTTCTTTAACACAAAATCTTTTAGTTCATGGAGTCTGCATAGCTGATATGAATGAAATATTCATTGATTTTACAAAGAGAAGGACGATTTTTTTCGATGAAGTTTTACGCATAGAGTTTAATTACTTGTAGCTCCATGACCTTAATATTTAAATAAAATAAATTATTATAGTATTGTGATGAATGACATGAAAGGGAAATTATTTATGAATGAAATGCTGCTTTTATAGAGAGAGCCAGGTGTGTTATTTTTTCTATGACGTCATTTGAATGAATTTCAGTTGTTTTCGATGAAGTTTTCAAATATAATAAATTATCGCAGCATTATGATAATTCTAAAATTATTACCGAGGAATGTATCACATTTTAGAGATGTTTAAATCAGGCAATTTATATTTCAATTCTGTCATTTGAATGAAGTTCATTTTTTTCGATGAAGGTTTAAGTTTTCAAATATAATAAATTAATGTAGTATTGTGATAAGTTTTAAAATATTACCGAGAAATGTATTGCATTTTAGCGATGTTTAAATAAAATTGCATTGAAGTTGGAAAGTGTTTCATAATCAATGCTTTAAGCATGATTGATCTTTCTTGTCATTTATGTTTCAGACTTCCCAACTCTATTTTCAAGAATCAACTTTTTACCGATTAAGCTTTAAAGTCGGTCATATTTCGAATTTGCAAGACTGCTATAATTGTTCGTAGTTTGTGGGTGTTGTGTAATAGTTAGGTGTTTACTATTAGAGAGACTTCGATCGTCTAGCAGGAGTAAGGTACGTCAATTATGATATAATACTAAGTACGAGTTAGTATCTAGTTTTATACAATCAGATAAAAAGTTAAATTGTTGAAAGAGAAATTGTGATAGAATTGTATGTACGCATTCGTAGATTGGAATGCATGTTCACTTAAGTATTTTATATGTGCAGTCTGTGTACTTTTTAGCACTTTACAGCATAGTTGAAAAGTGTTTATGACTTTGTTCATTCTGTCTGTCTGTCTGTCCGTTTGCACGATAAATGCCGTAAAAATGACTTTATCAAAATGAAACTTTAGTATGTTGTTTAGGCGGTCTGTGGAACCTATGGGAATATAAATGGATTGACCCCGGGTTGAAAAAATGAAATACATTGAACCCTATGGGACCTAATATTTCAAACATTTTTTAAATGAATTTGAAATTCAAAAATTGCTTCGACAGTTTTAGGAAATATTCAAATTATCCCATAATAAATATAAAAACATTTTAGTAAAATATATTTGTTAGATTTGAAATAAAAATAAAAATAATAATTACACCCATATAATATGAAGAGGTCACATGACCCACCTCAAAATAAAATATGGCATCCATCTTGCGTCAAAATCGTGATTTTTAAAGTTCTTTTTAATTTATATTTAGTGTTCTATCCGTCCTAAATCCGTTTTATTTTTACTTAATTTCTGTGCATCTATATTCTGAAATAGCGCAATTATAATATATTTGAGTTTAAACAATTAATGCTATCCATCTTGGGTCAAAATCGTGATTTTTAATGTTCTTCTTAATTTATATTTAGTGTTGTATCCGTCCTAAAACCGCTCTATTTTTGCTTAATTTCTATGCATCTATATTCTGAAACAATGCAATTAGAATATATTTGAGTTTAAATGGTCATCAAACTTTGATTATTTCTACAACGAAGCTTAATTTTTACTTTTGGAGAATGTAAACACATCATGCTGTAAGATGTGTTGTATAAGAATTGCTGAATTTCTTTAATGCGAAATTATTTAGCTCTGGAGTCTGCAATATATCTTATATGAATGAAACATTAATTGATTTTACATAGAGACGCAGACGATTTTAAATAAAATAAATTATTGTAATATTAGGATGAATGAAATGAATGGAAAAATTATATGAATAAAATATTTACTTTTTCATAGCGAGCCAGGCGATTTATATTTCAATGACGCCATTTGAATACAGTTTATTTTCATCGAAGAAGTTTTAAGTTTTCAAATATAATAAATTGTTGTAGTACTGTGATAATTTTAAAAATGTTATCGCTGAATGTATCGCATTTTAGAGATGTTTAAGTGAAATTACATTGCAGTTGGAATGTGTTTCATAGTCAATGCTATATGCATGATTGCTCTTTCTTGTTTTCAGTTTATCTAGTAAAGAGAACTGGTAATAAATAATTTAAATGAATATTGTTGTAATGCATTTTTGTAATCTTGGAATTAGGTACAGGGATTCTGATATTTCAGAGGATTTTATGTTTCAGATTAAAGACTATCATTTTAGTTTCTTGGGAGATGAGGAAGATGAGTTAAGTTTAGGGTCTCAAAATTGTGAAATATTACCCTCATATATTCATTTAATTCAAATATGATAAAATTATCTGAATTGAATTTAATGAATATATTTATTTACATGTATTTTTTTATTTAAAAAGGAATGTCGTTTATATAAGATGCTAACATACTGCGTTTTCCTGATATTGCACTAAGTGTCCATATTAATTTAAACTTAACTAACACTTAAATCTCTTTTATGGAGGAATTTCTACACTGAGGTAAATATTAGCGTCAGATCTCCACAAACTCTACCACTAAACAATTCAGTGCTCTCAGTAGCTCCAAAACCCGTCTGCATAAATCACTTTCTCGACGGTAACATAAATGTCTTTGCAATCAGCAATTAACAGGTTCTACGCGCAATGCCCCTGTAAGCCCGATTAGTGGCCACTAGGGTCCTAGTACAGACCCTAGTATCGCTCAAAGCACTTGCTCGGGATTTCTAATAGCCATCCAATTACAGAGCAACTCCTCTCCCTCTGCGTTCATGGCAAATGCTGAATCAATATGTGAGTGCTCTTTCGAAATGCAGATTTTTTTCCCCACCTCTCTCTTTTGCCCTACATCCTAACGCCTCGGTTTATTTCTAGGGTTTTTTCTTCTTCCCCCTAAGACT
The DNA here is from genome assembly GCA_951213105.1 of Amaurobius ferox. Taxonomy (NCBI): domain Eukaryota; kingdom Metazoa; phylum Arthropoda; class Arachnida; order Araneae; family Amaurobiidae; genus Amaurobius; species Amaurobius ferox. Next base: position 99,468,096 of record OX578133.1, read on the forward strand.
TTTTTTCCCTACGCTTTCTACTAAGATATTTTGGCTCCCAGTTCCCGCTTTGCGTAGGTTATTTCCGGCTTGTCGGTCTCACACCCTTTAGGTCCCAGTTCGGCTCGGCCGTAAAAGTGATTCATTTGGAAAATGATCTTTTTTTCCCCCAGAAAGTTTTTACCACTTCTTCGCATTTCTTTTCGGAAAATGCGGAATTGGAGGGAATAGGTGATTTATTTTCTAAATTACCTAATGACTAGCATAGAATTGGATTGCAGTTTAAATAGCAACTCAACTTCCAAGTAATAAATGTTTTCGATATTTTTCTTTCCAAGGACAGGAGAGAAAATACTGACGTTGGTACTTACTCATTTAATTTAAATCAGCTAAAAGCAGAGATGAAACCTAGAGGGCACAGGATTGAAGAATTACTCAAATTTTTAAAATGTTAAAACTTTTTGGAAATCATTTTATAATTTTCGTTATTTGACATTTTATTGTATTGGTTTCTGGAGGTAAATATCGTTTCAATAAAAATTTTAATTTTTCTTGTTTTTGACAGAATAAATGTGTTTGATCAGTAAAACAAGATATATATTTTAAATTGCCTAATCTATAATAATATATTTGCGTGCATGTTGCAGAATCATTGCTAGTATTATAAATATACATAACTACTCGTAATGAATAATTGATTATATATTTATTATACATTTGAATAAATAAAAAAATCTGATGTAGGCAGCATATGATTGCCCCTATATAATGCAATTAATATACTTTCAAAGTGAAAAAATAATTGATAATATCTACGGCCAATATTTTTAACGTTGTTGTTGTTGCTAATCCCCGTGGTGAAGGAAAGCCTTACACCACGCCCACAGACCCCTGATCCCATGGCGAAGGGTAATATGCAGCTTCACTTTAATAAGACTCCCCAAGGGCAGAAGACTGACTAAGCCTCGACATCACAACATTCATGCCCGCTGGCGGGATTCGAACCCACAACCCGGCAATCGAGCGATCAGACGGAAACGCATGCCCCTGACCGCTCGACCACCGCATCGGCATTTTTAACGTTGAATTGTATATTTGAATTTGGCTCTTTTCCAGATTACAACATTCAAAATTATTTCGAATTACCCAATTAATTTATATTTCGTGCAACTCTAAATAGACGATTATCAATATTGATAGGATCCGCAATAAGCTATAGATACTATGTTAAAATATTTTAAGAATTAGTTCATCAATTTGGCGTTATTTCTGTTAATGTAACGTCATCTTTGCACTTATGACTATACTTTCGTCAATCTGAGACGACATGCAGCCAAGTTGGCGATATTTCACTAAATTAGGCTCCAAGTTTCATTAAAGTAGGCATTAAATTAGGTTCCAAGACGTCACCAAATTTATCGCCAAGGGTTACACACCAACGAAGAGAAGAGCTTTTCTTATATATAAATTACTACTGACGAATTGCTGGTCGTAAAAATACACCACTATGGTACAAGTATCTTGTCTTATGACTGGAATGAACTAAATCCATAAGAATGATGTTAACAAATTTGTCGCATAATATTGCATGAAACGTGAAAATATTTCCCGATAGTTAATACTTTTATAATTTTATGTAATATTTTTAATAAATTTATTAGAAAATCGTGCAATATGTTGAGAATGGGTTCTTGTTAGCCGTCCAAAGTAGGTGTCATTCGTTTTTAAATGAAGAAATGATAATTTAAGTAGCATTATCAAAGGTTCTGATTTTTTAATGAATTTTTCAAAATTTATTTGAAAATTTAGGGGGGTTTATGAACGTTTGATTCCGTTTAAAAAAAATCTGATGTGGGCAGCACATGACTTTACTTATATAATACAATGAATTTAGATCTTTCACAGTGAAAAAATGATGAAAAGATCCACGGTATAGAGTTTTTAACGCTGCATTGTACGTTGGCACCAAGATGGCGATATTCCGCTAGATTATTAGCCAAATTCGCCAAATGTATCACCAAGTGTTATAGATAAACGGAGAGAAGAGCATTTCTTATATACTAGAAGGTATGTTCGTCACACGCCGGAATTCAAAACTTGCAAATCATTACCTCCCATTTGGAGTTATTTATCAATTTAGTGACATTTTCCTCACTTTGGCAACATTTAAAAAAGTCACCAAGTTGGCGACATCCTTCCAAAATTCTTGCCTAGCGGTACAGATGGACGGGCGAACGGATGGATGGAAGGGGTTATTCTTATAGCCATTTCTTATGTTCTTTAAAAGATAATGAATATTCATCAATTAGTCATCATTTTCATTGATTTAGCGTCATTTTTATCAATTTGACGACATTTTCGTCAATTTGGCAGCATTTAAAAAGTCACTAAGTGGGCGATATTTCGCCAAATTTGACGCTAAAATTTCGCCAAGTGTTATGGACGAAAAATAAGTTATTCTTATAGTAGGTAAATGGTAAATGACTTATGGCGTCTAAATAAAAAAATAGTACCCGGAGTATCTTCTCTCTTGAATGGAATGTGCTATATCCCTGAGAATGATGTTAATAAGTTTATTACATAATATTACGTATGAAAAGTGAACATATTTTCAATAGTTAAATTTCTTTCTAATTTCATGTGATTTATTGATAAATTTATGTGAAAATTGTATATCTCTAGAGCAGTTCATTCTAGGGTTCTAATTTTTATGTCAATCGTTTCATAATGAAACATTACATGAGAAATGATTATTTACGTAACTTTATTGAAGGTTCTGATTGTTTAACAACTTTTTTAAATTTTCATTCTAAAATTTAAATGTGTTCTGAAGATTCGATTGCGTTTAAAAACAATAGGAATATAGTGTTCACAGATTGTAATTTTTGAACCAAATTTCAGTCAAATCTCTCCATTTGTTCATAAGATATCGTCTCCACAGTCTCAGGAACATCCCGACTCACATACTTTCACACACTCACACACACACACATACACACACAGAGAGACATCAAATCAAAAACATTCGATTCGCATTCAGGAATGCTTGGAACGTGTTCTCTCGTCAAAAACACGAAATCGAATTTTCGACCCCTTCACAATACTCTCCTTATACATTATACTATGTATATAAGAAAAGTAAAAATAGGCTTCCAATATTCGCCGATTGTAATATTTGTATCAAATTTCATTCAAAACGCTCCAATTGGTTGTGAGATATATCGTCAATAGACTTGTGGACACACACACTAATGCACAGATACTTACACAAACTCTCACACGCGTATACACCTACACATACCTATACATACACATAGACGTCACTTAAAAGACGTCCGATTTGAGTTCAGTGAATATTGCAATGTGCTTCTCCATCGAAAACACGAATTGGAATATTCGACCCTGTATACTTTCCCCATACATTAAACTATGTATAAAGAGAAAGTAATTGTGTAATGCTGGGTACTAAATACCAGTTAATATTTTTTCCAGTCAATTATTTTATGCCGTATAGCTTAATTTAATTGGTAAATAATAAAAGCACACATTAATCTAATGAAGTTGACATGCTGCTGAAATCGGATGTTTTATATGGTTAATTACACTGTTAAAAATTGATGTATAATTACAGCAATGTTACAACACTAAGCGTTTTTATAGCACTAATGTTCTTCATTTTAATATCGCTTCAGTGAAATCCTGCTAAATGCGCATGCGCCAGAAAATTTCCATGCTTGCTTAATTGTGTTTACAATGTATTTGCTGTATTCAGACTTATGTTTCTATTGAAAAATGAATCACCACTTTGAAGGAAATTTCAATCAACTCAAGATAATCAATTCAAGTTAAAATTATAGCTCCCATAAAAATTAAATCATTTACATCACAGGGTGTTTGCATAACTGTTACCCACATCCTGTAATGTACTAAATGTAACTGCAATTTTTAACAGTGTACATACAATTCACATCAGCGACTGTTTCTAAAAACTGATATAATTTATTGAGGAATAATACTAAATTATCATTTTTATTTTTCCAATTATGCCTTTTCTCTTGACGCACATCCTTCGTTATTGTTGTTCACATAAAATAAAATGAAAGAATTGTATTAAAGTGTAAATTTTCTTCCACACAACTCAACTCAGAATGATATTTTCAGCATAAAATTATAATAGAATGAATTTTTATAGAATAACTTTCTATTTTATTTCTAATGTAACTTTTTATTAACACTTTACCACATAGTTGAAAAGTGTTTATGACTTCGTTCATTCTGTCTGTCTGTATGTATGTCCTTTCGCACGCCTATTCAAATTATCCCATAAAAATATGAAAAAATATATTCGGCAACTTCATTCGGCAATCAGCAAAATTTATTCGGTAACTTTTTAAATAAAATTTAAAATAATAATTACACTCGCGTGACCCAATTCAAAATAAAATATGGCATCCATCTTGTGTCAAAATCGTGATTTTTAAAGTTCATTTTAATTTATATTTAGTGTTGTATCCGTCCTAAAACAGCTTTATTTTTGCTTAATTTCTGTGCATCTATATTCTGAAACAACGCAATTAAAATATATTTGAGTTTAAATGATCATCAAACTTTGATTATTTCTACAACGAAGCCTAATTTTCACTAATAGAGAATGTAAACACATCAAGCTCTAAGATGAGTTCTAAAATAATTGCTGAATTTCTTTAACGCAGAATTATTTAGCTCTGGAGTCTGCAATATAGCTCATATGAATGAAACATTCATTGATTTTACATAGAGAAGCAGCCGGTTTCATAGCAGACTTTTTCGATGAAGTTTTAAGCATAGAGTTAAATTACTTTTACCTCCATGGTTTCAAGTTTTTAAGTAAAATAAATTATTGTAGTATTGTAATGAATGAAAGGAATGGAATAAAAGTGCTTGAATGGAATATTTACTGCTTCACATAGAGAGCCAGGCGATTTATATTTCAATGACGTCATTTGAATAAAGTTAATTTTTTTCGATGAAGTTTTATGTTTTCAAATATAATAAATTATTGAAGTATTGTGATAATTTTAAAAATATTACCGCTGAATGTATCGTATTTTAGAGATGTTTAAATAAAATTGCATTGCAGTTAGAAAGTGTTTCATAATCAATGCTTAATGCATGATTGATCTTGTTTTTCTTAATGTAACTTTTCACTTTGTTTTTAATAACCAATAACAAAAAGATGGTAAAACAGTAATGAGAGACACCACTATAGAAGTACTTTTCTAGAACTTTGATGGGGTTTGGTTGTGACTTCTTGTTACTTAAAAACAAAACCCTTTTCAGAGCGATTGTGTCTGTGATGTTGTGGGGCCCACATAAATATGATTGATCCGACTTTGAGCGGTAACACCAGAAACGCCGTGAGTAATAGCATTGCGAGATGGAATGACTGAAACATTTCGCACCTGGTCTAACTTCCTGTTAAGATAGCTTTGTTCAATGGGTTCAAAGACTTTTTATTTTTTATCTTTTGCATTAATACAAGTATTGAAAGTCTTTTTTTAAATGTGATAACAATAGACAACATTTTATGTAGTACGTTTACTACTTTTCAATTGAAGTAGTTTAGTTAGTAAACTACAACATAATTAATAGGAACAATGTGTTTTGGATAATATTCTTAAAGGTATGCATTGGGTTCAGTCAAAACGTCTAAACCAATTATAATTATAATTTAAATGATAATTGGAATATAAATGAATCAAATAGTATTGGTTGAAAAATTTGAGTATCAATTTATTATGAATTTATTTATTCATTATTATGTTATTAGTCACTATATGTATTTTAGTAACTAATTATGTAATCTATACAGGGTGTCCAAAAAGATTGAAACGTGCTTTAATTCTTTACCTGGAGATAGGTGGGCAATGTAAATTGCAAAAATGTTGAAAGTAGGGCAGGAAATAAGACTACGTTAATGAAATAGTCCTTCCATTAATTTTCAGAAAGTTACATCCTTTTAAATTTTTATACGACCCCCTTAGACAAATTTGGTCAATCCGAAAATTTTTATTATTAATGCAACAAGATCATTAAAAAAAACGCCAATCTGTATCTTTAAAATTGAGCGAGTTATATTTAATTGAAAATTGAGCATTGTGAATGGGGACCATATATTAAATTAGAAGTGTAAATTTGTGACATATCACAAAAAACATAAAACTGGATGATAATACATAGGATACCCAACCGAGTAGTAAGTACCACTGCTTTATATGATCTCTGTCTGTGTAATGCTTTATTTAGATGAATTTGTGATAAAAAATTTTGACACATATTAACGAATTTTTTATCTATACAATTTGTATCGTCAATTTGTTTATGATCTCTATTTTCACTGATGAAACAGCCTTTCACATGGTACGGAAAAGTGGCATAAGTCAGATTTTTTCCTTTATCATAATTCAGTTGATTTTAAAGATACAGATATGCGGGTTTCTTTAATGATATTGTTGCATTAAAAATACAATTTTTCTGATTGACCAAATTTGTTTAAAGGGGTGGTATAAAAATTTAAAATGTGTAGCTTTTTGAAAATTAATGAGAGGTCTGTTTCCTTAACGTAGTCTTATTTCCTACCTTACTTTCAACCTTTTTGCAATGTACATTGTCCTCTTATCTCCAACAGGTAAAGAATTAAAGAACGTTTCAATCTTTTTGGGACACCTTGTATATTAGGGGTTTGGCGACTTTTGTTCAATCACTTATTCAATTTTTGTGTTTCATATTATTTTCCTATAAATATTACTGGTATGTAAATGATAATTTAAAGGTGAAATTGCTTAATTTTGAAACTATCAGATATAACGTATATTTAATACAAAGTAGGAGGAAAATGTTTTATCAAATTTCCATATTTGGTAATAAATACCGACCATGCTCCATAAAAATACTGCTAAATGGTAAACTGTCTTGAAGTAATATATGACAAACTAACGAATCAAAATGCAATCCACAAAATATACAGAATAATCTGGTTGAACACTGTGGCATAAATATTGCAAAATGTAAAAACTAATACTGAAAACATTATCAAAACAAATTATAGAAATACACACTTTAAATCCATAGATTTCACATTATACAGGTATACGGTGACTAGAAAATGTGCCCGACGTTGCCCGTGATTTAATGGAGGAATTCATTGCATTAATTCCTTCATTTTTTTCAAAAGACTTAGTCACCCACTGCGTGAATTCAGCTGCGCTCTCTATAAGTTGTCTATTGAGATTACGAATTCCGTTTAAAGACAATTTTTCGATATTTCCGATGATTTTGAAATGTAAACTCTGCAATATTATTTTTAATTGCTAAGGAACCATTATTTGCAAAAATCGCACAAAATGGCCTTTAAACATTATATAACTCAAAAACTAATTTCGATTTAATAAAATTGAATCTGGTGTTTCCTCTCTGGAGCCAAGATCTCCCTATACCAAATTTTATGGCCGCACGTAGCTTTGGTTTTCCGCTACAGACGACACAAACAGATAAACAAACATACATATTTTTTATTATTAGTAACTAGCCGCCTTCGGCTGGAAAAAAAATTACTATTGGAACTTTAGGTATAAGAGCTTTGAAAAATTAGGACAGGTAAAATTCACAGAAGTTCATAGAAAATTCAAAAATAGAATAATTAAAAAACATTTTTTGTTGGAATGCGAAGTTATCACTTAATATTCAGGTTAAAAATTGGAATTGTGCGGCTCTTCAATTTTCGGATGTTGCAATATACATATGAAATACCATAAACTTTTCATATTTCTATGAATTTTCAATTTTTTTCTAAATATGAAGGAGTTATTCTACGTATTCGGTTTAAAGCTCGTTAAAAGATCGTTCTTCAATCTTTCCGATGGTGTCAAGCTGCAAACTCTAATAATATTTTTATCGCTAATGAACTGATTTGTGGGGAAATTCATCAAAATGACTCTTCAACATTATATAATTAAAAAATGAATTTGAATTTAGAAAAATCTCAATGATACATTTCCCCTCGGGAGTCAAGGTATTGTTTCTGTATTCAATTTCATGGCTATATGATGCTTAGATTTTCGGTTACAGACAATATAACAGACACAAAGATTTTTATTCATGCAATACGTCAGTTTGAATGAAAATTGTGAGGAATTTTAAGTATAAATGTTTAATTTCATTTCTCATTAGGATAACTGATTATAATTAGGACTACTTTGAACTGAAATCTATAAAATGTCACCTTGTTTTAAAAATTTAACTACTATTACGATGAAGTTTTGCATCATTAAATTGATGGCATTTATGGCACTTAAGAATTAACAGTGAATATAAGAAAGTATTATTTCATAAATTAAAATAAAATTAAAAAATTAAAAAATTCCGAGATTTTGGCATGTTTCAAACCGGCATTTGTGAATCAGTCTTTGAGAAGCATTCTGTAATATCGACTTCTTAAAACTACCATTTCTAATCCAAATATCCCTCTAGAAGTTCACCTTTCAAATAGAAAATACTATTTCATTAATAAAAATTTTTTAAATAGTTTTAAACATGACAATATCTAAAACACTTTTCACTAAAATGAATCTTTTTGTGGGCGAAGTCAAATATAGTCTAAGACCTTCAATGGTATTTGACAGTTTTATGGCAATATCAAAATATTTTGCTATTGTAAATTTGTATCGCAAAGAATGCAAAACGTTCAGAATTTAGTGCATAGTATCTGCATATGTTTAAAATCTTTGACAGAAAAATCGAAGCACTCGGAAGCAAGCGTCCAATTGTAGAAAACCTAAGCACGTGCAATGCAGATAACCGGATAAAGAAATGAGTTCAATGACAAATCCAGGATATTTTAAAACAATTGTATCATAATGCTTACAGAAAAGTTAGTAGTAAAGCCTCCTCTGGACCTGATGTATGATGGAGTCAAACATAATCCGTATGTTATCCTGTGGCAGATTGTGACAAACGTTTTGTGATAGATGCTTCCAGATCCCTGCTATTCGATGATGGCTGCAACTGACGTCTAGCATGTCGCAAGGCTGTTGTACTATACAACAGGATGAAATAAAACGGAATTGTTCAACATATAACTTTCGCTGCATATTAACAAATGTTATTCTTGCGAGAAAACAACATAATTTAGAATTTTCCTAAAACTATATCGCGCTAAACATTAGCCGATTTTCATTGCCTCTTTAAATAATCATATCAAATTTTATAGAAATCATTTGATTTTATAGAGATACATTAGTGTGGAAAAGCAAAAAAAAAAAGTAGATGTTCACATATTCGCCAGTGTTTACAATTTCATCACCCATAATGAATTCATGATGATGGAATAAAAACCACTAGATGACATAAGTGCACAGCATAAAGAGAGGAGGAACTATGGTTCACGGCATGTCCGCCACAAAGTGCAACATACTAGTAAGCAGTTGTCATTTTTTGTTAAAATCAACATGGGAGGTCTTACTTTTTACTCGAGAAGAAAGTTTAATCTTTTATGTACCATAAATGTTAGCAGCAATGTTAGTGTCTCACTGAACTCCATTTTATCTGCTGTATTTGGAACCGTAGTTAAGTTTTTTGTATAATTGTCTATGTGGTTAGTTATTTGCCATAAACGAGTACTACTGATTTGCTTGTAATTTCGCCTCAGGCGAGAATTATGCGTTTGCCTGATGTTGAATTTCCAATAATGCCAAAAGTATGCAAGAAAGGAGATTACTCTGCAAGTCATTGGTACTTCTGCTACTATTAATACCATAATTAAAACGTCGCTTCAAGAATAGTGTTCCCGTAAGACTCAACCAGCAAGAAAAACTCGAAATGCCATCAGTAGAGCTGTGGTTAAAAAATATCTGTATCCATCTGTTCCCTGTAATCAAAGACCATAAAATCGATTTCACTTTTTCTGTAAAGTATAACTTGGTTCTATGTTTGCAAATTATTCTCGCATGGAAGTTTAACACATCATAGCGAAGTTGTGTACATCGTATGAGACAGTGTCTCCAGTTGTAACATTTATTACTTTTTATTCCAGATTAGACAAAAATAATTCTTAGGATTTAATTTATTCCAGGCGGCAGGTGCGCATTCAAATAATACGATACATTTTAAAAATTTACTAAATACTATTAAATAAATTGCAAAATGTTATACTAAATTGCAAATGTTAGCAAATATTAAACTAGTGAACATGAGCAGACCCACCTTATATTTAATACTTTGCTGAAAGTGATAGTTCTTAATATTTGTGTGCATTCATTTCTGGTAAAAAGAAATTATGTACTCATTTGATAATAGCAAGCAAATACATTTTATATATTCTCCAATTTAAGTAAAAAAATGTTGAAGACCCAGGTCACCCGACTCACCCGAGGGTATGAGCAGGCAGTTGGGTGATAGGAAGTAAGAAAAAGGTGTGATATCTCACGAACGGCGCATGTTAGCTCCTATAAATTACGACACTCCGTTTTAAACAACCTCTACATATAAAAAGACTATATTTTTTATAATTTTCCTTAGTATGCTTATTAAATTTTGGTAAAAAAATTAAAAATATTGAATCCTTTCCCTGGTCCAATGGCCTTGCAAATAAGCAGGCCTTAGTTGACTGTTATTGTTTAAAATAATTGCACCAAATTTCATTTAAATCGTTCAATTACTTTGAAATATGTCTTGCCCCTCAGACTCACAGAGAGAGACACATACAGATAGACAGACAGACACACAAAGATAATTGAAAAAAAATAGTTGTTTCTTATTCAGGGATGTTTAAACCACGTGAATCTATTAAGTTCTGACTGTCGAATTTTTGACTCTATTGCAGTATTTTCCTGTTAAATACTGTATGTAATACGGTATTTAACAATAGTTTCACTTTCATATCGTATGTTAAATACGGTATGAAAGTGAACTATTTAATCGTGATCCGATTTTTCAAAAGTCCTGACGAATCTCTCATGAAGCAATAAACAACTCAAATATTCAATGCCATTTTTTAGTGTTCGCAAATGTGAAAATCATAGAGTACCTGGAAATTTTTTTTCTTTCTCCTTCTCATCCATTTAGCATTCTTCAACTCGTTAAGGGAGCTAGCTCATCTTCATTAATTTGTGTATCAGATCATAGAGGCAGATAACTAGGCATGCGCAGTATGTGGGTGGGAATAAGAAATGCACTCCGGAGTTGTAAGTATAGCAAGCTGTGGAATTCACACATCCCTTAACGCATTAAGTATCATATAATATCAATTACATTTACGTTGGTGGCAATGCAATTGTCTTTTTATGTGAAGTGATGGTGTTCAAAATTTCTACTGGCAATGGGTTGTATTGCCTATTAAATTAAAGTATTAATTAAGTTTTAACATGCATGTATTTCATAGAATTAGACTGGCAGATACCCGAATAGTTCCTTTCATGATAATAGAGATTTATGAAGTCAAATCCATAGTTGTAGTCATAATCTCTGGAACAAAGGTTGATGGTCGAATAAGGATGGTTCACGCTGATAGATAGATAGATATTCAGTGATTTCCAATCAGGGTTGGGTGGAATTTTAGAGCTGCGCGATCCTATGAACGGGTTTTCGTGATAATTTACAAAAGCTTTCAGAACAAAATACAACTTGCTTCCTTTATTATAATTAAATAAAAAATTAAAAATATTATAAAGTGTTAACGTGGTTTATTTTTAAAACAATGAGGCATTTTGAAAGTTTTATTCGGATAGATATTCATATAATAGTTACAACTTACACAGCTATAATTTTACTTAGGAAGTTTAATTTTGTTGAAGCTGACGCATTTTCTACCGGCAAGGAATTAAATCGGCAGTATAAGGAACTTATCATTACTCCCGCCAACTACTAATCAAGTTGCCAAATAAAAATGTTGAAAATCAAAAAAGCGAAACAATAATACAACAAGAAAGATCAATCATGCTTAAAGCATTGATTATGAAACACTTTCCAACTTCAATGCAATTTTATTTAAACATGTCTAAAATGCAATGCATTCCTCGGTAATATTTTAAAACTTATCACAATACTACATTAATTTATTACATTTGAAAACTTAAACTTTCATCGATAAAAATGAACTTCATTCAAATGACGGCATTGAAATATAAATTGCCTGGTTTAAACATCTCTAAAATGTGATACATTCCTCGGTAATAATTTTAGAATTATCATAATACTGCGATAATTTATTATATTTAAAAACTTTATCGAAAACAACTGAAATTCTATCAAATGACGTCATGGAAAAAATAACACGCCTGGCTCTTCCTATAAAAGCAGCATTTCATTCATAATAATTTCCCATTCATGTCATTCATCACAATACTATAATAATTTATTTTATTTAAAAATTAAGACCATGGACCTACAAGTAATTAAACTTTATGCGTAAAACTTCATCGAAAAAAAAATCGTCCTTCTCTTTTAAAATCAATGAATATTTCATTCATATCAGCTACGCAGACTCCATGAACTAAATGATTTTGTGTTAAAGAAATACAGCAATTCTAATACAATTCATTCTACATATTTTGATGTTTACATTTTACATAGAGGAAAAATAGGCTTCGTTGCAGAAATAATCAAATTTGGATGAACATTTAAACTCAAATTTATTGTAATTGCGTTGTTTCAATATGTAAATGCACAGAATTTAACCAAAAATAAAGTGGTTTTAGGACGGATACAACACTCAATATGAATGAAAAAGAACTTTAAAAATCATGATTTTGAGACAAGATGGATGCCATACATCATTTTGAAGTGGGTCACGTGATCTTTTCATATCATGGTCACGTGATCGCTTCATATAAGGGGTGTTATTATTATTTTAATTTTTATTTAAAAAACTGCTGAATATATTTCACTGAAATTTTTTTTATATATTTTATGGAACAATTTGAATATTACCTAAAATTTTCGAAACAATTTGTGAATTTTAAATCCGCTTAAAAAATGTTTGAAAAATTAGGTCCCATAGGGCTCAATGTATTTCATTTCTTCAGCCCGGGTTCAATCCAAAACTAATTGGGTGATCTTATTCATTTATATTCCCATAGGTCCTACAGACCGTCTGAACAACATACTAAAATTTCATTAAGTCATTTTTACGGTAGTTATCGTGCTAACGGACAGACAGATAGAATGAACAAAGTCATAAACAATTTTCAACTTTGTTGTAAAGTGTTAATAATAATACCGAACCAGTTAAGATATTTTTTATTAATCACATCACATAAAAATGTGTAAGACAATAATATATATATATATAATATATAATATATATATATATATATATATATATATATATATATATATATATATATATATATATATATATATATATATATAGAATGTTTCTTTAATACGAAGCATACAAATGGCTCGTCATGGTAGCGCTCGTCATGGCTCGTCATGCTCGTCATGGTTGCGCTGAAGAGGTGTGTTTTGAGGTATTTATGTTTCCTTTATTGTTCCAATCTATTTGCTTGTCGTCCATATAACACAAGTTTATAGATAAAATCTATCTTGTGTTTCAGAAACAAGCATTTTTGTGTTCATTTCGAAAGGATATATGGACCCGACGAGAATTTTTTCGAAATGAACTTTTCGTAAGCCTAATCTCGTAAGCCTAAATCTCCTCCATGTGCAAGCTTTTTTGCTTGATCTTTTTGTTTTCTTATTTGCATTCCTCATTTTTGAAATTTGTTGATTGTCTTTGTCCTTATGACTTGCATTATTATTTCCTCTTTTTGTCTTAATTTCTTTTATTTCTTTGTATTTGTAGAAAATTTTGGAATAGTGTATTATGAGTTACTACATACATTCTAACTTTGGATTTAATAATTTATAATTATATATATATATATATATATATATATATATATATATATATATATATATATATATATATATATATATAACTGGCTATGCCATCGGTTTTAATTCGAATTGTATGGCTGTCCTGATGAGAATGCAATTTCGAACTAACCGCCATTTTTGTGTAGTTTCAATTGATTGTTCTCTATGTCTTAATCTTTTATCTTGAGCTAATTATTATTGCCTTTTCTCATTTTTGACGTGTTTTATTTTTATTTTTATTTATATTTATATTTATATACTTTTACATGTGAATTTTGTATCCTAATATTCTTATCATCCCCCTTTACCATTGTAGTGATATGTTACCTTCTATCTTTATCCTTAGTCTTGGTCTATATAGTCCTTAGTCTTGGTCTCGGTCTATATATATATAAATAAAAAATGAAAGATTTTAATCGTAAATTATGCATAAACTACTGTATGAACAAAAAAACCCATCTCTAGCATATCTGTTACAAATGAGTAACTATAGACCAAGACTAAGGATAAAGATAGAAGGTAACATATCACTACAATGGAAAGGGGGATGAGAAGAATATTAGGATACAAAATTCACAATTAAAAGTATATAAATATAAATAAAAATAAAAAGAAAACACGGCAAAAATGAGAAAAGGCAATAATAATTAGCTCAAGATAAAAGATTAAGACACAGAGACCATCAATTGAAACTACACAAAAAATGGCGGTTAGTTCGAAATTGCATTTTCATCAGGACAGCCATACAATTCGAATTAAAACCGATAGAATAGCCAGTTTCTGACAATGGCGATAGTATTTAACTATAGACACCATTGGAACTGTCTACTGGCTAGTGGAAGGAGAGAAATAAATCAATTGAATTACAAATCAGAAAATTAATACCTCCTCGAACAGAAATATGAACTCAGAAGCATAGTTACCAAGTGTAAGTGAAAGAAGCGACTGAGCATTTCACCTCACTTTGTCAATGCGAGTGGGCACCGGAATGAATACATTTGAACGATACATAATATGTATGGAGACCCTCAAAAATAGCAATCAGTATAGGACCCAGGACAAGTGGAAAATAGTCATTCGAAAATAGTAAACAGTAACAGACTCAAGCCAAGTGGTAAGTTAGGTGATAAGAATGGGTGAATTCCCAAAAATGAGTCATCCAATCAAAGATAAATAATGCATGTGGAAAAATATTACGTGGTATATTTGAAATTATTAATAATATTATTTACAAATACTTCCGGATATTGGTAATTTTGACAAATGCGTTTAAGATTATTGATGTGGAGAAAGTGAAACCGAGGATCAGAAAGTCGATGTATTCGAAATAGCTGGTTTAAAATGATGTTTCTAAACAATTGAATAGAATTACAAGATTGGTATGATAGCAGCTTTATGATAGTGAAGTTGTAAGAATCTTTTTTATCAAATAGATTGGTGATTACATGATTATGGAGGGTATCTATATTTAGGTCTAAAAAGTTTACAGTTTGACTAACGCTAGGCTCCTTAGGAATTAATTCTAGGTTAGATGGGTAAAAATCAATATTAATTGGTTCGGAATCATCAATGATAATACAAATTAAGTCGTCAACATATCTATATATAATATATGAATTAGAGTTAAAATGACATTCATAATAATAAATATATAAGTTAGCGAGTATACTACTACTACAGCCACCTTGTGGTACACCAGATGCTTGTAAATAAACGCTATCACCTTGGATAATATAATTGTTGTATAACACAAAGTGCAAGAGCATAGGAAAGTTTTTGACATTAAATGCAACATTATTGGAAGATCATGATAAAGAGAGATAATAACTTTATATAAATCTTTAATGACAATATTATCAAATAGGTTTTTAAAATCAAAGGTATGGAAACCAAGAATGTGTGGAAGCTTGCTAAGGTGATTTACTAAATCAAAACTATTGTTTAAAATGAAATATACTGAATTCCTAAATTTAAGAGATTCATTAATTCTATTTAAACAGTTAAGCAAAAACTTACTAGCTGTAGTGGTAAAAGTATTATGTCCACAAGTGACTGTTCTAAAACTGAAAGGTGATTTATGGAATTTAGGAACCAAAGTAACATAAGGAAATTTAAAAAACTTACAATTAATATTTAATTGTGTATGTAATTTTAGCATTTTAGTTTTGATTTTGATAGACTGATTATTAATGGGTTTAAAAATGTGATTACTTTTTAAGTAATTCTGTAACAGAGAAACATAGTATTTTTTACAAATGATGGCATAATTATTAGAAGCTTTATCTACATAAGTTATGACAAAATGTTGTTGTAGTTCTTTAATAGCATATATATATATATATATATATATATATATATATATATATATATATATATATATATATATATATATATATATATATATGTATATGTATATATATATATATGTGTGTATATATATTGAAGAATTGAAGAATTTTTATTTTACTTGTATTACAATTTTATGTAAAACAACTGTAGTGATACGGAATCATTACAAAATATAAACAGAATATTCTTTGTAATTAGTGAGTCAGATGTAAAGCAAGTTTATTTTTTTATAAATTGTAATTAATAAATAAATATATAATAAATTCTCTTTTAATATTTTGTTCAAAAGTATGAGTTAGTTATATATAAATTCTACTGTTATGCGCGTTCATTTAGTAATTTACCCTTGTCGAATTCTGCAGCTAATGCACTACAATTGTTTAGCCTGGCCAATATAATTGCTTAGCCAGAGGAGGGTGTTATGATCTCTTAATCCTTTATCTGGCTACGCAACTCGGCACATTATAGGAATCAATTTGTATATTCTGCTCAGAGTGCTGAATTTGTCGTGGAAGGAGCAGTCTAGATGTACTCATTATGGTTTCATTATTTTCTTAGCTTATAACATAAGAATGACGTAATTTTCATTAGAAAGACGTACATAAACGGTATTGGCAATGTGTCCACATATGATCCTTGCCGAATGAATTTCTTTTCTATCCCAACATAGAATATATTAATCCAAATAGGAATTACTAAAACATTTCATGATAATTCATATTTATAACGTATAATGTAATTGCTTGTTTGTAATTTTAAAATAATTGTACATCATAGCAATATAAAAGATAAATGCGATAAATTTCTCTATTTTTTACTATACTCCATCCACCTAAAGGTTTCATTAACCTTCAATAGCCTTTTGGCTATCACTAGTGATACAACTCGCATCAAGTGCAAAAAATTAATTGGCCCAATTTGACGAATCTTGAGTTTCGGGAGGAATAGAATATTACTAGCCGCATACCCGTTGAAAATCAACGGCCCCACATTAAGCAATCCCTGAATAATGTAAATTTTTTAATAATTCGCGTTTCTTATTTATTCGACAAATCGAACATTTAGTTTTGAGGCACCGCCAAAAGTTCAAAATATCGGAAAACTGAAATTGCACATGTTCTTCCTTTCGAACTATCTACTTGTACACCAAATTTGAAGTCTGTATCTTATTTCGAAGCATGTTTTTTTTTATTAATTCGCATTTCGAACGTTTTCCTCTGGAGAACCCCCTTAAACGAACATTTTTGAAAAATTATATTCGTTTTGGGTGTTTTCATCGAATGATTAGTCTATATATAAAATTTTGAGCCTCTATCAAATTTTAAAGGGACCGTTTCTCATTTATTCGGAAAATCGAACATTTTTGTGTGCGGCACCCCCTTAAGTAGGAAATATTGGAAATCTGAAATTACACACTATCTTCCTTTCGAACGGTTTACCTATATACCAAATTTGAAGTCCCTATCTTATCGCAAAGCAGGCTTTCCTATCATTTCACTTTTCGAACGTTTTGGTGTGCGGCACCCCCTTGAGTAGAAAATATTGGAAATCTGAAAATGCACACTGTCTGCCTTTCGAATGATTTACCCATGCACCAAATCTGAAGTCACTATCTCATCGCAAAGCATGCTTTCCTATCATTTCACTTTTCGAACGTTTTGGTGTGGAGCACCCCCTGTAGACGGAAAATCGAACATTTTTGTGTGCGGCACCCCCTTAAGTGGAAAATATTGGAAATCTGAAATTCCGCACTTTCTTTGTTACAAACGATTTACCCATACTCCAAACTTGAAGTCTCTATCTCATTTCGAACGTTTTGGTATGCTGCACCCCTCCCCTTAAGTAGAAAATATTGGAAATCTGAAATTGCACACTTTCTTCCTTTCGAACGATTTACCCATACACCAAATTTGAAGTCTCTACCTCATCGCAAAGCATTCTTTCCTATCATTTCACTTTTCGAACGTTTTGGTATGCTGCACCCCCCCTTAAGCAGAAAATATTGGAAATCTAAAATTTCACGCTTTCTTCCTTTCAAACTATCTACCAGTACACCAAATTTGAAATCTCTATCCTATCGAGAAGCATGTTTTTTCTATCACTTCAACTTTCGAACGTTTTTCTGTGTAGCACCCCTTTAATGGACATTTTTGTCAAACTATATTCATGTTTGGTTTTTTTGTCAAATGATTAGCCCATATACTAAATTTCAAGTCTCTATCAAATTTTAAAGACGTATTTTCTCATTTATTCGGTAAATCGAACGTTTTGGTGTGCGACACCCCTTTAAGTAGAAAATATTGGTAAAATGAAATTTTACAAACTATCTACCCTTATACCAAATTTGATATCTCTATCTCAATCCGAAGCATGGTTTTTTATCAATTCACTTTTCGAATGTTTTACTCTGGAGCACCCCCTTAATCGAACATTTTTGAAAAACTATATTTGTCTTGGGTGTTTCCATCAAATGATTAGCCCATATACCGAATTTCAAGCCTCTATCAAATTTTAAAGGAGCGTTTTCTCATTTATTCTGCAAATCGAATATTTTGGTGTGCTGCACCACCTTAAGTAGAAAAAATTGGAAATCTGAAATTGCACTCTTTCTTCCTTTCTAACGGTTTACCAATACACCAAATTTGAAGTCTCTATCTCATCGCAAAGCATGCTTTCTTATCATTTCACTTTTCGAACGTTTTAGTGTACGGCACCCCCTTAAGTAGAAAATATTGGAAATTTGAAATTGCACACTTTCTTCCTTTCGAACGATTTACCCATACACCAAATTTGAAGTCTCTACCTCATCGCAAAGCATTCTTTCCTATCATTTCACTTTTCGAACGTTTTGGTGTGCTGCACCCCCCCCCCCCTTAAGTAGAAAATATTGGATATCTGAAATTGCACACTTTCTCCCTTTCAAACGATTTACCCATACACCAAATTTGAAGTCTCTACCTCATCGCAAAGCATTCTTTCCTATCATTTCACTTTTCGAACGTTTTGGTGTGCTGCACCCCCCCTTAAGTAGAAAATATTGGAAATCTGAAATTGCACACTTTCTTCCTTTCGAACGATTTACCCATATACCAAATTTGAAGTCTCTATCTCATTGCAAAGCATGCTTTCCCGTCATTTCACTTTTCGAACGTTTTGGTGTGAGGCACCCCCTCTATAGAACGTTTTCGAAAAATTCGATTTTTCCTGGGGGTTTTATCGAACGACCGAGCCGTGTACCAAATTGCAAGTCTCTATCTATTCGGGAAGTGCCTAAAAAAAGCGTGACAGACAGACAGACAGACGGACAGACAGACAGACGGACAGACAGACGGACACTTGGCAATTAGTATATACTAGCCGAATACCCGTTGAAAATCAACGGTCTCGCAATAAGCAACCTTTGAATAAAGGTAAATTTTTTAATAATTCGCGTTTCATATTTATTCGACAAATCGATTCGACTAAATTTGCTGATTTCTTCCTTTCGAATTATCTACCAGTACAACACATTAAAGTCTATCTCATCCCGATGCACTCCTATATTATTATTTCTCCTTTGGAACTTTTTTCTATGAAGTACATCCATAAATGAACATTTTTGAAAAACTCTGTTTGTCTTGTGTTTTTTATCAGATGATTGGCCCAAATACCAAATATCAAGCCTCTATCACATTTAAAAGGAAGCGTGCCTCATTTATTAGGAAAATCGAACATATTAGTGTGCGCACCCCTTAAAGTAGCAAATATTGGAAATATAAAATTTCACACTCTCTTCCTTTTAAACTATCTACTCGAATATCAAATTTGAAGTCGCTATCCTATCGAGAAGCATGTTTTTCTATCACTTCACCTTTCGAACGTTTTTCTGTGTAGCACCCCGTTAAAGAACATTTTTGTCAAACTGTACTCATCTTTGGTTTTTTTTGTCAAATGGTTAGCCCATATACTAAATTTCAAGTCTCTATCACATTGTAAAGGAGGCGATTTTCATTTGTTCGGTAAATCGAACATTTTAGTGAGCGGAACCCCCTACAATAACAAATGTTGGAAAATTGAAATTGCACACTTTCTTCCTTTCCAACTTTTTACCCGTACACTAAATTTGAAGTCTCTATCTCATCGCGAAGCATACTTTTCTAGCATTTCATCTTTCGAATGCTTTTGTGTGGAGTACCCACCCCCTTAATTATACATTTTTGAAAAACTCTATTCTTTATGTGAATTCTGTCAGATTATTTTCCCATATATCAAATATCAAGCCTCTATCACGTTTTAAAACGGGCGTTTCTCCTTTATTCCGAAAATCGAACATTTTGGCGTGTGGCACCCCCTAAAGTAGAAAATATTGGTAAACTGAAATTTTACACTTTCTTCCTTTCAAACTATCTACCCTTATACCAAATTTGATATCTCTATCTCAATCCGAAGCGTGGTTTTTTACCAATTCACTTTTCGAACGTTTTACTCTGAAGCACCCCCTTAAACGAACATTTTTGAAAAACTATATTTGTCTTGGGTGTTTCCATCAAATGATTAGCCCATATACCGAATTTCAAGCCTCTATCAAATTTTAAAGGAGCGTTTTCTCATTTATTCTGCAAATCGAATATTTTGGTGTGCGGCACCCCCTTAGGTAGAAAATATTGGAAATCTGAAATTGCACGCTTTTTTCTTTTTGAACGATTTACCAATACACCAAATTTGAAGTCTCTACCTCATCGCAAAGCATTCTTTCCTATCATTTCACTTTTCGAACGTTTTAGTGTGCGGCACCCCCCTTAAGTAGAAAATATTGGAAATCTGAAATTGCACACTTTCTTCCTTTCGAACGATTTACCCATACACTAAATTTGAGGTCTCTACCTCATCGCAAAGTATTCTTTCCTATCATTTCACTTTTCGAACGTTTTGGTGTGCTGCACCCCCCCCCCCCCCTTAAGTAGAAAATATTGGAAATCTGAAATTGCACACTTTCTTCCTTTCGAGTGATTTATCCATACACCAAATTTGAAGTCTCTATCTCATCGCAAAGCATGCTTTCCTATCATTTCTCTTTTCGAAAGTTTTAGTGTACGGCACCCCCTTAAGTAGAAAATATTGGAAATCTGAAATTGCACACTTTCTTCCTTTCGAACGATTTACCCATACACCAAATTTGAAGTCTCTACCTCATCGCAAAGCATTCTTTCATATCATTTGACTTTTCGAACGTTTTGGTGTGGGGCACCCCCCCTTAAGTAGAAAATATTAGAAATCTGAAATTGCACACTTTCTTCCTTTCGAACGATTTACCCATACACTAAATTTGAAGTCTCTACCTCATCGCAAAGCATTCTTTCATATCATTTCACTTTTCGAACGTTTTGGTGTGGGGCACCCCCCCTTAAGTAGAAAATATTGGAAATCTGAAATTGCACACTTTCTTCCTTTCGAACGATTTACCCATACACCAAATTTGAAGTCTCTACCTCATCGCAAAGCATTCTTTCATATCATTTCACTTTTCGAACGTTTTAGTGTGCGGCACCCCCCTTAAGTAGAAAATATTGGAAATCTGAAATTGCACACTTTCTTCCTTTCGAACGATTTACCCATACACTAAATTTGAGGTCTCAACCTCATCGCAAAGCATTCTTTCCTATCATTTCACTTTTCGAACGTTTTGGTGTGCTGAACCCCCCCCCCCCCTTAAGTAGAAAATATTGGAAATCTGAAATTGCACACTTTCTTCCTTTCGAGTGATTTATCCATACACCAAATTTGAAGTCTCTATCTCATCGCAAAGCATGCTTTCCTATCATTTCACTTTTTGAACGTTTTAGTGTACGGCACCCCCTTAAGTAGAAAATATTGGAAATCTGAAATTGCACACTTTCTTCCTTTCGAACTATTTACCCATACACCAAATTTGAAGTCTCTACCTCATCGCAAAGCATTCTTTCATATCATTTCACTTTTCGAACGTTTTAGTGTGCGGCACCCCCCTTAAGTAGAAAATATTGGAAATCTGAAATTGCACACTTTCTTCCTTTCGAACGATTTACCCATACACTAAATTTGAGGTCTCAACCTCATCGCAAAGCATTCTTTCCTATCATTTCACTTTTCGAACGTTTTGGTGTGCTGAACCCCCCCCCCCTTAAGTAGAAAATATTGGAAATCTGAAATTGCACACTTTCTTCCTTTCGAGTGATTTATCCATACACCAAATTTGAAGTCTCTATCTCATCGCAAAGCATGCTTTCCTATCATTTCACTTTTTGAACGTTTTAGTGTACGGCACCCCCTTAAGTAAAAAATATTGGAAATCTGAAATTGCACACTTTCTTCCTTTCGAACGATTTACCCATACACCAAATTTGAAGTCTCTACCTCATCGCAAAGCATTCTTTCATATCATTTCACTTTTCGAACGTTTTGGTGTGGGGCACCCCCCCTTAAGTAGAAAATATTGGAAATCTGAAATTGCACACTTTCTTCCTTTCGAGTGATTTACCCATATACCAAATTTGAAGTCTCTATCTCATCGCAAAGCATGCTTTCCCGTCATTTCACTTTTCGAACGTTTTGGTGTGGGACACCCCCTCTATAGAACGTTTTCGAAAAATTCGATTTTTCCAGGGGGTTTTATCGAACGACCGAACCGTGTACCAAATTGCAAGTCTCTATCTATTCGGGAAGTGCCTAAAAAAAGCGTGACAGACAGACAGACAGACGGACAGACAGACAGACGGACAGACAGACGGACACTTGGCAATTAGTATATATAGATAGATTTTCTAAATTTTTAAATTGTCCTATAACGAGATAAAATGATGTTTCTGAACTTCATGTGAAGACACACAATATATTCATTTGTTGTGCAAAATGTAATTTATTAAATGTATTAATCTACATAAATAAAATTGAAAATCTGTCTGTGTGTTTATTTGTCTCATCATCACGGGAGAACGGCTGCACCGAATTGGATGAAATTTTTGGTGTAGACTTGGAATAGCCCTACTTAAAAGTTAGTCCATGTTTTGAGTTTCTAGAACCAGGGGTTGTTTAGATATTAATTAAAAACGCACAATTAAACTTTCCATAGAGATAGCATTATGTAGGCGATATGTTTCCCAGCAATGTATTTGAAAAAAATTATATCATGCCCCTTAGCGACGGATTTAAATCCAATGTGCTTATGGGACAGATGATTTTTATTAAATCTTTTTCGATTTAAATAATAAACATATGTATATAAAATAAATTTCATCGATATTGCATTTTTGACTGGATTATATTAATTACGGTCTTCAGGTTTAAACGTTACTATTATTGATATTTTCAATATTTTACGTCATTGTTTTATTTCGGCAAAAATCGTTGAAACTCATATATTGTACATAGTACGGGTAATCTTCTAGAAATACACGGTTATATCTTATAATTTACGAGAATATAAGTAGTACAGGTATATTGGCATATATTTTGACATATATTGGCATGTATTGGAATCAATTACGGCCATCTGGTTTAAAGATTACGGGGATTATTTATATTTTCAATGTATTCCGTCATCTGTTTTAATTTAACGAATATTTTATAAACTTATATGTTGTAGTACGGGTAATCTTTAAGGGGATTATTGATATTTCCAATTTATTACGTCATCTGATTCATTTTGGCAAATATTTTTGAATCTCATATTGTAATACGTGTAATCATCTACTAACAAATGGACATATCTTATAATCTACAGTAATATAAGTAATACTTCACATAAAATTTTAGCGCTTTCATTTTGGCATACATTGGAATCAATTACAGTATTCAGGTTTAAAGATTAAAAGATTATTGATATTTTCAATTTATTACGTCATCTGTTTTATTCTGGCAAAGATTTTAGAAACTCATATGTTGTAGAACGTGTAATCGTTTACTAATACACGGGTATATCTCCTAATATTTGCGAATATAAATAGTAGAGGTCCCATATAATTTTAGCGCTTTTATTTTGCATATAATGATTCAATTTCATATTTTTTTGATCTGCCCGTGAATATAATTTCGTATAGCGAGAACAGGGATTCTTAAACTTCTTTTTAGGAGCATTAAATTAAATATTTTAATAGAATATTTTCATTAACAATCTCGTTCAGTATACTATAGGAATTTGCAAATGAATGTGAATTTTAAGTTTCTTTATATTACATACTCCGCACGGAAAACGGGTATACTGCTAGTAACATATATATTTTTAATACAGACGTTGTTTGAAGTCAGAGTCTAAAATTTGTTTAAATTTGGGGGGGGGGGGGGGGCACTGATATAAAAAAACTAGAAAATTTACATTTGGGTGTATTGTGTTCTAAATATTCTTCAAAATTTGCTACTTACAGTGGTGTATATTTATATTGGTTTGGATGTCTGGCAGTGCTTCCAATATTTTTTATATATATAACACGTGAACCGACCGCTTCTCTTACTTCTATCATCTGTTTGTGAAAATTAATATTTTCCTATTTTTATGTCCCGTTATTACAGCTGCTATTGCAGATATTTGGTTTAAATTGTTATGGTATATTTTTATGCATAAATCAACACTTTAACAGTGTAATGTTAAAAGAAAAAGTATTACAACGTGAAAAATGTTTTTTCTTATTTTTCTTATTTTTTACATTCATTTTAAGACATTATTTCTGAAAATAATCTTTGAAATTTTCTCAAAAATTAAAAATCAAATGAGAAAAGTGCAAAAGTTAGCATAAAAGGAAATAGGCGTTAGTCCCCCACCCCCTTAAAAAAATTTTGCATTTTCTAAAATGTGCGTTCAGTAAACGCCTATATTTATTAAGGAAGATACCTCTGTGTGTGTCTGTATATGTGTGTGTCATGTGTGCAATCTGTAGCGGAAAATCTAAGTTCGTGCAACCATAAAATTCGGTTCTTTAGGAGCCGAATAGGTGCAACTCGGCGTTATTTTTTTTTAATTTCGAAGTAGTTTTGTTTTGTTGTTGTTATTTTATGATCTAGGGTGATTTACGGGGATTTCCACTCAAATGCGTACCTTAGCGACCAAAAATATTACCACAAAATTTCTATCTTGGCACAATCGGAAAGACCAAAAAATTCTCTTTCAAACAAATTTTGAACGGAATCCATCAAATTAATAGACAAATTTTCGTAAATTTAAATATATATATATATATATATATATATATATATTTATCGGGCCTTTTAAACATCTCCGACTTTTATATTCCAATATAAAAAATATGACTTACCATAAAGATTTATATTTTAACAGCAACGCCTAAAAACATCACAGACTGTTCCAGAAAAAATAATAATTTCATGAACCCATCGGTTGATTAAATATACTTTTTTTTAACCGAGCCATGTCTTAAATTTTTTTTAATGAACCTGACGTTTCCTCATTACAGAGCGGACTCTTTTCCGGAGCCATTCTACCTACTGAAACCACTCCTAAACAAGGGAAAAGGTGCTTTCTACCAACTGAGGCCATCCCCACGCACATGGAACTAACCGCACTCAGAAATTTGCTCAGGAATTTGCTCTGAGTTCCGGTGTAGTATTTATCGTTTTGCATTTTCAATTCCGGGCAACGGCGGGTATATTTTCTAGTATACCAATATTATACATAATTCATTTCTGTGATATATTCATGTGTCTTTGATTCATTTACTTTCATTTACTTTCTATAAAAGTGGTATTCAAAATGATTAGAAGGTAATGATGCTATTTATTTCGTAAGATTTAGTCTAATGACCTTAGCTTGATTAATTTATTTTCTATAACGTGTAATAAAAGTATCATGTTTTAAAAAATAAATTTGCAATGTCATTAGAGTTTATTTAAGGTGAATATTTAAATGCACCTTTGTCTAGAAAGGTAAATAAAAAACACAAGGGAGATCAAGAAATTTTAATCCATAAATATCATGAACACCGAACATACGAGATCCAATTGATGTCAAACTTCCAAATTCAATTAATTACCCTTTTTTACTTTCCCACTAATCCTATATTTTTTCTACCATTCCGTACTAGTTCCTATAATCTGATTTCTCAATGCTCCAATATGTTTATTTAGTAATTTTTTACAGTATCTTTCACGAGAGAAGAAAAATTTAGAAAATATTAATTATCTTCATATCAGCGACTTTCTTTAATAATCTTTATTCAAAATATGCCGCGCGTATATATGCTGTCATTTTCAAATCAAAGTAATTATATGTGGATCTTTAAATGTTAATTAGTATTATATGTGCGATTTTGAATTTGCATTTCTAATATCCGCTTTAAAATTTGCATTTGTCCCATACCAGATAACGTGGTTATTTAATTAAATTTACTGGATTGTGGATCAACACGACTCTCTCATACCAGAATTCATTTTTATGTCCCTTCAAGAATTTTTTTGAGAAATCGGCACCGTGGGTCAAATAATTACAATTATAGCGTGTTACCCTTCACTTTAAAGGGCTTGAAATTTTTTTTTAATTGATACCATACTTGACAACGTACCCCCCCCCCCCTCCACACACACACACTGGGGGTGGGAGTAACTTACTCCCGAAGGCGGCCGGCCCGTGGTATCACGAACAAAAAAATGCATCGCGACTATTTTTCGCAATATTGATTGAAAGTATTAAGTCTCTCATAGTCATTGAGCGATAAATAAACCCTTTTGTGCATGTCAAATTTTGTCCTATGCTGCCATGTTAAAAAAAATATACAATTTCGAATAAATTTCGAATTTTTCGCTCATATTTAGAAAAGTTTTATCCAGTTCTAGAGTTTTTGATAACAAAGCCGGATATAAAGTTTCTTAAAAATCCATTAATATTTGTAGCCGTTATAGTATACACAAGAAATCGACCACAGGTAGACCGACATCATTCCAAAATAGTCAAAACGTGCTCAGGAAGTCTTAAATCATATATTGGCATCAAAATCTCGAAGTCGAAAATTTTCGTGAAAACAATACTTTCTTTATTGTATTCTTATGAAAAAATAAAAATATCATGGAAACACAGAAAACGGGTTGAAAGTGGCAATTTTGCGCAATTCCTATAAATACATTTGAATGCTGCATTCAATACTTGCTTGCCGCAATTAATACTCATGTGTACAGTGCTGTTAAAATATGGTTTACATCTGGCTAATTAAAGTCTGGCCAGAATTATTTAAATATATTGTCTTAGATCAGTAAGTCATCATCAGTCTTTCATCAGTCAGTTTTTCAAAGTATTTTCAGCGGACCACTTGGGGTTCCGTGACAGTATTCCAGGGGTTCAGTGGCAAAATTGTTTCGTGTAAATTTAAAAAAAAGCATAACATGTCAATGTATAATTTAGACCACAATGGACTTTCTCTCATTTTGTTTATAAAACATGGCCTTATAGACCGTGGATTCTGGCTGAAAATTGTTGACAGTGTTTTTTTCAGAATCTCTAATCCATCTCAGTGCAAGGAAGACCAATTTAAAACTTTTAACAATAATATTTGCCTTTATTTCTATCTTACAATTAGTTTTCAATTTAGAGCTTTTTGAATATTTTTTTATCAATAAAATTTCCGGTAATCGTCTTAATGATTTGCTCATATTTATCCGAGGTATGGCATGACCAGTTTAAATATTTGTTTCTCTAAGTTTATATTCTTTGCGTTTTTTTTTTTCTTGTCTGCTTCTCGTGTTCATATTTTCTTGTATTTTCAATTTTAATAATTTTATTTCCATTTCACCATACTAGGCTATGCTACTATATTAGGATCTGTTTAGCCATTTTCAGTTTGGCCAAGTTTTGCATTTATTTGGAGATTCAGGTCCAGACTTGTTTCACTGAAGATGGAAATTCAACGAGCACATGCATGTTTATTTTTTTCGAAACGAAAGTAGCTTGTATTATATTTTACGTTGTTAACCAACCAGCCCATTATATCTAGATGCCTTATCTAAACCTTAACTAAATCTACTATCTAAACCTTATCTACACCTTATCCATTAAGTAGAAATAAATCTTTAAATCAATCAATTTAAATACAGTAACTCTTATTAAATGTTAGTTTTATTATAATTGGTCTCATTATAGTTTATATTTTTAAATGTATCTGTCAAGAATTTATGCCCTACCTGGGAATCGAACCACGATTCTCCACCTAGACAGTCGACATGTTATCCATTGAACCATGGGCGTAGCTACTATGATCTCAGAGAAGAAAATAGACGATCTAATGGATTGGAAAGTTCACAATGATATCTTTTAACATTGTGGACTTTATGGGGAATTAATGCGAGGGTTCAGTAAATCGGAGTTTTTGATTAGGGCAGTAATTATTTTGCTGCTCGAATTTCTGCTATTTTCTCGTGAATTTTAGGGGATTTCTGAAATTTTACAAACATTAAATATATTCACGAATGTAAATAATTTTTTTTTATTATTTCCAAATTTCTATCATAATTTTTGTTTCATGGTGCGAATGTTTGTGATTTTTTTTATGAATTTTGTGTTTTTAAAAAATTTGGCTGTAGAATATCGTCGATGTACAAGTGAGTCGTTAGATTGACTTGCACAGCTACAGGAAATGGGTTGTCCCCCGAGATGGCTCCTCAGATTGTTACACTCACACCGTGTGTAATGGCCGCATGCCGTTCGATAACAAATGCGGTAACGGAAGGCTGACCAGTTAGTTCTCTTCCACAAGCGTATGCGGCGGTCGTTAGCAGTTAGAGAGAAGCACGATTTGTCGCTAAAGATAACAGGCCTGCAATTAGACGCTGTCTAGGTTGATCAAGCTCAGTACCAATCGAAGGTTCGGTCAGTGGAAGGCGCCTTAATGGACGTCCATACCAAATCCCAACTTCTGGTATTCGTCTCATTATAGTATTCCTTGATACGAGATGTATGGAGGATGGCAAATGCCTGCGATTGTCTGATAGAGACGTCATTGGGATGGACGTCTCTCCTGACTGCACGATCCTCTTGAGCAGTTGTCTGTTTAAGGTTTCCTGAGCCTCTGTGATGGTTACATTTGCCTTCTCTGATCCACTATTGCTAACACCGAGCAACTACCATACAGCTCCGATCAAGATGGCGTCTGTTGGGGCAACCATCTGCCCTTAGGCCTATGATGCGACCTCTCTCTAAATCTGGCAATTGCTTGTAGCGCCGTCGAGTGTATCTCAAAAGCATCTTTGTACACAATTTGCAGTATCAAAGCAGAAAATCCAGTTCCAATTGCCCATGATTGAGAACACTGGTCATTTTAAATGTTGCACGATGATATACATAGATGTAATATAATTGCATTTTATGTTTTATCATCCCAACACTTTTTAATTTATTAAAGTTCATTGCAGCAAGAAACCGCTTTGGATTAAAGATATAAAAATTGCCAAGTTCAATACGATCAATCAATCAATTCATTCATTAATTTTCGACAACAAATTCGAAAGCAAACTTTATTACAACCAGTGAGTGCTGGACACTTATTCATTTTAAATGCAATCGAAAGTGTAAAACACCCCTGCTCCCCAATTTTCAAACAAATTTTTGAATAAAATCATTGAGCATCATCTTTCCATAATGATAAATAAATAATTATTTCAGACGTAATTTTTCATTAGAAAACGAATCATATAAATTTTGGAATGCTAGAACGAACCAACCGTTCACGAGATAATGCACAATTTTCGTATGCATTTAAAAACAAGAAAGATCAATCATGCATAAGCATTGATTATGAAACACTTTCCAACTGAAATGTAATTTCATTTAAAAATTTCTAAAATGTGATTCATTCAGTGGTAATATATTTTACATTATCACAGTACTACAGTAATTTATTATACTTAAATATTTAAAACTGTATCGAAATATAAATCATCTGATTCTTTATGCAAAATCAATGAATATTTCATTCATATAACTTGTATTCCAGACTCCAGAGCTAAATAATTTTGTGTGAAAAAAATTCAGCAATTCTTATGTAATTCATCTTACAATCGCTTGAGATATTTGCATTCTGCATATGTTAAAATTAGGCTTCCTTGAAGAAATAATAAAAGTTTAGGGATCATTTAAAATCACAACTATTGTAATTGCATAGGCACGGAATTTAGATACACAGATAATACACAGATAATATATATGTGTATGTGTATGTACTCAAAGTATTGGAGTCGTGCCGAAGATCGGAACTCGAATTTTCAAAGTATCTACACGTTTTGGGACTTCTAGAACACGAAAAAACTACTTTTAGGAAGACGTCTGTGTGTGTAAGGGTGTATCTGTGTATGTTTCTGTGTGTCTGTGTGGATATTACATCCACTCTAATTGAAAAACTGAATTTCATACAATTTGGTAGGTATGTTTTTTGTGGGAAATCCTGATGTTCATTAGATTATAGTACGATTCGTAATAAAAGAATCTGCCTTCTTTGCGAAATGGCCGCAGAAATTGCCTTTATCCACTCTAGCTAAAAACTAATGAACCAAATTTAACAAAATTTGGAGTATAATATTTCAATAACCTACAAGTGATTTATATACCAAATTTAACAAAATTTTGTATATAAATCATTTGTAGGTTATTCTACTACGATTCGGGAAAAAGGAACGGGCTATTTTTGCGAAATGGCCAGCAAAAATCGTTATATATAAAAATAAAAGACTACGTGTGCTCAATTATATCAATTAAATTCCTATTTTATATGTGATTTTTGACAACAAAAAGAATAAGACTAACCCCATTACTCTAGGACTAGCCGTTCTTGAGATATTCTAGTTTTTTCGCGTTTTCGCTACGCCACCTTTGACAATAAGTCTAGCTATCAAATGAGAACCAAATATAAGTTTAACGTGTAAATTCAATGTCATTTAAAATACTTATGTTGTGCAGATAAACTCAAATTATCATTGAATAAATAAAGAGAACGAATATGAGTCTGCAGGGAAAGACATGTGCTGTCCACATCAGAATTTTTAACAATATTACACCAATGATTTATAGAAGTGAACGGGGATTATTTTCAGGCCATTTCGAAAAAAATGTATGATCTATATTTAAAGATCCATCAAATTTTTGTCGAATAAAATGTTCAACAAATTTAAGCTGTGTACCAAATTTTAACTCTCTAGGACGTAGGAAAGTGCATTTAAAATGCCATCAATTAAATTTATCATGAAGAGTTATATAAAATTTAAAAAAAATGAAAAATTGTTATCTACCAAATTTATTTTAAAATATGAAGCCACTCCCATATGCAAAACGTTTAAACAAATGGAGAGATATTTATTATATAATATCTCTCTCTTTTCTTTCTGGAAGATATCCCAAAGTCAGAATTTAATTGAATTTTTTTTTTCCCTATATTAAATAATTTTTTTAATTAAAAAACTACTTAACATATTTTACTGAATTTTTTTTTATATATTCTATGGGATAATGTGAATATTTCCTAAAAATTTCGAAGCAATTCGTGAATTTTAAATTTACTTAAAAAATGTTTGAAAAATTAGGTCCCATAGGGTTCAATGTATTTCATTTTTTCAACCCGGGTTCAATAAAAAACTAATTGGGTGATATTATTTATTTATATTCCCATAGGTCCTACAGACCGTCTGAACAACATACTAAAATTTCATTTTGATAAACTCATTTTTACGGCAGTTATCGTGCTAACGGACAGACAGACAGACAGACAGACAGACAGACAGACAGACAGAATGAACAAAGTCATAAACACTTTTCAACTTTGTTGTAAAGTGTTAAAAAAACATTAAAATATTAGAACATTCAATACTGTTCAATACGTTATTTACGTTAAATACGTAAATACGGTTCTTATTAACACTTTACAACAAAGTTGAAAAGTGTTTATGACTTTGTTCATTCTGTCTGTCTGTCTGTCTGTCTGTCTGTCTGTCTGTCTGTCCGTTAGCACGATAACTGCCGTAAAAATGACTTAATCAAAATGAAATTTTAGTATGATGTTCAGACGGTCTATAGGACCTATGGGAATATAAATGAATAATATCACCCAATTAGTTTTGGATTGAACCCGGGTTGAAAAAATGGAATACATTGAGCCCTATGGGACCTAATTTTTCAAGCATTTTTTAAGCGGATTTAAAATTCCCAAATTACTTCGAAAATTTTAGGCAATATTCAAATTGTTCCATAAAATATATAAAAAAAAATTCAGCGAAATATATTCAGTTGTTTTTTAAATAAAAATTAAAATAATAATAACACCTCTTATATGAAGTGATCACGTGTCCATGATATGAAACGATCACATGACCCACTTCAAAATGATATATGGCATCCATCTTGTGTCAAAATCGTGATTTTTAAAGTTCTTTTTAATTCATATTGAGTGTTGTATCCGTCCTAAAACTATTTTATTTTTGCCTAAATTCTGTGCATCTACATACTGAAACAACGCAATGACAATATATTTCAGTTTAAATGCTCTTCCAAATTTCATTATTTCTAATATTAAGCCTATTTTTCACCTATGTAAAATGTAAACAGCAAAATATGTAGAATGAGTTGTATTAGAATCGCTGTAATTCTTTAACACAAAATCATTTAGTCCATGGAGTCTGCTTAGCTGATATGAATGAAATATTCATTGATGTTAGAAAGAGAAGGACGATATTTTTCGATGAAGTTTTACGCATTGAGTTTACTTTCTTGTAGCTCAATGGTCTTAATTTTTTAATAAAATAAATTATTATAGTATTGTGATGAATGACATGAATGGGGGAATTATTTATGAATGAAATGTTGCTTTTATAGAGAGAGCCATGCGTGTTATTTTTTTATGACGTCATTTGAATGAATTTCAGTTGTTTTCGATGATGTTTTCAAATATAATAAATTCTCGTAGTATTATGATAATTCTTAAATTATTACCGAGGAATGTATCACATTTTAGAGATGTTTAAACCAGGCAATTTATACTTTAATGCCGTCATTTGAATGAAGTTAATTTTTTTCGATGAAGGTTTAAGGTGTCAAATATAATAAATTAATGTAGTATTGTGATAAGTTTTAAAATATTACCGAGGAATGTATTGCATTTTAGACATGTTTAAATAAAATTGCATTGAAGTTGGAAAGTGTTTCATAATCAATGCTTTAAGCATGATTGATCTTTCTTGTTTAATTTTGCATTAGCAAACGAATGAAACAAACTTTAAAACGCTAGAATATATCATTCTGAATATATTTTAGGGTTTTGAAATAAATTTATCAAAACAATTATATAAAATTAAAAAAAGTGGCAAGTATCATAAAATATGTTCACTTTGTACATGCAATATTATGCAACAAATCATTCTCATGGATCGATATAGTTCGTCTCATTCAAGAAAGAAAATACTTTTTGCTAATAGTTTTGTACTTCATGGGATACTAATTGACTTCAATTGCAATGCAGTTTGATGAGAATTTTGCACGTGAGTATGAAAATGTCATTGTGTTTGATCAAATAAGTTACTGAAAGCTCCAAATTTCATTTCAAATGGAGTTAATTCAATGTCAAAAATATTGTTTTGTGGATCTTGTGCACCATTATGAAAAGCATTGCATTATGCAGTGAAAGTCATGTGCTGCCCACGTCTGATTTTTTTCACTAGATTTTGCACAAAAGTGTTTTGTATTCAGAATAAGTATATATTAAATTTATAATGACAAGCTGGCATTATATAATTTTTATGATTTTTATGTACAGATTGGGATATCAATTGCACGACGAGCTTGCACCTTAGTTTAAATACAACTGCATATTCGTGTCCACGACAAAAACCTTGGTGATATCTCTGCATATTTTCTGTGATCGAAATTCCAAAACTTAATATCGCATAAAACAATAGGCAGCGCTTTGCAACCTATACGGCAAGAGAATGTCTGAAAACCAACTTCCGGAAACCCGTGTTATAAAGAAAATTAAAAAAAAAACCACCGGTTGATAATGGAAAAAAAACGGGTAACTTAAAGAAAGGGGTTGAGCCAAAAAATAAAGAGAAAAAAAATCGTCCTAACTCTTTCAGCCCTGACAGAATGAGAACCAACCGCTGATCCAACCCCATCCTTCCGTTCACACTGCTATCCAACTTTTTCCGACCCCTCTGAAATGCCAACCCCCCCTTTTACCTCACTGAATCAGAGCGGTCGATGACCCAACCAGAGAAGAAGGGTGAGTTTTTTCGTGCCAAAAAATTGAGTTTTTTTTTCTGCCGTTCTCGCCCTAACCCGTGCGGGACTTCTTAGACGAGTTTTTTTCTTTTCCCCCCTTAGGTTTCTTCTCTTATGATATAATAAACTCGAGTGGGAATGAGAGGGGAAAACAAGGAATAGTAGAAGAACGAAGGAGAGGCTCAAATGGGGTAGAACATCTCTGGAGGCGGATTGCTTGTCATGTGAAACAGTTTTTTGGCTAAGTGCGTTTTAGAAACCATAGGGTCAGTGACTGAAGGTGGTAAAAGAGTTAGATGTTCTGTTCATCTTACAAAAACATGTGTTTTTCAATCAATATTGATAAGACTTACCTGTGGTAACTAGATAATTTTATCAGCTCGTGCAGATTTTTCTTACAACGTGTCGAGCTCAGAATGATATTACACACTAAGAATTTCACATAAAAGGCAGGGGGGAGGTCGACGATCGAATTGGAGTATAAATATATATATATATATATATATATATATTATATATATATATATATATATATATTGTATATATATATATATATATATATATATATAATTTCTATATCAAATTATAATAATATTCTAATTTTAAAACCATAAAAATGTAGTTCAGATATTGGATTATAATGCAACTTGAAGCATTTATATTTAATATTAAAATTATTAATATAATATTATATTAAAACTTGTATGAATAATTGCCTAAAGTATTTTTGTCTTTTTAGACCCTCCAGAAGCCTCATGGTGATTTAGCAGACTGAAACTTTGCAAACTTACAGTATCGACTACGGGACAAAACCTAAAGGAACCGAATTTTCTATTCCTTTCCTCGGGGAGGGGGGACAAAAGGGGGTGTTCTTAAAATACGCTTCCAGGTTCTTCCAAAAGGGCCTTCTGGG
Source organism: Amaurobius ferox (assembly GCA_951213105.1). Taxonomy (NCBI): domain Eukaryota; kingdom Metazoa; phylum Arthropoda; class Arachnida; order Araneae; family Amaurobiidae; genus Amaurobius; species Amaurobius ferox. Next base: position 99,503,459 of record OX578133.1, read on the forward strand.
GGCCAGGAATGGCTCTCCTGCCCGTTGACCTAGAACACTGAATAATTGCACACTTTGCACACTCATAATAATGTTTTTTTCCGTGGTCAATATTATTATGAGTGTGCAAAGTGTGGAAACCCCAGGACGGCCTGGGGTTTCCACACTTTGCACACTCATAATAATATTGACCACGGAAAAAAAACGTAACGGAATTAAAATTTTAATTCACTTCCTCGGTGGACAGACCATATATTTTTCTTTTCGAAGAGCCATCTCATACTTATAGTATCTTCTATGTAACAGAACCTAATGGAGTCAGATTGTCAATATCTTAAAAAGGAAAAATAATCAAGTATTTAGTTGAAATATAGATCCTTGAAAATCAGAATTTGTCACGTCCAGTAAAATATACACTTGTCACCTACAAATTAGGACATGATGACTTGGTGGGACGGAACTCTGTTGCGTTCCTAAAATTTATTTAATGGTTGGTAAGCATAACTAAATTTGTTAACTAAATACCTCGATTTTCTCAAACTTTCGATATTTAAGTAAATACCTACTAAATATTTATAATTATAAATACACATTTACATCTATTGAATACGTGATATTTAGATATGTTGATGATTTCATTTTTCTAATTACTTCAAAAGCAAACTGTATATATATACATATATATATATATATATATATATATCTATATATATATATATATATTTCTATCTAGAGAATCTGAAATTACTATCTAATGCACCAGTTGTAATTAATAATGTTATCTTGTTGAATTTAATGGGGGAGATGGCCTTTTCCATCTCGAAAATTAGTGTTTATAGTGGAACTGTCATTTAATCCTGCCAAAGATAGTGGGATTGACACTCTAAAAATTGAGCTGCAGTTTATTTCGTTCAACAAGGGTGCTGACTTTCGAAAATAGTTCTGTCAATTTAATATTGGCCTAGTTAAGTTCTGTCCCGTGGTCTAGTTTCAGCCTTTTATGTCCCGGTGGGGCCTTCAGGAGGGCTTTGGATTTTTTACGCCTCCTCCCTCACCCCAATTTTGTCCACTCTGGGATAAACGCAGATAATCCAGCTTCGTTTAATTCGGTCCAGTGATATAGATACTATAGGCGAGTAAAGATTCAGACCTCTAAACTACCGGAAAGAAGGGCTGGTTGAGGGAAATGTTTTCTTACTGTAACTTTTCTTGTATTAACTTTCCTACAAGTATTTGAAATTACTTTGAATTTGCGGTTATAATTCAATTTTCGATTTTATTCGGCGACTGGACGTATTTCCACAGACAATGTGGGAAAAAAGAAACAAAAAACTGAAATACTTCGACAACGGTTAGTCTTAAGGTAATGGAGTAGTCTTATTCATTTCGCCGTCAGAAATTACTTATAAAACGAACATTTAATTGATACGTTTGTGCATATGTAGTCTTTAATTTCAAATTTTGATAATTTTTTCTGGTCATTTTGGAGGAAAAAAAACTGGATATTTTTTTACAAATCGAGTATCCAATTACGTTAAGCTCTATTCGTTAGGCGATACTATAAGTGTGAAAAGATTCTGCCTTCTAAGTCAACGAAGGGTTTCTGAAGTGTCTGTAAATACTTTTCGAAATTCCATATTCTCCACCCCCGGTGGGGGGATAGAAAATCCTGCTCCTTTAGATTCTGTATCGTAGTCGATACTATAATCGTAAGTCGATCTTGTGCACAGATACATCCTTCTAAAGCATCGAGTGCTTCTGAAGAGTCTGAATAGACAAAAACACGTTAGGCAATCAAACAATATCATTTTGAATGCGAGTAATTTACGCGCGTTATTATCGTTTGCGAATGGCAACAAGCACAAGCTAGCCAGAATCGTTCTCAAGATATTGTATTTTTTCAAGAAATTTTTTCAAACAATCACATACAATTAAAAACAGTATTTACTATCGTTGTTGCTGTTGTTGAGACCCAGACCGTCCGCCCTACCAGAAAGGTGTAAGGTAACCGTTTGGACGGCCGGGAAGTGCCACCCAATTTAGACCGGAACCCAGAGGAGGAAGCATCCACAGGGACCGTACCCTCCTTCCCCTACCACCAACCTCTCGGAAGGACTTACGGACCCACATGTTTAACGTGATCGTACTCCGCATGAACACGGCGGCAGTTGCGGCAGCGTGCAAATCCAGCGCGCAAACCACCGGGCTACCGAGCCCAAATGTGCCAACCGCACGCGGGTGTTCCCAGGTGGTCACCCACCCAAGTACTAACCGCGCCCGATGCTGCTTGACAGTATTTACTATTGTGAAATATGTTCACTTTTCGTATGTAATATTATGCGATACATTTGTCAATGCCATTCTTGGGGATCTTGTTCGTTCTTTTCAAACTACTAAAGTTTTGAACACACGATTAATGAAAAAGTACAACGTTCAACTTTTTATACGATACTCCTACAAAGGAAGTACTAATTAGAAAATTATTCTTTATTCATTTAAAGATCTTGTGAATAAAACCGGTTCGCTAACATGCAAAATTGGCCGTGAAAAATCTATTATACGGCTACACTACTTTGATCCGATTAAAAGAAACGGAGGAAACATAGATTTTTGAGGTAGTAAAAAATCGTAATTCGTTAAATAAATTATGCTTGGAAACTTACACGAGCAGATCTTTTTGGCAAAAGTCTCACAGAGCCCCCAATTATTCGTCAAAAATTTTAATTAATGATATCTTGGGTAATTTCTATAGTATGACAATGGAACTTTCTTTGTTTGACGAATCGGGCTATGGAAAATATTTCTATAATTGAAATGTTTTTTTCTAGGGGACCCTTATAAAATATTACTTTTTGTATATTTTATTAAAAGGTTGCCACGTGAACAAAATTTGCTTACAATGATAATCTACCTTAATTAAAGCATTTCTTAAATTTGAAACTTGGGTTTAGGACCAATCGTTCAAGAGATATTTAGTTGTGCAATCTTTTTGAAGCACACTGTATAAGCTGTGTTTTGAAACACAATGTATAATCCCTGTTTTGAAATTCCCTGTCTGCTATACTGACACAGTGACATATTCCGCTAACTTGTTGCAGCCTTTCCTTGGTTTCTTTACACTTTTTTCGACACATCCTTTTTAGTAGTTCATCGCCCCTTACTTTTGATTTCGCTGCCCTTGAAAACGGCACTGCTCCCCTACGTGCTCTTGAACTCTAGAACACCAGAAGATCAAGGACAAGGTTAAGGTGTTAGGAGCACCGGAACTGGGTTAGGCACCTTAGTACCGGAAAATCTGGGATCAGGGAACTTTGAAAGGGGTGAGTTTCTTAGGCTACGTGAGAACTTAAATTTTGGCAATTTAAAGAGTTTGACATTTTGCTGCATACTGTATCTGGATACTGAAATATACCGAATAATTGTTTGTTTATGAGATTCTTAAAATCGCTTTTTTGAGTTGCTAAAATCTGAATAATTTGGTAAGTAAAATTATTTCTAATACTCTGCAACTGAAATTGTAATTGTTTGTATTATGACTGTATATCAACCTCAACTGATGCTGAAAATAAATTAGCTGTCATATTTAATTCGCATTAATGTGTTACTTATAAAAAGTAGGCCATCAAGTCGTTATAAAATAAAGTTTGAAAAATGTTATTGTCACGTACTGGGCTCTCATTTTGAATTGCTGATCGCCTTGAGCCCGTTCGAAGGTTCGTTTTTCTAAGCTTATGCAAGCCATTCTTATAATCACAAGACATCATATTTATTACATATAACTATTTACACATATATACACATCTTTACAGATTCAAATTGATACATCACAATTCTCGGGACTCCGCGAGTTCCATCGTCCGTTTTGATCTGAGTCCAGAAAGCAAGTCTTTCTTCTTCCAACCGTCATCCCCCTTCCCTCCAATTTCTGGCCCTTGAACCCCCGCAGTCTGCAGTATCAAATTGCGTGGCCAGCTGCAAAACTCTCGGAGAAGTAAGATGGCGGGCAGAGAATAACCTTTCCCAGTCTTCTTGGCATGGACTTTTCAGTTCATCCGTTGACCAACGATGACTGGAAAGTCCAAATTCTGCACTCCCTTCCCATAGTGGAAATTCCCACACACAGGCCATGCTCTCTGCAACCCGGAATTCCTCTATGAGCCAGTGACAGGATCGAACCATTACATAATAATTATCCAAATTTAAATTTCATACACAGAAGTATATTTCCATAGACACTAAATTATTCTTAAAACACTAATTATCAATTTCCGATTCAAATGTTTACACTTAAAACAAAATCATATATTAAACCAAAATTATTCTTAAACACTAATTATCAATTTCCACTTCTACTGTTTAGCACTTAAAACAAAATCATACTACAAACCAAAATTATGCTTAAAACACTAATTATCAATTTCCACTTCTACTGTTTACACTTAGAGTCCATTCTAGTAACCCCCACAGATTTAAACTCAACTTCGTTTCATAATCCAATATCCACATTCTGATCCCACAAATCGAGACCCACTCTTCCATTCTTTCCACTGACCGTGTAATTTCTCCCTCATATTTCATTTTCATCTTCGGTTTCCTTCCCAATCTCCCAAATTTTCCCACTAATAATTTCATTTTCACTCGTGAATACCTGCACCTTTTCTCTCTTGATCCATTCCCTACATAACATTGGTCTCGCAGGGAAGCCAACTTACTTCTACCTCCACCAACCCTTTGCCTCTCCTCACTGACCGAACCCATAACTACCTCCATAATTCCTGTTCCTTCACATTTCCCTTCCAACATTGTTCCCACTTTAACTAACATGGCTTTCTCATGACTTCCAACTGAGCACACTTCATTCTCTTCCGTTCCTATCGTCTAACGTTGGGCTATAACTGACTCTCCAGTTCCCCATCTTTCGTTCATTGTCTCCGTCTCCTTTCCCTCACACTCCGTAATTCGACTCTTATCCATTCCTTTCGAATTCTTCAAGATCCCCAATGTCTCTACACAACTCGTAGCATTTTCCTTTTCGGTGATAATTGGACTCACAGATATGGGGACCCCAGGATGGCCTTTCTCAGCCCCTTCCCCTTCCTTACAGTCCCTAATATATTGCGCACTATCGGACTCGGAACTTGAGGTCGCCTGCTCGATCGCCCCCTTTCCCTTCAAGGACAACTGTGACCTAGACATATCTATGAACAGGAAACTCTCGACTCCTCCCGACTTTTCTTTCATCAGCGCAGGGTCCACTCGCGATATTGTATGCCTTTTCTCCCTCAGCATCTTTTCTCTTTCTCTCCGGAACTTAGAGTCCACGAGAAACCCCTCTCTCTGAGACTTTCCAACCCCATTTTCCATAAGGGAATTCTTGGCAATTCTGGTTTTTCCCAAGTCTCCTCAAATATTTCAAACTGAGCTTTTCGCGACTTTTCCGAATTTAAACTTTGTACTTTTTCGCGACTTTTCCGAATTAAGCCCTTTACTGTTAAGCGCCTTACATATTTCTGAGCATTCATACCTATAGTGCCCTACCTTTTTACATGCGAAGAACAACACGGTGTTCTTATGCACCTTTTCACTGCTCTGCCAATTTGGCCGCTATAGTTCCGGGTAATGGTATTCCGTGCAATTTGGGTTTCACTATTATCGTGGTTCATTCCCAGTTCCCACATTAACCATTTGATCTCGCTTTGCCTCTTTTGCTGCTCCTTTCTCTCCAACTCTCTCAACTTTCTATTTCACTCTAATTCTTTTTTCTACACTCTTTATTCTCTCTATCCCGTTCTTCATTATCTTCTCTTTCTTCCCTAATAGAATACAATATATTTCCAACCGCTTCTTCCTCATACTCCTTGCTCCCACAAATTATATTTTTTAATTCCACCACCTCACACTCAGAATCCGCCGTCTCGCCTATTTTATAACAGAGCCTCACAAGATCAATTTTCTTCTCTTCCAATAAATATGCCATCCGATCCACTGCGTGAGAACCAAAGATTACCTACACAATAATAGCTCACCCTAATTTATACCATACCACCCTCTTAATACACAACATTGCATAATTTCCCCTTGCTCCAAAATACATAATATATACACATGTCAAATCACATTTATCAATCACATATATCACAGCACATTTTCCCAATATTTTCCTTTGATTATGTATTCTGCTCATAGCCATTACTTGGCATAGCATTTTCCCCATTAATATCATTTTTTTCTTTACAGTGAAATCATTTCTCTTTATCACTACTATTTATACCCAATCTTAAATGTAACACAACGTTTCTCATTAATATAAAACCAAATACCTTAGAAGTAATATCATTTAAATTTATCTTAGTACTAAAATACCCTATACATAATATTATTTATATTTCCACATACAAATTTCTCATTAATATTAAATGTAACACAATTTCATGCAACAATTTACTATCATTTCTTATCAGACCAGCATTTAAACACATTTGAATATTGAAGTAAAATTTTTATCCATATATTACTTCAGTCACTGCTCATCTAGGAATTTCTGTTATTTATTAGCAAAACTTTAAAAGTCATAATTTACTCCCACCAATAATTTACTCCCCACAAACCAAATGACCCACTTTAAATTCATTACTAATTTTACAATTTAATTTAAAATCCGCCCTAGCCCAGAGAGCATCACCCATAAATGTGAAAATTTCCACTTACCTCTTCTTCTGTACCACATGTCATCATCATTCTTTCTTATGGGTTGGGGTCTTTTTCACAGGCTATACCGATAGTCCATTACGTACCTTAAACACACACACAAATGAGTACATATGACTCACGCCGATATATTATCATTCAAATTATTTCTATCATTACTCAGGTATTTAAACACACTCCTGCCGCTTTCCTTTCTTTAGCGATTTTCCCATTTCCATTTGCTTAGCATATATCTATGTCGACTACGACAGTGTCACGAACTGGGCTCTCATTTTCAATTGCTGATCCCCTTGAGCCCGTTCGATGGTTCGTTTTTCTGAGCTTATGCAAACCATTCTTATAATCACAAGACATCATATTTATTACATATAACTATTTACACATATATACACATCTTTACAGATTCAAATTGATACATCACAATTCTCGGGACTCCGCGAGTTCCATCGTCCGTTTTGATCCGAGTCCAGAAAGCAAGTCTTTTTTCTTCCAACCGCCATCCCCCTTCCCTCCAATTTCTGGCCCTTGAACCCCCGCAGTATCAAATTGCGTGGCCAGCTGCAAAACTCTCGGAGAAGTAAGATGGCGGGCAGAGAATAACCTTTCCCAGTCTTCTTGGCATGGACAGACAGGGGTTCGTAACAGTTATTTTACTATAATCAAAATTATCTATTACGTTATGCATTGGCACTAAAATAGACTGGAAATATAGGATACATAAGGAGAAATATTTCGACAGATATTTTATCTAGTTTCTGTTGCATGTACATAAGGGATATTTTATTACGATATAACCATACTCGGACTGGGTATAGTGGCGTACTGTCATAAAGCGAAACGGAGTGATTGTTTCAGGGCGCCTAACAAACAGGAGCGCCTGCTGTACTGAATGAATTAAGGACCAATAGGGGGCGCTTGTTGTGCTGAATGAATTAAGGAATAAAGGGGGTGCCTGTTGTGCTGAATGAATTAAAGATCAAAGACTATGTACTATAAGAAAAAATATATTGAAATCATTTGTTCCAGGAAATCGAAAGTCTAGTAACGTTATTACCTGGGCAGTAACTGAGAATAGTAATGGGACTCCCTATAGTGGCTACTTTACTTGTAAGTGATGTACGTACTCGTTACTTAAAAAAAATGCAGTAATTATAACTGTAATGATGGGTTAGAAAAACGTATTCGTTAATTTTTAATGACTCGTTTCTTTTTCTAAATACGCTATATCTTTTTAAAAAACCACACAATCTTAGCATTTATTTTCAGAAGGTTAACTTTGTGTTTTGCATTTTACGATTATATTACTTTTTGTGAGAATGAATGCATTAATATATGGAACGTATATACATTACGCGGTATTTAGCATGTTATTGGCTTATGCTATATATTGCAAATTCGTGAAGATAAGAAACCAAAATATGCTTTCTGGTCCGTAAACAAGGGTTAAAGTGAATAGAAATAACATCCAATTTTTTAAACGGAAAGTTCTCTTTAAATGGAAACTCTTTTGACCGCAATACCTATTTTTATCTCAAGTGGCTAAAAGCGATTCCTTTAGTAGGGAAGAATACTAAAATTTTACGACTGAAAATTTAACACTTTAGCTAAATGCTCACATTAACACTTTAGCTAAATGCTCACATTAACACTTTAACTAAATGCTCATATTAACACTTTAACTAAATGCTCACATTAACACTTTAACTAAATGCTCATATTAACACTTTAGCTAAATGCTCACATTAACACTTCAGCTAAATGCTCGTATTAACACTTTGGCTAAACGCGTCATCTCCATTCAAAACTTCGGAATACCGGAGTTTTGAATATCTTATAACCGCATAATAAAGCTCCATCGTATTTGAAAACTAAAAAATTTGATGTGGGCAGCACATGGCTTTCCTTATATAATGTAATGCATTTGTTTCTTTAACGGTGAAAAAGTGATGAAAATCTTCACGAGACAGTGTTTGTAACGTTAAATTGTATATTTGGCGCGGTAAATTGTACATCTTGATGACAGCATCTAAAATCATTTCGTACCAAATTAGCTTATATTTTAGGCAACTCTTAATTAGCAGTTATCTATATTGATAGCATCCTCACTATGCAATATAATCCATATATTTAAATATTTTAACAATAAATGCATCACTTAGGCGTCATTTTTGTAATTTTGACGATATTTTTGCCAATGTGGCGTCAAATGTAGCCAAGTTGGCAATATTTAGAAGAGCATTTCTTATATAATAAAAGGTATACCCATCATATGACGGAATTAAAATTTCCCAAAATATTGCATCATATTTGGTTTCATTTCCATCAATTTGGCGACATTTTTATGAAGCAACAGTTTCGTCATTTTAGCAGCATTTAAAACATTCGCCAAGTTGGCGATATTCTACCAAAATTCGTTACAGCGTTACAGACGGAGTTTCATAGTAGATTATTGCATTATTTCCAAAATATTGAATTTTAATCAATTAGTTGTTATTTTCATTGATTTAGCGTCATTCCTATCAATTTGGCGACATTTTATCAGTTTGACGACATTTCAAAAACTCGTCAAGTTGGCGATATTCCACCAAATTCGTTGCTAATATTTCGTCAAGCATTATGGTCAGGGAAATAGATTATTCTTATAGAAGATAAATGACTAATGGCGTTCAAATACAAACTTATTAAACACAGTATCAGTAGATTCTTATTCTTTGTAAGATATTGGATTTTCATCAATTAGCTTTTATTTTCATTGATTTAGCGTCATTTTTATCAATTTGATGACATTTTTATCAATTTGGCCATATTTTCGTCAATTTGGCAACGCTTAAAAAACTCGTTGAGTTGACGATATTCCGCCAAATTTTCCGCCAAAATTTCGCCAAGCATTGTTTATGGAAAAATAGGTTAGTCTTAGGTTGATAAATGACTAATGGCGTCAAATTACAAAGCTATTCAACAAAGTGTGTTTGTTCTCTTTTGAATGGAACGAGCTAGATCTACGAGAATGATGATAATAAATTTATCGCACAATATTACATATGAAATGTGAAAATATTTCACAATAGTTAATATATTTTTTAATTTTATGTGATTTTTTGATAAATTTATTTGAAAAATATACACTATCTCGAGAACGGTTTATGCTAACGTTCTACAATTTATATCAATTGTTTTCTAATAAAAAATTACATAAGAAATGATTATTTACGTAACTTTATTGAATGTTTTAATTTTTTGATGATTTAAGAAAAAATTCATCTGAAAACTTAAGAGGGTTCTGAACATTCAATTGCGAGTATAAACAATATGCTTCCAGTATTCACTGATTTTGATTTTTGTACCAAATTTTGTTCAGATAGCTTGATTCCTTCGTGAGATACCGTCTCCATAGATTCACTGAAACACACACACACACACACACACACACACGCAGAGACAGACAGACATCACCATAAAAACGTCTTATTCGCATTCAAGGATACTCTCCCTTCGAAAACTCGAATTCGATTTTTCGACCCCGTCACAATACTTTCATTATACATCATACTATGTATATAAGGAAAGTAAACATAGGTGAATTTATCATTGAAATTTTAAAGAACATTACTCAACTTTCAAAGTAACCTATTGAAAATATATCAGTAACTTGTAACTTTTAGTTGTAGTATTTTTTGAAGTAGCCTTTAAAGGTGCTCTCAATGCTTTTAAAAAAATAACGTTTATTTTTACTTTCCTTATATACATAATATATAAGGAAAGTATTGTGACGGGGTGGAAAATTCGGATTCGAGTTTTCGGCCGGAGATCACGTTTCAAGCATCTCTGAACACGAATCAGACATTTCAGAGGGGATCTCTGTGTGTGTATGTATGTGTGTGTGTGTGTGCCAGTGAGTCTGTGGAGACGATATCTCAGAAACGAATGAAGCGAACAAATTTTGGTACAAAAATCACAATCAGTGTTCGATCATGTCAATGTGTGGGACAATCATGTCAATTGAATGTTTAGAATTCCCCTAAATTTCAAAATGAAATTTTGAAATAATCATCAAAAATTAAAAGTACTCAATAAAGTTACATATATAATCATTCCTTGTGTAATTTTTCATTAAAAAGCGATTAACACACACACTTTAGAACGCTAACATGAACCGTTCTCGAGATATTGTCCATTTTTCAAATACATTTATCAAAAAATCACATAAAATGCATAAAAAGTATTAGCTATTGTGAAATCTGTTCACTTTTTATATGTAATATTATGCGATAAATGTATTATCATCATTCTCGTAGATCTAGCTCGTTCCATTCACGAGAGAAGATGCTTTGTGTAATAGCATTCTAATTTGACGCCATTAGTCGTTTATCTACTATAAGAATAACCTATTTTTGCATCCACAATGCTTGGCGAAACATTGGCGACGATTTTGGCGGAATATTGCCAACTTGGGGAGATTTTTAAATGTTGCCAAATTGACGAAAATATCGCCAAATTGACAAAAATGTCACAAAATTGATAAAAATGACGCTAAATCTCTGAAAATGAAGCCTAATCGATGAAAATTCAACATCTTGGAAAGAATATAAGAATCTACTGTAAGAGAAGATACTTTGGGTAATAGTTTTGTGTTTGGACGTCATTAATCGTTTATCTACTTTTAAGAGTAACCTATTTCTCCGACTATCGAATAACCTTACTACATAATTACAACTTAATTACTGCTTACTACTTAATGACTATTTAATTAATGACTACTACTTAATTATTACTTAATTACTGATTACTACTTAATTACTACTTAATTACTAATTCGATTAAAACTCCTCTGATTCTTCTAGAAGATATCCCAATATAATTTTTCAAAATATCGTTCACCAACCAAGTACCATTAACAAGGTACCGGTCAATGGGGTTCAATACCTATAATAATATAATAAATATACTAAATATTAATTATAATAATAGATAATAAATATTAGTTGTTTTAAATAGAGTTTATTACTCGCCCGTTAACCAGAATTATAGTACCCCAGATCCTCCATTAAAGCAAGTAAAATTAAATAAATACATATAAATACAAGGAATTGAAATATTTTGCAATGTATTTTTAAAAAATATTTTGAGCCATTGAAAAATATATAGCGATAGCGTTTTTTATAAAATCCTAAAAATGTGCCAAGTTATTCTTATGTATCTAAAACAATGTAATTGCAATATCATGGCCAGTAGTAAACAAGAAAGATCAATCATGCTTAAAGCATTGATTATGAAACACTTTCCAACTTCAATGCAATTTTATTTAAACAAGTCTAAAATGCAATACATTCCTCGGTAATATTTTGAAACTTATCACAATACTGCATTAATTTATTATATTTGAAAACTTAAACCTTCATCGAAAAAAATGAACTTCATTCAAAAGACGGCATTGAAATATAAATATTAATAATATAAATATTAAATATCTCTAAAATGCAATACATTCCACGGTAATATTTTTAAATCTATCATAATACTACGATAATTTATTATATTTGAAAACTTCATCGAAAACAACTGAAATTAATTCAAATGACGTCATAGAAAAAATAACACGCCTGGATCTCTCTATAAAAGCAGGATTTCATTCATAACTTTCTCCATTTCATTCATCACAATACTATAATAATTTATTTTATTTAAAAATTAAGACCATGGAGCTACAATTCATAAACTTTATGCTTAAAACTTCATCGAAAAATATCGTCCTTCTGTTTATAAAATCAATTAATATTTCATTCATATCAGCCTTGCAGACTCCATGGACTGAATTATTTTGTGTTAAAGAAATACAGTAATTCTAATACAACTCATTCTACATATTTTGCTGTTTACATTTTACATAGGTGAAAAATAGGCTTAATTGTAGAAATAATCAAATTTGAATGAGAATTTAAACTCAAATATATTGTCATTGTGTTGTTTTATTATGTAGATGCACAGAATTTAAGCAGAAATAAAGTAGTTTTAGGATGGATACAACACTCAATATGAATTAAAAAGAACTTTAAAAAATCACGAATTTGAAACAAGATGGATGCCATATCTCATTTTGAAGTGGGTCATGTGATCGTTTCATATCATGGTCACGTGATCGTTTCATATAAGATGTGTAATTATTATTTTAATTTTTATTTAAAAAACTACTGAATATATTTAGCTGAATTTTTTTTTATATATTTTATGGAACAATTTGACTATTACCTAAAATTTTCGAAGCAATTTGTGAATTTTAAATCCGCTTAAAAAATGTTAGAAAAATTAGGTCCCATAGGGCTCAATGTATTTCATTTTTTCAACCCGGTTTCAATACAAAACTAATTGTGTGATATTATTCATTTATATTCCCATAGGTCCTACAGACCGTCTGAACAACATACTAAAATTTCATTTTGATTAAGTCATTTTTACGGCAGTTATCGTGCTAACGGACAGACAGACAGACAGACAGACAGACAGACAGACAGACAGAATGAACAAAGTCATAAACACTTTTCAACTTTGTTGTGAAGTGTTAAAAAATCCCCTTTGGGAAGTGTTTGTAACAGATTGGAACCATGCTCCCACTACAGTTACCGGCTTCGATTTGGTTTCTTCCAGTCTTGCAGTGATTCCTTATTATGGTTAATGTTCTTTTTCATAATGTGTAGCATTAACTTTATCATGGATTTTACAATAAATATATTTATTTTCATGATTTAAACGAGTAAGATTTTCTACCTGACTGTATTTTGCTTAATTAATATGTCTAAAATACATATTATGCATTAGCGTTTGCTTCGATATTGTTTATTGCAGTGGTAACATAGCCAGTGTTTATTTTCTTAGAGAGCGCAATATTATTTTGTCTTTCTTTTGTCTAAATCTAGAAAGTTTTTATGCAGAATGTCTAAATGTAGAATGTCTTTATGTTGAATGTCTAAATGTAGAATATCCAAATGTATAATTTCTTTATTTTGTCTAAATGTCCGCAATCAATTTATCGTAAATACAAACATTCCGCCATATTCGTCGCCAAAATTTCATCAAGCAGTCGATGTTTAACTAACTGGGCATATATTTAATCATATTGTGAACATTAAACAGCTAGATGATGGACTCAGCTAGTATAGAATAACCCTTTGCGATTTTTATGGTATCATTTTTATTTATTGCATAAAAGCTTAAAAAATTCCAAAACACAAATAGAATTTTATATATTACTTGCAAATTATTTGAATAAAAAAAGTACATATTTATCTGTTTGAATTAAAATGGAATGTATTGTTTGCAATTTATTGACGAAAATAAATTAATATCAGGAATAAACCCTTTGATACCAGTAAACAATGTAGGACGAAAGATTTTATTTTACCATTTCCCACGCTTTGGACTTTGAAACCTCATTCAAAATAACATTAAAAAGTTAAATCTTTTAGCGTTATATCCACGATTCCAGAACATACATTTCAGTTAACCTATTGGACTGGAAGACGGAATTTCATTCTAATTTCTTTTTGTGAACCTCTTAAAACATAGTTTTTCTGCGGCTTATTGAAACTCAATTTAAAACACTCGGCTTCCAAACGAATGAGAAGTGGCTACCATTCGAAACAAATGTCGATGAGTTTAAACACTCGATGTTTTTTACTACACCCTTCTTCTTTTGACCGCCGACCTCTTCAAGATTGCGAAAGAAGATATTTTTCCTCACGAAAGGTTTTCTGCTCAAATAACAGACATCGCATTCTTGAAATAAAGTAATCAGCGGTTTGATATCAAGTTATTAACATATTCAGGTTTGAGTTATTTTTTTTTTTGGAAGCTTGATTCTAAATAATGATTAAACTATTTTATGAAAATTAAACAGAAGTGGTTTAATTTTTGTAATGACTATTCAAATGACTAAAAGCGGTGTTTTAAGAAAATATTTTATTCATAATGTTATGCAGAATTGGAAAAAAAGGCCTTTAAATGAATTTTTATTGAAAAAGTAGTAATTCATTTTTTTTTGTTTTACTTCTATATCACATAATAAAATATGTCTGTCTGTCTGTCTGTTCTTTCTGTAGCGGAAAATCTTATCTTTAGGCAGCCGCGAAATTGAGTATAAAGTTAGCTGAACTCCTGACACAACAAACCTCATCGAATTTTTTTTTCTTTAATTCGAATTAGTTTAAAAGTTACTAGGATTTAAAGTCAAAGGTCGCTATTTTCTCAATTTTGTCAAGTTAGATCTATACATTCATTTTTAGTCCCCGCAGGCGATATAAGATAAAATGTAGAATGACCCTACTGAATATATCTCAAATCGACGACGAAATCTAACAAAGTGCGTTTTATTTATCTGTTTTTATACTCCGCGAATATAAAATATGTTTTTTAATTTGATATTATATTATCATTATGACTATTGTGTTAAAATTTGACTCTAGAATGAAACTTCGCTAAGATAGCAATATTTATCTTATGTTTGGGATTTTACGTATTTTCAGCACTCGGCGATTGAGAACAAGCATATTTAGAGCGTATCAACGGAGCTTAATTAGGGCTCATATGTGTCCACGTTGTACAATTAACATGGTTGCTTAGTAAAGAAAATGAGCACTTGAAGGATTTTATTTCACAGTCTATTTGGAAATTAAGTGATGTTATCTGTAATTTAAGCAACGGGTATTTATTTAGCACCCTGGAAACGCAGGATAATTTGTTCTGGCATATACATAATTTAAAGTCGGCATAAACAAATTCGTTCAATCCATCGCTAGATAGCTTGAAACCTATGCAGGACCAGAAGACACAATTTTTAGCTTATGGGGAACAAATCTCATATTACCTATAGGGAATTTTACAATTGATTACATCTGATTTTACCATTTAGCCCATGGGGAACAGATATCTACCCGGGCCCTAAGTAAACGCTCATTAAGCACAGAAAAAAACACCTTCGCAAAGCAAAAATAAAAATAAAAGTTTCAGAATCTCCTTCTGGAAGTTTCCTCTCAAATCTAACCATGAATGAACCCATCCATTATGCACAACACGTTCACGCTGCATTAAAATGGGTCTGATTTAGAGAGCGGGAACACGGAATCTCCGATTAAGTGAGTGACGGTCCATTGCGAAGACTGAATGCGATTACTTAAAAAATTACAAAAATTAAAATGTCTTATAACATCGAAATTTTTTTTGTCAGAATGCAGGAGATTTTAAAAAGCCCTTCCGCTCACCCCCTCAAAACCGTGCATCAAAATGTCTTTGCTTTACAACCGTTTTCTTAATTGCGTAGAAACGTGGTTATTTTAGAGAAGGCTGCTAAAATGTTATATATAAAAATTTAAATCTCTATCTGTAAAACTCGGGATTTTAATTTTCTGAATTTGAAATCCCACTACAAAAGCACCAGTCGTCTGGGATTCCCGGTTTTACGACTGAGACTCTTGTCTATGATCTTGTCGCACTGCCTCGAATGAAATTTGAGTCGCATTTTCTCCATGCGTTTTATATTGTTTTATCGATCGGAAAGGAAATTCGAGCCTATAAAAGAACTAAACAATTTATTTGAAACTATAAGACATAACCCGAGTTCCGCCACCTTTTCGAGTAATCAAACACCTGTGAACCAGATTTCAAGACCGTTTGACGTTTGAATTTATCACCACAGACTGCGCACACACACACACACACACACACACACACACACACACACACACATACACACACACAGACATCTTAATTTATTATGGAATGTAATAAAAAATTATTATTTGTTGAATGCCTTTTCATCGAAATAAGCAACAGTTAGAAATATTGGTTACTGTAAAAAACAATCCTTTATTTTGTTGCGTATGTCATTTCTGTGGTTCCTACTTCATTTATTTTCATTCACGAATACTAAAATACTCTTAGTCTGAAACAAACCTCCCGTGCAAGATAAATTTCCTTTCACCTAACTTCCAATTGGTTACAGATAACACCCCAACCGTCTTGATTTAAAGCCATTCATTAAACTAGTTTTATTGCTGAATAACGTAAAGAACTGCAGATAATACACATATACGACACTTCAATTACATTCCGTAGTATCCCATCTACAGACGCGATCTAGCATAACCATTCTCTACACACCTTACTGAATAAACCCCTTGGTACTGACCCGCAGACCTATTACAACAAACTTAGGTGCCTTCCTAGTCGAACAGAACGTTTTTCCAAAACATAGAATATTATGACAATATTAAACTATTATTATTATATGGAATATTATGACCGCGAATAGTATGACAGTCTCACATATTCCAAAATTAACCGTCATAAATAGGCTTGATTGGTGGCGGGAAGATCAGGACGTAAATTAAATTCAAAATAGCCAAAATTAGCATAAAACTAATAACTTATGACAATATTAAACTATTATTATTATATGGAATATTATGACCGCGAATAGTATGACAGTCTCACGTATTCCAAAATTAACCGTCATAAATAGGCTTGATTGGTGGCGAGAAGATCAGGACGTAAATTAAATTCAAAATAGCCAAAATTAGCATAAAACTAATAAAAAGTAATAGAATTGTCACATTTTCCCTAAACAACGACTTCAAAATTTAACAGATAAAATGTATGATTCCCCCTGTCAAGGGTATAGCTACATGCATTTGTGCCCAAGTAAAAGAGTAAAATTGGTGCCCCTCTACACAGGAGTAGGTCGAAAGCCGAGGCCGTCCGTATCCGTAGACTAAGAGCAGCAGTTTGGGAGACACAGGAATAGGTGTCAAAATTATCTCTACATACACAAAAACACTGACTTTTCACCGACTGTTCTATAGTATAATTGAATGAATTTTAGAGGTGATACATAGCATCGTAACACATTTGATCCATGAATATCCTTATTGTGTTAAAGAATAGCAAAATATTAAATATTTTATAAAATATTACTCATAATATAATATTTAAAAAATGTATAAGTAATCCTAATCAATAGTCTGGGATGATTATGATATCTTTAATATGGAGTATAGAAGAAAGAAAAACATTGTAAATAGTTTGAATGAAAAGTAATTTTCATTTATAATAATTAATTATTACCGCAATTAGTTTTGAACAAATGAAAAAATATGAACAAGTATTAAGGAGTTTTATTTGGTCACCATTTTATCCTTAAAGTATAATTAGGGTTCAATTTTATAGTTTTTTTAATTAAGCTCGTAAATTAATTCCACAATTTTACATTTATAAAAAAAATGTTTCCATTTCTGTGTCCAGGGTGGCAGCCCCTGCTGCCCCCTCCTCGCTAAGGATCTGCCACCGTTTCCCAAAATTGGGGTATGTCTTTAAGTTTACAGTGTAGATATATACAGATTTCAATAAACATTTTATTTTATTTCTTCTGAAATGTACATTCGTCCAAATAAAAATCCGAATACCGATCGTTTATCCGGCTCCTTGGGTTGGGTTGTACAGTCAATCCAAGAGTGTCATAAATATCTGAATAATGTCTACTATAAAAATATGTGTATCTGATTTGCAGAAGTGGTCGTCTTCATATTGAGTTATTTATTATTTTCGAAAATTTTAATGGCAACTCATTTATGATTTGACATTATGCGAAATGTAAATTTCGACAATGTGCTAAATATAAATTTTGACTTTATACTAAATGTAAATTTCGACATTATGCCAAAAATAAATTTCGACATTATGGTAAATTTAAAGTTCGACATTATGCTAAATATAAATTTCGACGTTATGCTAAATATAAATTTCGACATTATGCTAAATATAAATTTGTCTGTGATTCCAACAATAAATACGGTAGATACAAGATAAACCCTTTAGGGGATCCATGTATACGGTTGTAAAAGGAAGTGAATGCTTACTCTTCAGTTATACCTTTTTTATTTTGTTGATATGGAACATTTTTCACAAAAAAACACTTATCACAACGCATGTGGAGTGCAAAATCCGTGAATTTTAGGGGTTGTGTAAATGACATGTTTAACTATCAGTATGTTAATATTAAATGAGGTGTAATGAAGCTAATGAGGTTTAATGAATGGCATTTTATTCGAATCTTAAAAATTTATGTTCAATTTCTACTTATGCTGTTTAATTAGAAATTATATAAAGTTTTTCTTTACTACATGCTTTTAATTTTCAAGAATATAAACGCGTATTGTATTAAAAAATTAAACGGTTTTAACACATTTTTTCCCTTTTTTTTCATTCCTTGGCACGTAAATTGTTTTAAACATATTAATTTTGACAATACCTCAAATAATTTCTAATGTATATACAGAGAAGCTTAATACTATTTAAATTGATACAACTTACTACAATGACTAATATACATTTTAATCACAAACAGCTTTTAAATATATTTACATGTCCATAAATCATCTGTGGAGTGGTTGACTTGAAGCGCAAGGATGATTTGCCTTAAACTTAATTCATCAATTTGGAGTCATTTTCGTTAATTTAACGTCATTTTTGCAATTTTGGCAATTTTTTTTTCAATCTGGGGCAAAATATCGCCAAGTTGGCGATATTTCCCTAAATTACGGGCCAAATTCGCCAAATTTGTCACCATGCGTTATTGACACACCGAGAGAAGAGCTGTTCTTATATATAATTGATTATTGGCGAATTGGTCGACGTCAAATGTGCCATATCTCAAGAACGGCTCATGTTAGCGTTCTGATTTTGTGTCTTTCGTTTTCTAACGAAAAATTGCATAAAAAAGGGTTATTTACGTAACGTTAT
This sequence comes from Amaurobius ferox, assembly GCA_951213105.1. Lineage (NCBI taxonomy): Eukaryota > Metazoa > Arthropoda > Arachnida > Araneae > Amaurobiidae > Amaurobius > Amaurobius ferox. Next base: position 99,522,932 of record OX578133.1, read on the forward strand.
TGAAGGTTCTGATTTTTTACTGATTTTTTCAATGTTTTTACAGCGGTTTTCCGAACATTCGAATGCGGTTAAAATCAATAAGTTACTAAATATTTTAAATAGAATGTACTCCAATTTTTACCTTCAAACAAAGTTTTAATAGTGATTATTAATTATGATAGTTATATTTCAGAAATATATGAACAGAAACATGGGTAAATTTTGACGACAATCGATTCAGCAATGTCAGAATCCTTGGGGTGCAAAATTTTAGTTCACACCTTTCAGTACTTATTGAAATATAGACCTATATTCCAAACTGCATAATTTCGAAGCTGTTTGGGGACCATCCATCAATTGCCGAGGGAAAGAGAAAATTTTCAAAATTGCAATGCAGTGAAAAGTTTGGACTCTTGACATTTATGCAACCAGTGATCAGATATTGTTGTATTTGTGTTAAGAAAAAAAGGGGAATTACAAATTTAAATTCGATTAAGATCATATTTCTGCTTTTTATGTTAATTTCTAGTTATATAACTTTACATTTAATATAAGCTTTTTATACACCAATAATTCAATAATCAAATTCAATAATCTCACCAATAATTTTAATTTCGAAATTCAATCAAAAGCCAAAGTCAACAACAAAATATGGCGAAAATTCAAGTTAAACTAAATGCATATGTTTCTTCGGTGTGAGGGCCAGGGAATGCCCTCGAAGAAACACTAAATTTGCATAACTTAAGACTTTGTGTGGCGCACAACAGATTTGGGCTATCTCATTGAAAATAGTATTAATAATATGATTTTTTAATTACTTTCGACTTGTTAATTGTGTTTAGAATGCATAAGAATGACTGTGAAGAATACTTTTGTATGCACATTTTATATTCTGTAGCTATGTTTTAATGTAAGCTCATAGAATTAGAGAGGCGATAAGCTCCTATAGACGAAACGCTTAAAAATGCCACAACGCTTTGAGATTTATATCTAGGTACGTCTAGTGTTAGGAGAGCGTCCTTTGTTTCCATTTAACACAATAGAGAGGCATAGTATTGAGTATGTTATTTTTTACTATTTTTAAATTAAGATTTTCTAATTATCAGTATAATTAATCAGTATTTTTTCACAGTTATAGGATAGAGTTCAGAATATATGGAGATAGAAATATATTGAAAGGTAAAATAGTTTTGAATACGTAGGAATATTCCTTATTGTTTCAATTCTAATTTGCAATGTGCTACTAATTTATTTCTACAAAACTGACAGTTTAAATAAATATTTTAAGCCTTTCACCATAGGAATACATGCAATGTAGAGGCGCTTATCTTATCGCAGCGCCACCTGAATTATTGTCTCAAATGATATTGGCATTCTCTCAGTATGGAGCTTTGACTCCTTACCTTTGCCTACATGGGTAAGCTATTCTGTAAAATGTCACTGAGAGTTAGATTTAGAGATCTGCTTTTGTAGCGGTGTAATTATTTCGGCAAGATACCGACCTCTTCAGCAGCTTGATAGATTATATGCTGCAATGCATCCAAGAAATTATTGACAGGAACGGCCACTTCGGAGAATTATAGTTGCAATGATACAGCTTGTAACGATGTATATATTAGCGAATATAGTACCGATTATAGTAGCGATTCTTGAGATACATATTCATTATTTCTCTGCCGAATTTTACCAATTTATAATATTATATCATTTCAAAAACTATATTTCGTAGATAAAATGAAAAGGTTTAGAGGTGATATCCCTTCTGAAAGCTAGTATTTAGCAGATTTTTATGTAACGATTTGGTTCTCAAAATGTTCTTTCACAGAATGGATAACAGAGTTAGCGTCTGCATATCAGAAATTAAATTAAAATAACTTCAATAAAAGCAAATACAACACAAAATTGATAATGCCGACTGGTTTTGAAGGCAAGAAATAGTCTTCTTCATCAGGCATACAGGAAACGCAACCTTCATTCATGAGAGCTACATCCGTTACTGGTTTCAGAGCATAAAACGAGACTGAGGTAGGGAAAGGGGTTGCTAATGGTGAGAAGAAAGAAAGAAGTAAAAACCAAAGAGAAAAGAACAAGAGATAGGATACTGAATGAGCGGCAAAATACTAAAAAGGAAAAGAAATTTACAACAAAGGGTTCGAAACACTTGTTCAGTGCCGAAAGCCCAGACCACCCGACTCGTCCGAAGACTTAGAGCAACAAATTGGATGGCCGGCACACACTTGTTCAGTGCGTAAAAGTACGAATATAGTGTGTAAAAGTACGAATATAGTGTGTAAAAGTACGAATATAAGTGACATATCAAATTGAAAAAAAAGGGAAACTAACTGGTTTCGAAAGCTATATGAATCATTCAAACCTGCTGAAATTTTCTTCTATCAAATGCGAAACACAGAGACGACGAAATGCGAAACACAGAGACTAGAAAATGCGGTAAAAATTTCGAATTCATAAATTTTCTTGGAAAATTCTCAAAAACCAATAGTTTTTCTATTTCATAGTATGAGAAAATCAGAACTAAAGTATGTCTGTGGAAATCCTTCAAGATGGATCCCAAATGGAATTAATTTCCTAAATATTCCATTTTAATTTTATCGTATACTGCATCCTCCATAAATTCACTGTCCATAATCCACACAGCACGATTCTTAATTAATTTTGACATATTAAGTTCAAGTTTTTATCTCCAATTTTCGAAGAGAAAATTTATGTTCTCAGAAATCCAAGACATTGCGTGAGACCCAAACTTCCATTCAAATGAGCCGCCATCTCTCTCTCGAGGGAACTAACTCTCCGAGTCCGTGCGAATGATTTAATTTCCCTTCAAAATGAATTAATTTGCAGGCTTTTGAAAGTAGAAGGCCCAATTAAAGCAGGAAAAAATCGCATTTTAAACTGGGAACGAGACATTTCGTCGTGTTTTGTCTCCTTTTGATTTTTGTCAATACCCATTTAACTTGATTTATCACCAAGTGAATCGATTGGGTTGTTTTGGGATATTTCGAAAAAGAACTTATCAATGTCACATGCAGCTCAGAAATGTATTTAAGAGAGGGGGAGGCATTTTTCAATGTTTATTTATTATCTTTAGTCTTTGTTTGCTGAATAAATGTTTGTCGGGTAAATTAATATTTAATCCGTGAAACTAAATTTGAATAATGTTTTTAAGTAAGCATAGATTATTTAATACTTAATTAGTTTAAATCAACGAATGCTATTAATATGTGTTTGAGCACTTGACGGTTATTTTTATAGTTTAAACATGAGCTAATTTGTTTTGGTATTACGATTTTTAAACAAATTCTGAAGTAACAATACTCTGAAGTAGAATCTAATACACAACATCGTTGATTTACTTATTTAAGTTCTTTGAATTTAATTACTTTTAAACAGCACAATTATAAAAGAATGTGCTTAATACTTTAAATAACCTAATAACCTGTTGAATGAGAAATTATACAAAGTTACAATAGCACTATCAGCCCACGCTTCTATTTCTGGACCGGTTTTGTTCTTACTTGGTTTCATCAGCAACTAATTGCTATTCCTTTCACTGCAGTGAAAAAACTTATTAGTGGAACAATCATGAAAGTCTGAAGATCCTATTATTGCAGCTATATTTTTCAATTCATCACATTTTAATAAAGATATAATGTGGATATTAAAAACGGAATTTAGAAAGTTGCAAATATTTTGGATAAAATTTGACAGCAGACTGTAGGGAGGGGCATATTATTTTGTAAAATACACGAACTGGTTAAAATGATTTAATCTATGTAGAAATATGAAATCACGCGCTATCAAATTTTAACATATTGTTTTCATAAAAGTCTAAATGTCGATCTGAAGATTGGCCTAGCAGTCTTGATTTGGTATACTTATTTATGATTAATCTATTTTGTTGAAACAGAAATAATGCAATTTTGACAATATAGAATATACATACATAACGGTGATTTAAAGAATATAACTACTAAACACATGGTGTCTTAACACGATATTTTCGTTAGTGTTTTTTACCAACATGAATTACAGCATTTATGATATATTATTTTCTTTTTCAATAATTTGATTACATTCAATAATATAAATCTATGTAAAATGTGAGGCATATAACTTATGTTTAGTTAAGTAAATCCTTTATATGTAGCAGAACTGGAAATATGAAACTTGACTGTTTCTTGTTCCTATTTTGTATGCAGTATTGATATTAATTTTAAATCTCAAAAGCTTAATTTTTTTTTCATAGTTTACGGAAAAATATTGGCTGCATGTAATTGGCTGAATTTGAGGCTATTATTTTTTTGTGCCTGAAATCAGTGCATTACTAGATGGCCATGCTGTTTTGACCCAATGGAAATCTCGATTGTTGCAATCCCATTTGCATGAAAAGCATAAACATTTTGTCGAAAACCTAAAAAAGCGTTTACTCATTTTTGAAATAAATATGCTGCGCATTATTAAATTTTTTTTTATAAAACGAAAGAGCATGTGAAAGTGCAAAGATCATTGCTCTCGCAACCAGAGCTGGAAAGGCAAATCTTCGTACTTGACAACAAACGATTTCCCAATTATGCTTCTGGGACGGAACAAGTTCTTATTGTCGAAGTGGACACTGTAGTCTAATGTCAAAGTGATGTATAATTTCACAATCTGACTGACAAGTTTTTGTTATTTGTATCTCGAAATGATATTTCTATGATCCTTCCTGCTTCGTCGTAGATCTCTCTCGACTTAAAATGGATTTCTCAATATGATAAAGTCCACTGAATCCATGCTAGCCGTACTAGGATTACTTTCAGACCTCAACATTATTGCATTAACCTGCAGGGTTGATTTGCTTGAACGTTATCGTGAAAAACACTGTTGTGTCAAGCGGGGCTCAAACAGCGGATTTTCATACTGGCCAGCAAACGCTTTCTCATTTGAGCTACTGGGACGGAATTGGAAATTATTATTGTTAAAGAGGGGGTTGCAATAGGCAAAATCAAAGGTCTATTTTGAACTCAGAATCTTAAACTTCATATGAAATAATTAATATTTTCCAAACAAGAAAATACATATAAGCTTATGGTATCCATATAGCTTTTGTATGTTTTTAACACTTTACAACATAGTTGAAAAGTGTTTATGACTTTGTTCATTCTGTCTGTCTGTCCGTTAGCACGATAACTGCCGCAAAAATGACTTTACCAAAATGAAATTTTAGTATGTTGTTCAGACAATCTGTGGGACCTTTGGGAATATATATATAAATGAATAATATCACCCAATTAGTTTTGGAGTAAACCCGGTTTAAAATAATGAAATACATTGAACCTTATGGGACCCAATTTTTCAAGCATTTTTTAAGCGAATTTAAAATGCACAAATTGCTTCGAAAATTTTAGGAAATATTCAAATTATCCCATAAAAATATAAAAAATAATTCAGTAAAATATATTCGGTAGTTCTTTAAATAAAAATTAAAATAATAATTACACCCATATCATATGAAGGGGTCAAGTAACCGACTTCAAAATAAAATACGCCATCCATCTTGCGTCAAAATCGTGATTTTAAAAGTTCCTTTTAATTTATATTTAGTGTTGTATCCGTCCTAAAGCAGCTTTGTTTTTGCTTAATTTCAGCGCATCTATATTATGAAAGAGAGCAATTACAATATATTTGAGTTTAAATGATCAATGCCATCCATCTTGTGTCCAAATCGTGATTTTTAACGTTCTTTTTAATTTATATTGTGAGTTGTATCTGTCATAAAACCGCTTTATTTTTGCTTAATTTCTGTGCATCTATATTCTCAAACAACGCAATTACAATATATTTGAGTTTAAATGATCATCAAACTTTGATTATTTCTACAACGGAACCTAATTTTCATTTATGGAGAATGTAAACACATTAAGCTGTAAGATGAGTTGTATAAGAATTTCAGAATTTCTCTAACGCAAAATTATTTAGCTCTAGAGTCTGCAATATATTTGATATGAATGAAACATTCATTGATTTTATATCGAGAAGCAGACGATTTTGTAGAAGACTTTTTCGACGAAGATTTATGCATAGAGTTAAATTACTTTCACCTCCATGGTTTTAAGTTTTTAAGTAAAATAAATTATTATAGTATTGTGATGAATGAAAGGAATGGAATAAAAGTGTGTGAATGAAATATTTATTGTTTTTCCATAGAGAGCCAGACGATTTATATTTCAATGACGTCATTTGAATACAGTTCATTTTTTTCGATGAAGTTTTAAGTTTTCAAATATAATAAATTGTTGTAGTATTGTGATAATTTAAAACATATTACCGCTGAATGTATCGCATTTTAGAGATGTTTAAATAAAATTGCATTCCATTTAGAAAGTGTTTCATAATCAATGCTTTATGCATGATTGATATTCCTTGTTTATAAAGAATGTGTAATAGTTTTAAAAAAAGGTGTAAAATATGTTCTTTTCTTTCCTGAATAAACTTGACTACATAGATAAAAAATAAACATGTTTTTTAATATTTCGATATCAAAACTTCATTGTATGGAAATGCTTGTAAGTCCATGCTTGTAAGTCCATGCTTGTAATCCCACCACAATGCTTCCCTTATTAAAATGCCATGTAGTATAAATAAAAACTAGAGGATAAGAGCAATCCCGAGTCTTTTCTCACTAAACAAGTGGACATTCGAACTACGAGGTAAACATTTTTAAAAAAATTGTTTTATGCATTCACATCTACTCAAAATACTCCCAAATCATACCACCGAAGTTTGGTCCACATCACTTCAGCGGATTTTGAGATTATGAAAGTTCACTGAATTTAACAAAATCTCATTTTATAGCGACGAAATTTCATTTTATAGATAAACTATACACATTTTATGGATTTTATTTTGCTTCCACATCTATACAATATACCACCCAAATTTGATCCAAATCGCTTCAGCGATTTTTGAGATTATGAGTGGTCACTGAATTGACAAAATCTCGTTTTACTGCTAAACTATACACTCTTTTTTGGATTTGGGGGGTTTTGGAGATTGCAGGGGGTTACTGAATTTGATAAAATCTCGTTTTATAGCTTAACAGTACACATTTTTTGGATTTTTGTTCTTCGTTCATATCCGGACATTATATGCAATATATAAGATACACATTTGATCCAAATCGCTTCAGCAGTTTTCGAGATTACGAAGTGCCAATGAGTTCGACAAAATCTCGTTTTGTAGCTAAACTATACGCATTTTTTCAGCATTCTTTTGCTGCGTTGTAATCTGCATAATTTATAAAACTTGCCACACACATTTGATCTAAACCGTTTCAGTAGTTTTGAGATCCCGAAACGTCAACAATTTGACAGTCACCCAGAGAGTGACAACAGTCATTTCTGCTATCTAGACACACCCCTCCCCCCAATCTTTATCACCATACTTTCGCCTACTACCACCATATTTTCTTCTAGCTATCCACTCAAGGAAAGTAAAAGCGTTAAAACTGATTGTTGATAAAAAGAACAATGAATTGCAAAAGAATAATTTACTTGGATATTTAATACAATTCGAAAATTATAATATAATCCGAAAGTTATTTGTTCAAAAATTTCATAAACTTTAAACAACAGCACTTTGAAAATATTCAAATAACTGAAGATGTCCAATACAGGGGAACATCAAAGTCTTGGAAAACGCCTACCATCCCTGCAATATCGGTTTATACCGATTTTATTCGGTTAATTGAGACGCATTCAATGAGAAGCTGAATAGTTTTTACGATGCAGTTTCTATTATTTGTGTTTGTTTAACAATTTTTTTATTTTAGGACTTCACTTAACTTTTCGCTGATTCAAAGTTAAAGGAGAGTTAAATGAAACTGTATTTTCATCTTTTTTTAACTCTAGACGATTCAACTATAATTTCTTTTTCATAGGGATTTAAAAAGGATGTTTAAAAAATGTACTTAATGTTTAAGAATTATGTGTAAGAAATTACAATACCGAGAACAATTAATCATCAAAATAACTCATTTGTGAATAATAGTAATATTATTGTTATTAAATAAAATATTTTATTTTTTGAAATGGTGCAGAGATTGACTCATTTATAATATTTACAAAATATTAGTAAAATCTCCGCATACATATAATCATTTGAATTTCTTTGCGCTGAGCTAGAGGAAAATGCAGTGATATTGTGATTTGTACCAGTTTTCTTGATAGATATGCGTTTTAAAGTACATTACATAAGCTTTTTACTTTCACCAATGTATCCTAAGAAAAGTATGATTTAATCACAAGCCGAATTCTCATCAGAAATTACCTTCGTTGGTCTGTGGATGGGAGGATGGGTTTTTACTATATGTTTTTACTATATATGTAATATTTTAAAAATTATCACAATACTACATTAATTTATTATATTTGAAAACTTAAACCTTCATCGAAAAAAATGAACTTCATTCAAATGACGTCAATTAAATATAAATTGCCTGGCTCCTCGGTAACGTTTTTAACGTTATCATAATAATACAATAATTTATTATATTGTAAACTTCATAAAAAACAACTGCAATTTATTCAAATGACGCCATCGAAATATAACAAGCCTGGCTCTCTCTATAAAAGTAGCATTTCATTCATAAACATTTTTTCATTCATTTCATTCACCACAATACTATAATAATTTATTTTATTTAAAAACTTAAGACCATGGAGGAACAAGTAATTAAACTCTGCTTAAAACTTCATCGAAAAGAATCGTCTTTCTCTCTGTAAAATCAATGAATATTTCATTCATATCAGCTATGCAGACTCCATGAGCTAAATAATTTTGCGTTAAAGAAATGCAGCAATTATTATACAACTCATTCTACATATTTTGCTGTTTACATTTTACATAAGTGAAAAATAGGCTTCGTTGTAGAAATAATCAAATTTGGATGATCATTTAAACTGAAATATATTGTAATCGCGTTGTTTCAGTATGTAGATGCACAGAATTTAAACAAAAATAAAGCGGTTTTAGGACAGATACAACACTCAGTATGAATTAAAAAGAACTTTAAAAATCAAGATTTTGAGACAAGATGGACGCCATATTTCATTTTGAAGTGGGTCACGTGATCTCTTCATATGATAATCTCGTGATCGCTTCATATAAGATGCGTAATTATTATTTTAATTTTTATTTAAAAAACTACTGAATATATTTTGCTGAAATTTTTTTATATATTTTATGGGAAAATTTGAATATTACCTAAAATTTTCGAAGCAATTTGTGAATTTTAAATCCGCTTAAAAAATGTTTGAAAAATTAGGTCCCATAGGGTTCAATGTATTTTACTTTTTCAACCCGGGTTCAATCCAAAACTAATTGGGTGATATTATTCATTTATATTCCCATAAGTCCCACAGACCCTCTGAACAACATACTAAAATTTCATTTTGTTTAGGTCATTTTTGCGGCAGCTATCGGGCTAACGAACAGACAGACAGATAGACAGACAGATTGAACAAAGTCATAAACACTTTTCAACTTTGTTGTAAAGTGTTAAAAACCAGTGAAGTGATTTGAATCAAATTTGAGTGCAAACTTTCATATATTCTGTACACATGTCCGCAGTATGCATATGGTTCTCCAAAATGTATATCGTTCAGCTATAAAACTGTCAAATTCAGTGACCCCTTGTAAACTTCGAAATTAAAAAAATCCAGAAATATGTATAGTTTAGCTACAAAACGAGATTTTGTCAAATTCAGTGACGACTCATAATCTCAAAAACCTCTGAAAAGATTTGGTTCACATTTTGGTGGTATACTGTGTATATTGTATAGATGTGAAAACAGAAAAAAAAATCCTAGAAATGTTTATATTTTAACTGCGAAATATATTTTAACAAAATCGATGACCCTTCTTAGTCTTAAAAATCTCTGTAACGGCTTGAACAAAATTTGGGTGGCATACGTATATTGGGTAGATGTGAATGCAGAAAAGACTTGTTTTAAAATGTACATGGTTTGGTTCAGACGTCGAATGCCCGCATCTTTCGCGTGAAAAGTCTCCGGATTGTTTCGATCGTCTAGTTTTGTATCATTTTCTGTTATGCAGGTGTTTTCTATGTTGTTGAAACCCAGACCGTCCGACCTACCAGAAAGGTGTAAGGTAACTGGAATTGACCTGATCCATGAAAGCTACAGTTTATTGCATTGCTTTTGTTTGTTGACATAAATTAAATTGTTACATTAAAACGGATGTAAAGTGTTGATGCCGGGATATTATGTATAGTTGATTAGTTCTTGAAACTCGTAACAATAAAATAATTTTAAAAATGGGTAATTCGCCATCCTAAAACCAATAATTGTAATATGTGCATCTATTTGTAATCCAAATTTCATTTCTTATCGAAATATTAAAGTTTTTGGTTATATCAAACTACCAATCACAGTTATAAAATATATATATTTCTGAGAAACGCAGGCAATTGCAACGAGTATTAAAGAATATATAAATTAAAGATATTCAATCTTATGAAATGATTTCAATTTTTATTGCCATGGGGTATTAATGACATGTGCAAACAGCCACAGAGAGATAATATTCCTTCAAATAGTGGTAAACGAGTTAATTTTCGTAAATGCGCAGGGTTCATGCCATACTTAATGTCATATAAAAGAAAGAGATTTATACTTATGAACTGACTTCACATTTTATTAATGATATGAGATAAGTAAATAAACGAATATGTACAGACCGATTATATTCATTAAAATGTTGATAAACTTGTTTCTTTTCTTGAATTCAGAGTTTGTGTTATATTTAATGCCATATTAAAAAAATTCAAGCCATGAAATGACATCATATTTTATTTATGACATTAGGTAAGTAAATAAGTAAACAATCACAGACCGATAATATTCCTTAAAATATTAGTAAACAAGTTATTTTTCATAAATTCTGGATTTATGCCATATTGAATGCCATATAAAAATAGGTTCAAGTTATGAAATGAATTCACATTTTATTTTTAGCATGAGGTAAGTAAATGAGCAAACAATCACAGACCGATAATACTTCTTAAAATATTGGTAAACCAGTTACTTTTCCTAAATTCAGGGTTTGTGCCATTACTGACTGGCTTATTATCATAATCGATTGATTAAGCAGAAATCGCTAATGCCAAAATTATCTCCAAATGCGTTCCTATATGACTCTGCCGTCAAACATCAAAAAGTTGCAAAGGATATAGAATCGATTTTTTTCATCGAAAATAGATAACCGATTTCATAGCGGAGAAGACATTGATTAAAAAATTTAACAGCTGGGAAGTAATCATCGATAAAATTTTACGCTTCCTGCTAAAATAAGTATCGGAAGCCACTACAAGTTTCAATTTTTTTATTTTTCCTACAGTACAAACTATATACAGGGTGCCCGGTAAAGTTGTAAATAGGCCAAATAATATTTGAACGATGGTAGTTAGAGCTATGAAAGTGAGGCCTCAGTATAGTAAAGTGACCATGCACTACCAAATGATATTAACTTTAGCGCCTCTAGTGGCACAATTTCGAAGTTAGCACTTGTATCTCGGAAAATATGTGAGATACAGAGAAAACAAGTTATTGAGCATCACCAACTTAGTAGAAAACATTATTTCGTTCAATATGAAAGCAATATGTACATACCGTGCAGTTTAATGCAAAGTATGTTCAATATGCCCACAATACATATTTGTGTTCAGGAAAGGATTTTTTGTTTCATGTTCAACCACATTCATTGGGAAGGTAGAGCAATAGGAAATCGTAAGGCATTCTGCTATGCAGTTTCCACAGCGTTTCGCCTGAATCCGTTGTATAGCAATACCACTTCCCAATAATCTTCATCCGAATAGCCTACCATGATATGTTTTGGCATGATGCTCATCAAAGAACACACATCTGATGACAGACGATTGTTTGAAAATGTTTTCTCGTATTTTTCCTGCACCAGCGGTTTTGGGCATCGTTACATATTGTATGTTTATCGATTGATACAATGCAATACATACAATACACATACACACAATACATACAACACACATACATACAATAGAGGGCGCGGTAGCCCAGTGGTTAGCGCTTGGGAATTGCACTCGTTTGACCCGGGTTCGATTCTCACCATTTCCAAAACTGCCGCCGTGTTCACTCGGAGTACGATCAAGTTAAACATGTGGGTCCGTTGGTGGTAGGGGAAGGAGGGTACGGTCCCTGTGGATGACTCCCCCACTGGATTCCGGTCTAAATTGGGTGGCACTTCCCGGCCGTCCAAACAGTTACCTTACACCTTTCTGGTAGGTCGGATGGTCTGGGTCGCAACAACAATATACATACAATACATACAGTACACATACATGCAATACACATGCATACAATATACACAGTAATAGATATAATACACCCAGTTTGCATACAGTACACACAATAATGTTTAGAGTTTTCTATTTGCACTATTTGCTTCAACAAAATGCTGTTTCTCACTAATTCGGTGACGATCTATAACTTTTTAATTGATATTTCTACTGTATATCTCATAGTTTCCAAGATAGGAGTACTAACTACCAAATTTTGTCGCTAGGAGCGCTGCAGTTAGTCTCATGTGATAGGTCATGGAAACTTTATTATACCGATACACCACTTTCATAGATTTAGCCACCACAGTTCAAAACTCATTTAGCCTACTTACAACTTTACCGGGCACCCTGTACAAAGGGGAAATAATACACTCAGTTGGAAAAAAAATATTTACCCATAAAATATTGAGCTACAGCCGCCAAATGTGGCATGTATGCATCGTTTGAAAAGACATGCAAATGATTAGAATTTGGGAGCAAAGAATGTTTTATTAAGAAATGGTGGCAACAAGAAGATGATATCTTAGTAACTGGTAAATCCTCTCCTGGCAGCTTTACAAGCCGGTATTCGGTGCGGCTTAGAGTCAAGTAAGTTGCTTATGTTCCTCTAAGGACTAATTCACTGGACTGATTAACTAATTCAGTGGAATTCTGAGAAGGCTGCAATTGCCGTCCCAGCATATCCCAGACGTGCTCTATTGCTGATAGGTCGAGAACCTGGATAGCTATGAGAGGATATAAAATTCTCGAAAACATTGCAGAGAATGTTATGTAGTATGTGGTCGATCTTTGATTTGTTGGTAAATGGAACCTGTGCGGCTTGACAGCATAGGCATAACAATCAGCTGCAGAATACATCAAGACGTATAAGCGAGCCCTCAGATTGTCTTACGCAGCAACTAGAGGAGATATTTCTTTCTTTCGACCCAGACCATCCGGTCTATCCAAAGAACTAAGTGAGATCGGCTGTCACACGAGTTGGCTTCCCATATTGTCACATCACGTGTGATGATAGTGTGCCGTTCAACAACAAATGCGGGATCCGAACGATGGCCAGTCCTCCTCCAAAAACAAATGCAGCGATCATCGGCAATGCGAGAGAAGCGGGATTCGTAGTTAAAGACAGCATGCCTCCATAGGAAACTGCCCAGGCTGAACGAGCTTGAACCAATCCAGACGACTCTGCCTACGTTGAGGGTTCAGTAGTAGGCGCCCTAATATACGTCGAGATATAATCCCACCTTCTACCAGCCGTATCCGAATAGTATCCCTTGAAAGAGAATGTATGGAGGATAGTAAATGCGTTCGAATGGATGATAGAGACTTCATTGGTATGGACGTGGCTCTTTTTCTGACTGCTCGATCCTTTCGAGCAGTTGTATAAAGCTTCTTGAGTCTTGTCTAAGGCTTCTTCTGTCTAAGACTTCTTGAGTCTCTGCGATGGTTACATGTGCCTTGTCTGATCCACTGTTGCCAACACCGAGCAACTATATCACTACAACTAAGATGGCGACTGATGCGTCTGTTGAACCAACCATCTGCCCTTAGGCCTATGATGCAACCTCGCTCTAAATCTGATAATTGCTCTTAGCGCCGTCGAGTACATCTCAAAGGAATCTTTGACTATTCATTCTTTATTGGTTTTGATATTTTTAATTTTGATGGCCCATTTGCATCTGTTTAACATACGGCTAAAAATTAAATAATATCGTTTAGATGTCGTTGATGTAATAAAAGGGAAAAATAAGTGTTACAAGTGGAACATTTGATTATCATTTTACTAAATAGTCTTTACTATGAAAGCAAGGAAATTGAACAGAAACTTTTTTCAGCGATGCATAAAATGTTAAATAGGAGGTGTTTTAATGCGATTCGAATTTTTCTTAACGATGCAGTGATCAATGAAATTGCCTAAAAATAAGAGTTTAAAAATGGATTCATTAAATGTATTGATTCTATTTCAAAATGATTAGTAGGATACTCTCCACTCTCTACTTTCATGTAACTTACACATATTGGCGAATCTATAATATTTTAGAACGTAATGTCTGTGTGCATATAGAAAATTTGTTATTCACTATTCGACAAATTTTTGTGAATGTGTTTGGCCGTTTTCTAGACTATTGGTAAATCTGGTGCTTGTTAGATATTAGTGTAAATAAAATCAATACAAGTAAACATTTTCAGTATGCAAAAGTCTGAAAAAAATAATAAATTTGTTTAACTATATAATTAAATGTTTTTATTGTATATAGTTTTTCTAATAAAACTAATGGACCTCCCAGATGAGTAGTTTTCAAAATATTGCTGTTTTTCAGAATTTCGACAAATTGACTTCGTTTTAAATGAATACGTTATCAGTTGAAAAATTACATTATTTAAAACCAGGAATTCGGTGTTAGATTAAATACATATTGATTTCACATATATTTCGTGACAAAAAAATCAACGCACCCCCTACAGAAAAAATATCAAAATAATGCCACCACTACCTAACGAAAATTGAGAAAGCTAAAATCCGTTACAAATATGTGAATTAAGCGGTTCCATACCGCATGGTAAAGATCGCATAGGAAGGAACTCATTCACGGGTAAATACAGGCTGCATTGCTCATCAGCTGTAAAAAAATTCCTCATCACTGGTGTGCTTTCGTTGTCTTTAGTAGCCGCTGAATATAGACTAAAAATGTATCCAACAGCAGTATCAAGCCTGTCAACTACCTGTAGCTTACTTAACATATCATGCAAGAACTTAGGGGTGTGTATCACTGGCAGGCAATTGTAGAAGCAAAACTACATTGTCGGCATTCCTTAAGATACACTCATGTCCAAAAGTTAAGCATAGTTGTTGTTTATGTGAAAACTTCAGGAAATCTACATCGGAATGGAAAGAAACGCGGTATGTGGGTGTAATAGGGTTATAGGAAAAGAAAATAATGCAAAACAAGAATAATAACGACTTTTATTATCCAAAGAAAAGGGTTGAAAACAGAAGGGTCACAAAAAAGTGTCAACCTCTGTGAAACAGAATGATTAAAACAATGTGATGCTGCAGTTTAATACGGTGCGTGGGAACCTCGGGTAGTCACGTATACTGCACAACGATTTCCCATACTTTCGATGAGGGTTTGGATGAGTTGTGTGCTCAAAGAGTTCCAAGCCCCACGGAGAATAGTTTTTAATCCCGGAACGGAGCTTGGTGGGTAGAGAAGGGCTGCAAGATGTCTCCCGAGCATATCCCACACATACTCTATTGAATTTAGATAAGGAGAGTTGGCAGGCCACTGCATGTGCTGTCTCTCCAGATCGTGGTGCGACGGGAATCAGTTTGCAGGCTAAACCAGGACTCGTCACTGAACATGACACTGCCCAAATGTTGTCGCCTTCACTGTCGAGGTTCCAAACTCCACTGTAAACGCGCGTGTTTCTGTGCAAACGTCAGGGGGATGCAAACTGCTGGTTGTCTGGCATAGATATCAAAGTGTCTGAGTCTCCCGTCAACAGTTTATCACGAAACAGTGACTCCTGTGGCGGCTGTCGGGGCTGAACCCATTTGTCTGGCAGAACGGTTCCTCTGACGACGCGCAGTCATAACCAAATATCGGTCTTGCCGAGCGATTGTTACCCTTGGCCGACCTGGTACTGGTCGTTGAGTAACATCTCCAGTGGTTTGGAACCTCTGCCACAGTCTGGAAATCACACACTATGGCACTTTCAGAATTCAAGACGCTTTGGTTTGGGATCGACCGCATTCCAGCATTCCAATAATTCGTCCCTTCAAAAACATATCTAGTTGGCATCTTTGTGACATCTTTCGTCCTTATTGATTGTTAACAACGCTCTGTATCACAGCAATTGTGAAATTCTGCTTCAACTGGCCATGCCTCTCGAGACCGTTTTATACTCGTTCCGACGTGCGCCTGTGCTTTGCGCATGTTGACGTCGACTGAACTGTGTAGCATATGTACAATGATTTACCGTCGTCCCATGATTCTCCACAACTGATTGGGAACCATTGTATCCATATTAACTCAGAATTTTTCGCATTTTACGAATTATGCTTAACTTTTGGATATGAGTGTATATAACACTTATTACTTAGAATAAGCATCCTTGTCTGCAGTTGAATTCAGCCCAGAAATCCATGGCGGTGTCTGAGAGACATCATGCTGTTTTTTGTAATGGATACCAGGCTGACCACAGTATCAGTGCATGGAGAAGATAAGGCCAAAGCTTCAATCTAGTTTCCATTGTCGAATTTCACACCAATCTATAATGTCTGGGATATGCTGAGACGGCAGTTGGAGATATCATAGAAATAGCCAGATCTAATTGAGAGCTTGCAGAACGGTTAGCTGAATCTGACATAGGACAACATTAAGTTGTTTCACTCCATTCCGCACTGTTTATGTACATGTAATTCCGTCAGAGGCGGATTTGCTCTGTATTATCAAGTAAAATATATTTTGCCACTGTGAAATGAAACGTCGTTTTTTTTGCAGAAGAAATGTTATTCGTTGTTTCTCTTTGCATGTTATTGCACGTGCGCAGTTACACAGCGATATGCCACTTGCATTTAAATGCATCGATCTTTATGTCACAGTGTGTATTATTTCGATAAAACAAATGCATCCCATTTCAATGGGATAGATTTGGGGGAACAATATGAAATGAGTGGGAACAATCTGAAAAGTCGTCCCATCAATGGAAATAATATGAAAATTAGGCGTGGGGTGAAAACGACTATTTTGTGCCTAAAAGTTTCAATGCACCTTGAAATTTTTTCTAAGAGTGTTAGGCTTTATTTTGGATAAAAATAGCTTTAATGGAAATCGTGATTTTCCTTTCTGTGGTCATTTCTTTCATTTCTAGTTTATGAAAGTAGTTTCAAACATTTGTAACAGTTATCTGAAACCAGCTCGATATCGCTTTAGGGCTACAATACCATTTGATGACTAGCAATCGCCAAGCTACCACAACAATAAGAAAGTCAATATGCGCCAGTACTTTGAGGTAAAGGCTACATGTTAACATGTCAAAAAACTGTATGCCTGGGTACGACGTTTTTCGTGTCTCTTCGACCGTTAAGGAGGGAAAAACCGCATATAGTATATACAATATATATATATATATATATATATATATATATATATATATATATATTATATATATATATATATATATATATGTGTGTGTGTGTAGGTGTATATATATGCAATACACACTGTGTGTGTGCAGGCGCGCGGAAGTAGCCCTTTTTTATCCGTCATCTGATAAAAAATTTACTACGATTAAAAAGAAATCCGTGTAATTTAGGATCCTTCAGTAAAGTACCTCAGACATGAAAGTACAGCTCCGGTTCTGCGGCGCAAACACTTTTGGGATTTTATAACTTTTTGGAAGGGCGTTTTTTACTTTATTTTTTATATATATTTTTTTACGTCTTTTAGAAGGAAGTGGTTCTTTTGTGACTCTAACCTGTGTGATGAACCTGAAGACCATTAACACCACCAAATAACAAACATATAGTACAAATGATAATAAAATGAGAATTCACAATGAGCCATTGCTTTTCTAGGTATAACAGAAATTAAATTCCTAGTATTTTTTTCGATTTATTTCCGTGTATTAAAGGTAATGAAGTATCCAGAAGAACACGAAAAATTGAAAGAAAAATAAGAAATGACAAAACATAAAATTATAAGATAACTGAAAGTTAATTTAAGATTAAAAGCGATAATATGTAGTACTACAATCCGCTTGCCTTGGGCAAATGCATGAGAGTTCTCTCTTGTTGCATTTCAGCAAGAATATTCATTAGTTGGATTTTAATATTAGTGATGCCATCTAATTGAATTTTAATATTAGTGTTGCCATTTATGTAACTATAAGACGAAATATGATAGTTAATTAACATGAAATAATATAGAGTTTGATAATATAGACCCTAAATGTTATGCTTTAAAACTAAATTATATAAAAAGAAAATACCTATATATGTTTCTTTGTACAACTTGAAAAAGAAAATTTTCTATAAAATCTGCCAGATTTCTCATTTTATTTTTATATTCATAATTTGTGAACAGGGACGTTAAATTAATAATCCCTAACTCTTCTAAAACTCTTCTAATTTAAAAAAAAAAAAAAAAAAAAAAAACCATTCCGTAAAGTTTATATCTACTAGACGTGTATACATTTAGCGTTTCAAAAATATTTTAACGAATAATCTTATAGCTGAGTACATCTTAATACATACTCTGAGTCCTCGTTTCTATATTTAAGCTGCTACTCATGGATTATACAGCAGCTGATGCAGACTACGAGCGCAGACTGTTGATAAATATAAGATTGAGTTATTGAGGTTATGTAAAGTACTTGAAAGAGCACTTTATATTTCTCGCAAATGACAAACTTGCCATCCGAGTGGCAGCAGCTTGGAAATAGAAAGAAATAATTAGTTTCATAACGGTTCCGCAGCTCCCAAATCCATAACTCTCGCGCTCCTGGATTCGGCGCGAGCTAATATATTGCCTGTCGTAACAAGCGTTAAAAATATTCATGGTCAGTTTTTGTCAATCCATTAACTTTTTAGTAAAATAATCAAAATAATTTATGTTTTTGAAAGAAAAAATATTTGAATTTATTGTTAATTTTGACGCGGTATTTTTTATGTTAATGTTGTAAGGAATGTTTTTTTTCTGTTTTCTGTAGTATTTTATTAGTTTATTTATTTTCTTGAATATGAAAATTGCAAAAGAAAAGAAAAACAAAAAAGGGGGGAAAAAACCCTCGACGTGAGGTTTACAAAATCTGAAAAAAAAAAAAATTGAGTTTAGCTCCACTCGGTTTTATCAAACCAGCATTTTTTTTTTTTTTTTGCAAGTTTCACGAGAAAAAATTCGAAATTTCTGTATTGTTGACCCAAATGATCGCAATTATAGCGCGTTACCCTTCTTTTTAAAGGACTTGTGACAATCTTTCAATTGATACCATGTTTGGCAATGTATACCCGGGGGGGAAAGTAACTTGCCTTCCTGAGTAGAGGCTATTAACAGAGGGGCTCGAACAGAGAAATTGCATTAAGGCTATTTTTCACTACAGTGATTGAAACTGTTAAGTTTCATGGCCATTGAGCCACCAATAATCCCTCTTATGCAAGATTGTCAAATTTTGTCTTACGAGAATATATAGTTTCGAATAAATTTCGAAGTTTTCGCTCGAATTTCAAAAAATATATTTTGTTCCAGATCTTTCATTAACAAAGTCAGAGTTTTGTGAAAATTCATTAATATTTGTAATAAGAAATCGACAACAGAACAGACGGTAGACGAACGCCAGGTTAAGCATACTTAAAACGTGTTCAAGAGGTCATAAAACGTATATTAGCATCATTTTCTGAGATATTTAGAACTTTCGTGAAAATAATACATTATCTATACTATATTCTACAGTATGTGAAAGTAAAAATGCAATGTATCTTAATATGTAGTTCTCGCTTGAAGCCAAGTGAGCGCTGGTCACGAAATCTAGGGCTCAGAGGTTCGTGTCATTTCTGAAGTGTGACTTGAATATGTCACTCAAGCGATGCTACTGATTCCAATCTAGGAAAACAGTTTATGTGAATAAATAAATAAACTTTGAAGCGAAGGTAAAGTGGGGAATTTCGTTGAAGTTAAATATTTTCAGATTCCGATCAAAAGTAAAATTATGTGGTTCCCTCCTGAGAAGATATCTCAGCCTCTTGAGCATCAGGCTCAGATGTCTCAGTGGATATTGTTGAGACAGCGCATAAAAACTGCATATCATTTAACTTAAGACATAAGTTCCATTCATTTAATTTGTTTGCGAATTAACCGCTTGGGGTTGTACACTTAGCGTAAGAGGTAGGGTTTCATGTTTTCCATTAGCTATTGTTGTACATAAAAATACTATCTAATTAAAAAATCATTGTATCAAAATCTATAATAATATAAGATATCTGCTTGCTTGTTTGTTTAGCTGTTTGTTTAATGCTTGTTTGCTTGTTTGCTTGTCTGTAAGTCGCTTAGTAAAAAATCTAAGTAACCCACAGTTTCAAAATTTGTTACTGTGATACTTCAGGTCAGATCCAAAAACACCTCGGAGCGATTTTTCTGAAATGTAATTAGTTTTGTAGTTATTTTATGTTGAAAGGCAATTTTGAGCGATTTACATAAAAATCGGTTTCTTAGCGATCAAAAATATTATCACACATTTTTTATCTTGGCACCACCGTAACCGCAGAAGAAAGATCTTTTCAACTAGTTTTAATCCAAATCCGTTTAATAAATCCTCCATATTTAAAAAGAAATTAAGAAAAAAACTCTTCATGTTTAAAATACGCAATCGATTTTAAAATCCGATATAGAAAAATGCACTGACAATACGATTTTCTTAAATTTAAGAGGAGCTAAGTTGAACAATACAACTCAGTTTAACGGGGTCACTGAAGTGAAAATCGCCCCCCCCCCCCCATTCAGCGGATGTGAATTTGAGACAAAGTCGGGATAGCACGTTGCTGAGAGGTGCATCATTCTATCTTTATGGCTGGTTGCTGTGGAAATTTAGCAGATTAGAAAAGTATTTTTTAATAATTCGGTAACTAATGATAGTTAATACATTTTATTCGTAGGAATTTAATATTTGTATGACAGATTAGATTAAGGATTTTATAGCTACTTTGCAATGCTTTCTGTGGCGTACAGTTATCCTTTCTGCATGTAACAGAGCGTATTAGGCGCGTAGCGACTTTGAAACGTCAGAAAATAATACAGTTAGTCAGACATTAGATAAAAAATAGCAATAAAATGTAAGGAAAAAGTAGAACAGTTAATATTCTCAAACAAATGTAACAGATACATAACTGATTTAATTGAAGGCATATAAGGGAAGACTATTTATATAGGACATATTTATGTTAAGTCTCTTCTGTAGCATAAGAGGAAGTAAGAGTAATCAGATTAATTCTATCTTGTAATAATTCTTTTCTTTTCTCTTTTAGGGGAATATTTGATTACATATTGCTATCGCAATAAATGAAACTGCTGCTTGTGAGAATACAACTCCCTAGTACACCCTGAAGAAGAAAGCAAGCACAGCTCCGGATTTTGGGCTTTTGTGGCCCTAGCCTAGCCTTGTTTGAAGGCCGCCCTAGCCAACCTTGTTTGAAGGCCGCCCTAGCCAACCTTGTTTGAAGGTCCTCTCCTCGCCGTTTTAGTTTTCCCAATTTGCATGGTAATGTTTAGGGAAAATATTGGAATACATTAGAAGGAATTCGAATTGTCGACGGATCAACACGACGGATCACTATGAAAAAAAATCTGATGTGGGCAACACATGACTTTCCTTATATAATGTAATGAATTTACTACTTTTACAGTAAAAAAATAGGTTTTTCTTATAGTAGATACTAATATTCTTTCCAAGATATTGAATTTTCGACAATTAGTCGTCATTTTCATTGATTCAGCATCATTTTTATCCATTTGGCGAGATTTTCATTAATTTGGCAACATTTCAAAAAAGTCGCCAAGTTGGCGACATTCCGCCAAATTCGTCGCCAAAATCTCGCCAAGCGTTATGCACTAAGAAAAAAGTTATTCTTACAGCAGATAAATGACTATTGGCGTTCAAATACAAAAGTATTATTCAAAGTATATTTTTTCATGAATGGAACGAGCTAGATCCACGAGAATGACGTCACTCAATTTATCGCATGGTATTACATATGGAAAGTGAACATGTTTCTCAATAGGAATTTTTTTTTTTATGTGACTTTTTCATAATTTTTTTTTAAAATGTACAATATCTCGAGAACGGTTCATGTTAGCGTTCTAAAATTTATGCCAATCGTTTTCTAATGAAAAATTACATAAGAAATGTCTATTTGCGTAACTTTATTAGCGGTTTTGATTTTTTGACGATTTTTTCAAAATTTCATTCGAAAATTTAGGGGGGTTCTGAACATTCGATTAAGTATAAAAACAATAGGCTTCCAGTGTTTATGGATTGTGATTTTTGTACCAAATTTGGTTCGAATCGGTCCATTCGTTCGTCAGTTATCGTCTCCACAGACTCACTGACACACACACACACACACACACATACTTTCACACACACACACACACACACACACACACACACACACACACACACACACACACACACACACATACACACACACAGACATCACTTCAAAAATGTTTGATTCGTGATCAGTGATGCTTGAAACGTGCTCTCCCGTCGAAAACTCGAATTCGAATTTTCGACCCCGTCACAATACTTTCCTTATACATTATGTATATAAGGAAAGTAAAAAAACATCATTAGCGTGACGTTTATATGTGTGTGTGTGGGTGTGCGTGTGGTTATCTGTGTACATGTATCCACTCTGGCACAAATGGGGTGAGAACGACTTTGTTTTGTTTTCAAAACAGACCTCAAAAATAAATGAATCGGTTAAATGTAATGATTATATGATTACCCATTCTTGAGGTATTTACCTTTTGGGATTTTTTTGTGATTTGGCGCCATTTTAAAGTAAGATAAACCGGCATATTAACAGAGAATGATTTAAAACCTGAAAATCAAACTGAATATCGTACCATATGCTTTACTCCGTTGCTGATTAAATTTTGGTACGAACGGGATAATGTAAATTGGACATTTTTACTTTCCTTATATACATAATGTATAAGGAAAGTATTGTGACGGGGTCGAAAATTCGAATTCGAGTTTTCGACGGGAGAGCACGTTTCAAGCATTCCTGATCACGAACCAAACACTTTTGAAGTGATGTCTGTGTGTGTGTGTGTGTGTGTGTGTGTGTGAAAGTGTGTGTGTGTGTCTGTGTGTGTGTGTGTGTGTGTGTGTGTGTGTGTGTGTGTGTGTGTGTGTGTGTGTGTGTGTGTGTGTGTGTGTGTGTGTCAGTGAGTCTGTGGAGACGATAACTGACGAATGAATGGACCGATTCGAACAAAATTTGGTCCAAAAATCAGAATCCGTTAACACTGGAAGTCTATTGTTTTTGTACGCATTCGATTGTTCAGAACCCCTCTAAATTTTCGAGTGAAATTTTGAAAAATCGTAAAAAAATCAAAACCGCTAATAAAGTTACGCAAATTGTCATTTCTTATGTAATTTTTCATTAGAAAACGATTGATATAAATTTTAGAACGCTAACATGAACCGTTCTCGAGATATTGCACATTTTTCAAAAAAACTATCAAAAAGTTATATAAAATAAAAAAAAATATTTCCTATTGAGAAACATGTTCACTTTTCATATGTAATACCATGCGATAAATTGGGTGACATTATTCTCGTGGATCTAGCTCGTTCCATTCATGAAAAAGTTACTTTGAGTAATACTTTTGTATTTGAACGCCAATACTCATTTATCTGCTGTAAGAATCACTTATTTCTCCGTCCATACAGCTTGGCGAGATTTTGGCGACGAATTTGGCGGAATGTCGCAACTTGGCGACAATTTTAATTGTTGCCAAATTTACAAAAATCTCGCCAAATTGATAAAACTGACTCTAAATCAATGAAAATGACGACTAATTGAAGAAAATTCAATATCTTGGAAAGAATATAAGTATCTACTATAAGAATAACATTTTTTTTTAAAAAGTAGTAAATTCATTGCATAATATAAGGAAAGTCATGTGTTGTCCACATCAGATTTTTTTTATCGAAATGACCTGCAAAATTGCAATTTTTGAAGATAAAATGAATAAGACTAACCTCGATATTCTAAATGTGTTGAGTCATTAAAGATTAAAGAATGACCTTGTACCCAAAGTGAGAAAAACAAATAGCGAATGAGAGTAAGAGAAAAAAATGTATTATATTATTAATAACAATATCTTTCATTAATATTTTTCAACAATTTTAGCGCAAGATTAAAATTTTAAAGTTAAAAAGAAATAATATAACGACGCCCTCGGGGCCATCCCATGACTTTGCGGAACTTCGGATATGGCCTAGGTAAATCCGATTCTGAGAGAACATAAGAAAATTTGACCACAATAATGGCTTTGAATGTTTTTTAGCCCCATTCTGCAAGACTGGAACAGTGTGTTTAACAAATCTCTGAAGTAATTGAAGTCACCTATAATTTTTTTATGCTTGCTTTTTTTTCAAGAAAGTGCTAGAAAGTTGCATTTTGTTAACACTTTACAACAAAGTTGAAAAGTGTTTATGACTTTGTTCATTCTGTCTGTCTGCCTGTCCGTTAGCACGATAAATGACGTAAAAATGACTTAATCAAAATGAAATTTTAGTATGTTGTTCAGACGGTCTGTAGGACCTATGGGAATATAAATGAATAATATCACCTAATTAGTTTTGGATTGAACCCGGGTGGAAAAAATGAAATACATTGAGCCCTATGGGACCTAATTTTTCAAACATTTTTAAGCGGATTTAAAATTCACAAATTGCTTCGAAAAATTTAGATAATATTCAAATTGTTCCATAAAATATATAAAAAAAAATTCAGCGAAATATATTCAGTAGTTTTTTAAATAAAAATTAAAATAATAATAACACCTCTTATATGAAGCGATCACGTGACCATGATATGAAAAGATCACGTGACCCACTTCAAAATGATATATGGCATCCATCTTGTCACAAAATCGTGATTTTTAAAGTTCTTTTTAATTTATATTGAGTGTTGTATCCGTCCTAAAACCACTTTATTTTTACTTAAATTCTGTGCATCTACATACTGAAACAACGCAATTACAACATATTTGAGTTTAAATGCTCATCCAAATTTTATTATTTCTACAACGAAGCCAATTTTTCACCTATGTAAAATGTAAACAGCAAAATATATAGAATGAGTTGTATTAGAATTGCTGTATTTCTTTAATACAAAATCATTTATTTCATGGAGTCTGCGTAGCTGATATGAATGAAATATTCATTGATTTTACAAAGAGAAGGACGATTTTTTTCGATGAAGTTTTACGCATAGAGTTTAATTATTTGTAGCTCCATGGTCTTGATTTTTAAATAAAATAAATTATTATAATATTGTGATGAATGACATGAATGGGAAATTATTTATGAATGAAATGCTGCTTTTATAGAGAGAGCTTTTATAGAGAGATATAATGATTTAGCATAACACGTATATAAGTTATCTACGTATTTTGAACTTTAAACGCATCGTATGTATCAATAAAAAATAATCACATAATTTTCCATATGCAATGCAATGAATTTATTTCTTTCACGTCGATCTACGGCAGAATATCTTTGAGTTTAAATTTACATGCACTTGATCATCAAAATGCAATTGACATTTAATCAATATCCTTTGTAAAGTGAATGACTTGGCGAATTCTTTGTAGTCAAAGTACAAAACTATTATAGAATTATCTTCTTTCGTGAATGGAACGAACTAGATCTACGAAAACTATGTTAACAGATCGGGTGCATAATATTGTATATAGAAAGGGGATATATTTGATGATAATTACTAATTTTCTATAAATTTTCTTGAAAAACATACAATATCTCGAAAACGTCCATGCTAACGTCTTGAAGATTATGTAATTCGTTTTCTAAGGAAAAATTACGTTTTAAATTTTATTTATTTACTTTTATTGAAGGTTTTGACTTTCTAGTGATTTAAAAAAAAAAATTAAACATTTATTCGAAAATTATGCAATATATCGAGAACAGTTCATACTAGCGTTCTGAAGTTTGCATCATTTATTTTCTAATGAAATTAAGCCTGAAAGAACAATTCATTTGTTATTATTGAAGGCCTTGTCTTTTTATGATTTTTTCAAAAATTCATTTGAGAATCAGTCGGTCTTCAAACATTTAGATGCATTTAAAATTAATAGGGAACTGGTATTTATTGCCTTTAACAATCGTAAGAATTTAAAAAAACGCTCCATTCGTTCGTGATATATAGCTTCCACAGACTCACAGACGCACGCACTAGCATGTATGCACACACACTAACCCACACATACTCACACTAACTTACACACGCAGACATTGAGTCAAAACCGTTTTATTAAAATTCACAGATACCTTAAACTCATTCATACGCCGAAAAATTGAATTCAATTTTCGACCCCGTGACTATAATTTATCTATACATTATATATGTAGAGAAAATAGTATAAAGCATATTCAACTTTTTCATAGCACAAATAATTTGGCTTTAAAAATGCTTAGGAGAAAATAAATTACCTCACTCACACATTTAGATAAAGTTTAAAAATATGAACATTGAGTGACAAAACTGCGGAAAAAATTATTACTTGCTTTTTGTATTGCTTTTAATTACATAAGAAAAAGTGATACATTCGTGCTTCTATATCACGTCAAACTGTATATGTTGGACAGGAAAATTGGTACTTAATTAATTAATCGATTATTAATTGACCTTCAAGAATTTTATCCTGAAATGCTTTGCTGCTGAAATGTAAAAAACACGAGCTAATGCATAGAAGGCACATGTGAAGTTCCGAAGATTTTTTATATATTTCATGTGTCATTTCATCACCAATCTCCATAACGAATAATCCAAATTTGCTGCATATTGAAGTTATCAGAAAATAAAGGCAATAGAATTTCTTGGTACTTATAAAATGTCGATCTAAAAAATATTTTACATGTCAAAAATGCCTTCAGCTCAAATTCAAGAACTGTCAGTAATGTGGTATTTAAAAAGAATAGGTAGATGCCTTAGCTTAAAAAGTCTGTCAAATTTGTGATTGTTTGACTATTTGCCTATACTTTGATATACAGTCAGTTCTCGATAACTTGAATTTTTCGATGTCTTGAAGATGTTTCCTTTTTTTTAACGCTTACCATTCATAAAATGTAAAAATACTCTCATTATGTAGAATTTTTTCTTTCCTTCGATAACTCAAAATGTTTCTTGGATAATTTCGAACATTTCTGAATATTGGCCTAAAGAACTAACCCATGGGCGTACTTAGGGTGGAGGGGTCAGGGGGGTGCCAAAGCACCCCTTGGAAAATTGTTAATTTAATTAAAAGCCAATATGAGAGAAAAAAATAAGAAACATGCTTTTTGGAATTAGAACATTCAACCACAACTGTGTGTTTTCTCCCATGTGTATATTAATAAAAACAATTTATACTTTAACCTAAATGGAAAACTTAGCATTATGGCATTTGGTATGTTTATGGATATCAAATTTGTTAATTTAGTTGCTCTGCTTTCAGGAAAGTTAGACTTCTGTTATGAAGGGGGGGGGGGGATATTTTTTAAAGTTGGTACCACACTAATTTTTAAAAATTGTTGCATACTAATTTTTAAAAATACTATACACACTAAGTTTTAAAATGTGATGCTCATACCATCTATTCAAATTTACTTTGTAGCAATATAATTTGAAGGTTGACAGTAATCTCTAAATTTTGAATGTAATCAATTTTGGAAAAAAACCTGCATAAGCCCATGGTTATACAGTATAATAACTTGTCAAAATCGCCAGATTGTTTTTTGCCTCAATAAGTGCACTGCCTGCATAGTTGCTAGCCGAAATTGAAGTCAGTTAATGTTGAGTTCCTGCCTTTGAACACTGTATCAAAACTGTAACCTTTGTATCAGGGTGTAATACAGATTTTTAAAATAAAGCATCGGCATCAACTTGTAAGAAAAGGTTTCGCTAAAGGCGAAACAGAAGTTTATTTTCCACCAATAGTATCTTCTAAAGAAGCACAATCTTCAATGAACATTGAGCGAACATTTATGGAATTCGGCCTAGATATGACTTGTTAAACTTTTCAAGCAATGGAGCACCTGATGGAAACCGTTATTGAACACAAGAGAGCAAGAAATAGGCAACATAATATTTCAGAGAATATTTTAAAATATTTAAAATTGTTCGAAAACATAATTTTTACTGTCCTTACAATACATGGTAGTGTATAGGAGAAATGCTGGAATCCTGTCGAAAACCGGAACTCGAATTTTTGACGGATCTACAGGTTTCGAGCACTCCAGAATAAAAAAAAAACATTTTTGACATAACGCCTGTGAGTGTGTCTGTTTGTCTGTATATGTCTGTCTGTACAATGAATGTATCAACTTTAGTTCAAAAACTAATAGACGAAATATCACAAAATTAAGTGAGTCCCTCGTGGGCTACTATGGCGATAATTAGATTATGGTACATTTCGGAAAGATAGAATCAACCTTTTTGTTTTCGCAAAATGACCCGCTAAAATTGTCAAAATCTGAATGAAAAGACAAATAAGCTTAAATATATTGCTCGTTTTCTACGTACTTTTTGACGACGAAACAAATAAGACCAACCATCATTACTCAAGATGAACCATTCTCGATTTTTTGAAATTTTGAGAAGCTGGTGACATTTTAAAATGCGTGAAATGAAGACGTGTTAAAACTGCAAATTGAATATAATATCAATTAGGTATACTTACCATTTTGGGTGATTATACGCAATTGCATGGATTATGAAAGGAAAATAAATTTGAGTCTGTAGTGAAAGTCATGTGCTACCTACATCAGATTTTTTGTACATGCAATCAATTTAATATATTCATATAAATAGTACCCACATATAATTACTGTATACGTAATCAAAAGCTTCATCTACTGATGCCATTAAATAATTTGTAATTATTGTGAAATTCTTTATGTAGGATAAGTCATCTGTACTTGAACACTGTGTACAACTGAGAAAGAGAAAGCCCACCTCTTGTCATTCGAGACTCGTTCATCGTAGAGCAAATTTAGAAATAACATTCGATCTGGAATAACGTTCCCTTCAAATTTCTGCCCATAAAATGTGCATAAAGAACATACTTCATATTAAAACGCGCATATATTTTAAAATTTCCAATGGCAACACCCAAACTTATATTTTAAATCTAGAGCAAAATTTAGCCTCCGTTACTAAATTTCAGGTCATTTAGATGAAACGTTTCCAAGTTATGACTATTTAAAGTTTTGAGCTTCTAATGTTGAATTATTTTCCCAAATTTTTCTTCCTATCTTCTGTAATAATTATCTTCTGACGCTGATGTTGTATTACGATAGTATTAAGCAATCCAAACAAAATTACACGGGTTTTCCTTTTCTTTTAAAATTTTTCGTATGAAATACGAATTATGAAATTAATATTCGAAAAAAAATATGAATAGACATATTTTATTGGAAATTGATTCACAAAGACTTTCTATATTTCCCGGCCGTCCAAATAGTTGCTCTTAGTCCTCTGGACGAGTCGGACGGTCTGGGTCTTCAACAAAGACTTTCTATACGAGTATGCCAAATTTCAGCTGTTTAATCCCTATAACCTTTTCGCTATGCTTAAATATTCAGAACCACGATGTAGGGGTCGTACATTAGTTGGACAAAATAACTTATTTGTAAACCTTATATTATACTTTATTTAATATAACGAACATTTCTTTTTCCTCAGTTTTAATAAAACTTTGTGTAAAGAGTGTAGTAAAAATGCAACCTAATCAACATAATTCTGCAACTATATCGAAGCGATAAGGAAGGGGCGGAGGGTCGAAACTTGTATTGTTTTAAACTGGACAATATAAGCAATCTAATTATGTATTAATTACTATTATTATTAATTAATAGTTCCGGAGTTAATGCGAGTTGAAGTCAGTCCCAAAATTATGTAATAATTTATAATAAAATATAAAAATATATATAAAATATTATAATAAACTATTCATAAAGAAATAATAAATATATAAAAATTTGTAATAAATAATAAGATTATGTGATGCTAATTAACGTAGCTTTACGTTAAAAGAGTAATTTACATTTTTGAGGTTTAGTATGATAGTTATTACAATATTCTAAGAACCGTTAGACAGTGTTAAAATAAATAAATATCTACTCAATGAATTAATCTCAAGTGTTTGGCATATTTGGATATTATCACAATGTGCTGATTCCATCATTCACATAATTCTTCCATGAATTCGACCATTTTAAAATCTCTTAAGAAGAGGACCTTACGTTTTCGAGAACAAGATGAGAAATCAGAATGGACCAGAGACGTCTTACAGTAAAATTGCAAATGATCCATTTTATTAGAACAGTTGTGGTCAATCTACAAAATGTCGCCCTCCAAATTGAGCTTTTCAATATGCAGCTGGCCCCTGAAAATTGTACATCTCAGAATATTGAGTATCTCTCGACATAAAGATCGAAACAGCACGAAAATTTATATTTGAACTAATTTGGGGGGGGGGTCTAGCATTTGTTTATGACGTCAAAATCGGTGTTGCTGTTGGAAATTTGTTGAGTTTGTGTGCATTTAGGTATGAAGATGACCCTTATGCAAATTTTATGCACATGAATTCATAGAGAGCATCATTCCTAATCGAATGATAATTTTAAATTTCTTCTATTTTGAACGATGCTCGAATAACAGGGTGGGGATTTTTCCCCTCAGCTGTACATACTATGTATGTCCTAGTATAAGAAGCACTGTCTTTTAATTTAATTTTTGATAACTCGAATTTTTAATATTTTGAATTATTTTTATATTCCTTTTAAATTTGAAATATCGAATGCCGATGGTAATACGTATACTTCAAAATTTCCCCCTCTTTTTACTATAAAATTCTGTATATCTTTTAGAATATTACTTTCTTTACAAACATAGAATAATATAACTTTTAGAAATAAGTCATTTTTTCAACTAATGTACGACCCCTAAAATCATTGTGGTCCTGAATGCTTAAGCATAGCGAAAAAACTACAGTGATTAAACAAATAAAATTTGGCATACTCATATAAAAGTCTTTGTGAAGTTAATTAGTAATAATAGTAATTAATATATAATATATAGGAAAAGTATAGTGACGAGGTTGAAAATTCGAATCCCTGTTTTCGACCGAAGAACACGTTTTAAGCCTCCTTGAACTGAAATAGCGATGTATGTATGTGTGTGCGTGTGTGTGTGTGTAACTCTGTAAATGCCGTATTTTACGAAAACATGGAGAGTTTCAAACAGAATTTGGTACGATTAGTGGATGCTAGAACCCAGTTAATTTTAAACACAATCGAATGTTTGGAAGAACTTGGTACAATTAGTGGATGCTAGAACCCAGTTAATTTTAAACACAATCGAATGTTTGGAAGAACAGCTAATTTTTGATTGAATTATTTCAAAAGGTCATTTATATAAAAAAAACAACCTTGAATAATAATTAATAAATAATTATTGCAGATATAATTTTCATTTAGGAAAAATATGACATAAATTTTAGAAGACTAGCATGAACAGTTATAGAGAAATTGCATGATATTCGAATGGATTTTTGAAAAATTATTTAAAATTCCCAACCTTCAACACTGTTAAATAAATTATTACTTCATACGTGATTTGATTTTAGAAAAGGAGTGATATAAACCGTGAACCGTTCTCGAGATATTGCACATTTCCCAAATTTTTCACGAAAATTACTTAAAACTAATAAAATTAGTTAAGTCTTATCTAATATAATCATTTTCTACATGCGATATTAGACAACAAACCTATAAACAGTATTTTTGTGGATGTAGTTCACGCCATTCACGCGAGTACTAGTTCACTCCACAACTATTACAACCCCTTGTAATAGTTATGTATTTTACCTTAACAGATTTAATCAATAGTTATTTATGTCACGTGATATTAATTAAACTGTCATCGAAGTTTGATGAGAGCTTTGGATATTGCACACCATTGTTTCACTATGAAAGAAGTAATGTAATTATGTTGGGAAAATTGCACTGTCTGCATCATATTGCTTTCATTATATATATAGTATAATGTATAGGAAAAGTATTGTAACCGGTTCGAAAATTCGAATTCGAGTCTTTGAAGAAATAGTACGTTTCTAGCATCCCTGTACTCTAACAGAACATTTATGAGGTGACGGCTTGTGTATGTGTATATATATTCCTGTGGATGCGATATCTGACGAATGAAATCAACGTTTTAGCACGGAATTTCGTACAATTGTTAGAATCAGTAAATACTACAACCTTATTGATTTTGAACGTAATCGATTATTCGGAAGACTCCATCAGTTTTCAAGTGATATTTTGAAAAAAAATCTTTAAAAAATCAGAACCTTCAATAATGTTATATATAGATGATGATTTCGTATGTAATTTTTCTTTAGAAAACGAACGACATAAACTTTGAAAGCTAGCACGAACCATTCTCGAGATGTGGCCAGTTGTAAACTTATCAAAAAAAGTCTGTGAAATTAAAACAAGTATTTACTTTGCTTCGAAATATGTTCGCTTTCATTATGCAATACTATGTAACAACGTTTTAGCATCATTCTCGTGAATTTAGCTCGTTCTATTCACAAAAGAAGCTATTATGTGCAATAGATTTTAATTGAGGTCCAACAATTCGCCAATAGTCATTTATTGATACATAAGTAAAGCCCTTCTGCGCGCCTGTCAATACCGCTTAACAATAAATTTGTAGGTAAATTAGCGAAATATCGCCAACTTGATAACTTTTTATAAATGATACAAAATTGACACAAACATCGTCAAAATTGCAAACATTATGCCAAATTACCGATAATGACACAAAATTGATACATTAAATATTATAAAATGTTTATATATGGATTGCGTAATATATTGCTTAATGCGAAGGATAATTGGCAATTATTACAGTATTAAACTCCCTATATACATAGTATAAGGTATAAGGGAAGCATTGTGATGCGGTCGAAAAATTGAATTTAAGTTTTCGACGGAAAAACACGTTTCAAGCATCCCTGAACTCGAATTGAATATTTTTGAGGTGATGTCTTTTTGCTAGCTTGTGTGTGTTCCTCACAAACGAATGGAGCGTTTCAATCAAAATTTGGTACAAACATTATAATCAGAAATTACAATAAGAAATACTGGAAGTCTGCGGATTTTAAACGCAATGGAATGTTCGGAAGAATTCCAAATTTTCGAATGAAATTTTGAAAAAATCATCAAAAAATCAGAAAATCAATGTTATAATCTTTTCTTGTGTAACTTTAGATAACGATTGTTAGAAAACGACTGAAACACATTTCAGAACTCTAGCATGAACCTTTCTCGAGAAATTATACTTTTTCAAATAAATTTATGGCAAAATTAGTTTAAAAAAAACATCAACTATTGTGAAATATGTTCACTTTTCATATGTAATATTGTGCGACAAATTTATTAAAATCCTTCTCGTGGATCTAATTCATTCCATTCACGAGAAAATATACTTTCTGTAATAGTTTTGTATTTTGAGGCCTAATAATTTGCCAACAGATATTTATATAAAAAAATGCTCTTCTCTCCGTTTGTCTGTAACTCTTGGTGATACATTTGGCAAAGTTGGCGATATTTGCCGAAAATTGATTGACGAAAATATCGTTAAAAATGCAAAAATGACGCTAAGTTAAGGAAAATGCCGTCAAATGGATGAATTACTTATTAAAATATTCTAATAGACTATATTTCTTATTACGGATGCTATCAATATTGATAATTGTCAATATAGAGTTGCGTGAAATATAAGTTAATTATGTATTTCGAAATATTGTTACATGTTGTCATGCAGAAAAGCGCCAAATTTACAATTCAACGTTATAAATATTGTGCCTTGGATCTATTTATCATATGTCATATTTTCTATATCATATTTTTGCTGTCAAAGAAGTAAATTTATCGCATTATGCAGAGAAAGTCATGTGCTGTCCGCATCATTTTTATTTCTGACATTGTTTATGATCCCAACGAGTTCTGCCAATTTTCACGATTTTTTTAACAATATATCGAGTCTTGCAGATTAGACCTAAATTTTGCTTCAATCGCAAAACTATTCAAATTCGAATTATGGGGCTTTGCTAAAATATATCTCCTCATCTCCTCTAGCTGGTTCTAAAACTTTATTTGTACAATTTGAATGATTTGTTTTTGAAATAAAATTGAATGAGTTGTTTTTTAAATAAAATTTGTTTCAAATCGTTGCTGAAATTAGAACGCATTCAAATTACAATTACAAGCATTTAATTGAACAATAATGGATTAGCAAGGTCAGGACTTTTATAATTTTTATATTCATTTTTCGAGGTTTTAAAGTAGTTCTTTTACATTTCAGAAGTACTTTATTTTTAGATTAAATTTTGCATTATCTACCATTTTTTTAAAATAAAGTATCAAGTTTCATAATAATTATGCTTACAAGTTGCAACACTCAGAAGCAGGATTGCCAGACAAACAAAACAAAATCTTTCAAAATCTCTCATTCTGGCAATTTAGTTCAAGATACTGTTTAGTTCTATCCAGTTTTGAGGAAAGATAATTCCCATTGTCCACTTTTAAAAGGAACTGTGGGGCAAATCACACTTAGACCATTTTAGTCAAAGTCAATTAAAATAATCTGATGTGGGTAGCACATAACCTTCCCTATGTAATGCAATGAATTTACTTCTTTCACAGCGATCTAAGATCAAAAGATCGAGGTTCAATGTTTTTAATGTTGAATTGTACATTTAGCACTTTTTCGGATAATAGCATGTAAAACTATTTCTAAGTACTCAAATAACTTATATTTCACGCAATTCTAAATTAACAATTATCAATATTTATAGCATCCGCAATAAGCAAAATAGTCCAATATAAAAATATTTTAATGATATATTCATCAATTAGGAGTCATGTTTATTAACTTGAAATCCATTTTAATAACTTAGCACCATTTTTACAATTTTGTCGATATTTTCAACAATCCGGGATTACATACAGCCAAGTTAACGATATCATGCTGGATTATTCGCCAAGCTCGCCAAATGTTACAGACAAACGGAGAGAAGAGCATTTCTTATATACAAGGAGGTATGCCCGTCAAATGACGGAATTTAAAATTTGCAAAACATTACATCCCATTTAGAGTCATTTTTTTTCAATTTTGCGACATTTCCGTTTGGCAATATTTAAGAGTCCCCAAGCTGGTGACATCCTGCCAAACTTTTTGCCAATCATTTCGGACCGATATACTTAAAAATGGGTGAATCCTATAGTCGATTCTGAAGTTCTTTCCAAAATATTGAATTTTCATCAATTAGTTGTCAATTTCTTTGATTTTAGCTTCATTTTTATCAATTTTAGCTTCAATTTCCGTCAATTTAGTGACATTTAAAAAAGTCGCCAAGTTGGCTATATTTTGCCAAAATTCGTCACCAGAATTTCGCCACGCGTTATAGTCTAAGAAATACAGGTTATTATTATAATAGATTCTTATATTCTTTCAAAGATACTGGATTTTTATCATTTAGTTGTCATTTTCTTTGATTTAGCGTCATTTTTATCAATTTGGCGACATTTTCGTCAATTTTAAAAATTTACCAAGTTGGTCATATTCCGTCAAATTCGTCGCCAACATTTTCCAAGAGTTATGAACGGAGAAGTAGTTTATTCTTATAGTAGATAAATAACTAATGGCGTCTAAATACAAAACTATTACCCAAAGTATTTTCTCTCGAGACTGGAATGAGTTTGATCCACGAAAATGATGTTAACAAATTTATCGCATAATATTGCATATGCAAAGTGAACATATTTCACAATAGGTAATACTTTTTTATTTTATGGGATTTTTTGATTCATTTATTAGAAAAATGTGCAATATCTCGAGAGCGGTTCATGCTAGCATTCTAAAGTTTGTGTCAATCGTGTTCTAATGAAAAATTACATAAGAAATAAGTATTTACATAACTATATTGATGGTTTTGATTTTTTGATGATTTTTTCAAAATTTCATTTCAAAATTTGGGAGTGTTCCGAACATTTGATTGCGAACATTCAATTAAAAACAGTAGGCTTCCAGTATTCACAGATTGTAATTTGTGTACCTAATTCCGTTTAATTCTCTCCATTCGTTCGTGAGATATCGTCTCTACAGACTTACTGGCACACACACACACACACACACACATGCACGCTTAGATCACCGAAGTCAAGCAGCATCGGGCGCGGTTAGTACTTGGGTGGGTGACCACCTGGGAACACCGCGTGCTGTTGGCACATTTCGGGCGCGGTAGCACGGTGGTTTGCGCGCTGGATTTGCACGCTGCCACAACTGCCGCCGTGTTCATGCGGAGTACGATCACGTTAAACATGTGGGTCCGTAAATCCTTCCTAGAGGTTGGTGGTAGGGGAAGGAGGGTACGGTCCCTGTGGATGCCTCCCCCACTGGGTTCCGGTCTAAATTGGGTGGCACTTCCCGGCCGTCCAAACAGTTACCTTACACCTTTCTGGTAGGTCGGACGGTCTGGGTCTCAACAACAACAACACACACGCACGCATGCACGCACACACACACACACATAGACATCACCGCAAAAACGTTCGATTCGTGTTCTGAGATGCCTGACACGCACTGTCTCGTGAAAAACTAGAATTTGAATTTTCGACCCCATTACAATACTTTCCGTATACATTATTCTATGTATATAAAGTAAAAGCTCTTATTTGCTTTCTAGATTGGTCTCTTTCAGAAAATGAAGAATAACACATAGAAAATGTTCCCTGCGTTGTTCGCTATTAATAGGGAATTAATTGAATTTAGTCAGAAGACGTAGTTCTACGCTACGCAAGCTCATACTCGGTTGCGGCTTACCCGCTGAGCGGGCGTAATACAAGCGTCTAAACATGAGCCTGTTTCATGGACTTCTAATACGCCTTGAGCATGACGCTGGATGCATTGTTCGCTACAGCCTAATATGACTGCGTATCACGCCCTAAATACGCCTTTTGCTCTCAAAGTGGGCGTATTGTTATTTTGATACGCCTTGAACAAACTCCTTTGATGCGCCCTAAATACTCCTTTCGCCCTTCGCACGGACTTAATACGCCCTAAATAAGCACGTGCGGTGCATACAAATATGGTCTAAAATCAGTAGCACGTTGATTTAATGAAAATACTTGCGATAAAATAAATGATTGGGCACACCATTTTTGTATTTTATTGCCCAGTTTATGCTTGGGTGGAATAGTCCAGTGGTTAGAGTACGGGGATTGCACTTGCAGGACCTGAGCTCGATTCCCGGTGTTGCACAAACAGTCCCCTTGATTACGAGGAATACGGACGCGTTAAATCTGCGGATCTGAATCTCCTTTCGAGAGGTTAGTGGCAATGAAGCATAGGTATGGTCCCTGAGGAGATCACCCCCACTGGGTTCCGATCTCAATTGGGTGGCACTGCACTCAATTGGGTGGCACTGCACTCAATTGGGTGGCACTGCATCGACCGTCTAAACAGACACCTTATACCGTCGAGTAGGTCAGACGGTCTGGGTCAAAAGGTAGAAGAAAGTTTATGTTTCGTCGAGCTTCTAGAATACGATTGAAGTTACGTCATAGCAATTGCAAACCTCAATTTTTTTTTCAAATGCGAATGTGTGGGGGAGAATTTTTAACTTTGCTATTTAGTGGGTTACTCGTATTTGCAAAAAATAAGTGAAGCATAAATACCTTAGGAAGATTCTAATGTATGGATGAATGAGCCTAGACTCATAATTTTGATTTCGAGCAGTATGTAATATTTATTTGAACACCAGTTAAATTATAAAGATCGGATTGTAAGTCAATGTTAATATTGGAATTTAAAAATCGATTAAGTCTTCAAAACACAAACCAAAGTATAGTATGTGTATATATTTTTATCCAGTATGTGCATATTTTTTCAAATTAATGAAATTTTGTTTAATAATAGTACGGATTCCACTTAAAAGTTGTTTGAAGGAAAATTCTTCGATCTTTCTGATGGTGTTAAGATATAAAGTCTGTAATGAAAATGTTTATCGTTAAGGAAACGATTTATGTGATAATCGCTCAAAATGACATTTCAACATTAAAAAGCTGAAAAAACTAATTTGAATTTTAAATAATCGCTCCTAGGTGTCTTTGGTACCAACCTGAAAAATATTTGCGATAAATGTATATTTTTAAAAAATCACAAAATTTATTTTATTGATAATATCATTCAAATTTCATTTAAAAATTAACAAAAATTTCGCTAATAATAGTACGGAATCTATTTAAAACTTTTTTGAAAGATAATTCTATCGGTAATATTTTCGATAACTAAGGAACCGAATTGTGCGAAAATCCCTCAAAACGACGTTTAAACCCAAAACAACTAAAATATTAATTTCAATTTGAAAAAATTCTCGACGAGACGTTTTTTCTCGAATGCCGAGTTACCGCTGTATCAAATGCCTTAGCTGTACGTTACTCAAATTTTCCGTTATAGACGACACAGGCGAACAGACGAACACACATTTTGTTTTATTGTTATATGTATTATATGATTGTTTTCAAAATTACTATGGAATGGCAAAGAAGTGATGGATGTATAACCTTTTCTCACTTGCAAGTTGGCACCCCACCTCGATATTGCTTCCGGTACCAAGAGCTGAGAATCAACAGTTTGTATTCAGAGGCATCGTTAATTTTTTTACCAATCAGTGCATTGCCCTCGAGCTACGGGGCAAAGAAGGGGTAAACAGAGGCAAAAAATGGATACCCCTTTTTTGGGCCCGTCCCAGCTGCAAGCAGAGAAGTCAACGAACAAGAGGGTTCACGGGCACTTGCCGTGTGACGCTATGTGCCCCAACCTTAGCCGGGCCTCAAGACCTACACAGCTGCTTGAGTTGGGCAACAAAAAGGGCCAAAAAACCACATCCCGAAGCAGCGGAAAAAATTATGGCGGAAGAGGAGGTTTATTAAAAAATAAAATTAAAGCCTGGTAGTTGACCCCTTGCCTTAGCCAGGCCCCTGTGTGCTCAGGACGGGTTAAAAAATGAGGAGTGCTGAAAAACTAGATCTTTTGTAAAAACACGGTCGTTACTCTTTGGTTTTTCGATGACTAACTTTTGCACTTTCCTTCATAGCCTGGGAAAATCTTGGAAGGGGTTGAGCGTTCAAAATTTTCTTTCTTTTTTCATCTCCAGTTTAGGATCCTCGAGTTATTTTTTTAATGTTTAAAGCTTACGGTTTTTTAAGTAACTTGTTCAACCAACTCTGCATCTTCCTTTGCGCTATCTTACGTCCTTTCGTCGCTGCTTCAAATTTCTTTCTTTTTTTTTTCTTCATTAAACTTGGCGTATTTTTTTCTCCTTTGCGTCCTGGCGTGCATTTTGAAAATTGCTCCTGCGCTTGATACGACCATTTTTTGTAATAAATCGTTTTTCTCGCCAAGCATTGTTTTTAAACCAAAATATGTCTGTTCCGAGTGAAAAATAACCCGTATTGTTCCTTGGTTGAGCACCAGGGCCTGATAGAATGTTTTTTTTTAAATTCTGTAGTACAAAAGAAGTGGCGAGGTAGATGGACAACCTTCGCTTTAGTTTTTAGTTTCTTTCTACGTCCTATCTTTTTAATTAATTGACATACCAGAAAAATATATTAAATGCAGCTATTCCTACTATAAAATTTAATAAAAAATCTTCATACCATTTATTAAACTGCACAATATGTATTAATTCTTTAGAAAAACTATTAAACAATAAAAAATATTGAGACTCATTAAATGTTTTCATTAAATTTATAAAATTTTATTTTTTAAATCCTATACATAGTTATGTAATGTATTTTATCACATATCCAGGATGGCGTAGGGTTTAGCATACATGAGCGCTAATCATGAGATCCACGATTAATATCTGGATTTAACCAAATGAGATTTTTCAGTGACATTCATTTAAAACTTTATTTTTTGCATATATATATATATATATATATATATATATATATATATTTGGTGCCTAAAAAACAACATAGCTTACCGGCCAGAGAGGAGTTGAAACAGAGCACCCAGCCTTGTTTCGACGGGAGATATAAGATATGGTATGGAAGGTCGATGTAGGAATCATCCCATCTAAGATCTAATTAGAAGACCCAAGTCGAACTGTCAGTTAAGGCTGAATGCTATTTTTAAGTGAAATGAAATCGAATGTCTTGAAGTGCTTTGAAATGTAATAACTTTCAAAATAATCCGTATAATTTATCTTCTAATCACGATTAAATGTTTTTATTTAGATAAAAATAAAGGAAATGTATGGACAACTGTAGATTCGAATTTTAATTTTTTTATGTATGATTTATAATTAAATAAAAAAACTGCGAGAAAATATTTTAAATCCAGATTTATATAGAGATTATTGAATATTTATAAAATTATTATGTTATATTTTTGGTAAAGAGGCAATTATTAAAAGTATAATGTTGTCAACTGGAAACTTGTTTTTAATGATTTAAAAATCTGTTGAAACCATTACAAATTTGATTATTATTTTTGCATTGAAATTTTTGTTATTTTTGAATTTTTTATATATTTGAATAATTATACAAATTGAATTAAATAATTATGTTTATAACTTATTTAATGTTTGCTTAATACTTAGAATAAATAAAGTTTATTAAATTATAAATATAGTAAGATATTTAAAATTGAGCGAATTTTAAAGTAATTCTATAATTTACTTGAACGTAATTTGTTCAATATTTATATACATTTCTGATGATTTAAAATGCAAATAAAATTACGTATTTTAGTATCATTATTTTTCACGAAAATTATATGTGAAAATATTAAGAACTTTTCGTGACATACGTAATGCAAAAGAATGCATTAAATAAGGATATTAAAATGAGATTATCCCAATATTCAGGCAATATATTCATAACATATGACCTGCTACTAAATAACAGCAAAAATATTCGCTAAGTCTGTGTAATGAGTAGATGCGATTAGAAGGGAATATAATGCTCTATCATGAGTGTTTGTTGTGAATATAAATATATAACTGTTATTATTTTTCTACATTTCAAATTTGACTTGCAATTTCTCAGAAATTAATATTTTCTATAAGAATACCAAGTTAATAATGAGCCTTGTTAATGAGCATATTTAATGCATTCGGTCTTACTTATGCATTCGGCCTGCTTTTTAACACTTTCCAACATAGTTCTAAAGTATTTATACCTTTGTTCCTTCTGTCTGTCTGTTTGTCTGTCCGTTCGCTCGAGAACTGTTAAGACGGCCTGTGGGACATAAGAGAATGTGAAAGAATAATATCATCCAATTAGTTTTGGATTTAACACAGGCTGAAAAAATGAAATACACTGAATCCAATGGGACCTAATTTTTCAAAGCGGTTAATTTTTAGTTAGAATTGAGTTAGAATTCACAAATTGCTAATTGATAATTTTTGGAAATATTCAAATCATCACGTAAAATGTGTAAAAAAATGTCATCGAAATATGTTAAGTAGATTTTTAAAATAAAAATTAAAATAATAATTACACCCATATTACATGAATATATCATGTGATTCATTGCAAAATAAAATAAGGCATCCAATTTTAACACTTTCCAACGTAGTTGAAAAGTGTTTATAACTTTGTTCATTCTGCGCTCTCTCACGATAAATGCCGTAAACATTAATTTATCAAAATGAAATTTTAGTATGTTGTTGAGACGGTCTGTGGGATATATGGGAATGTAAATGAATAATATCACCCAATCAGTTTTGGATTGAATCCGGGTCAAAAAAGTTAAATGAACCCTATGATATCTAATTTTTGAAACATATTTAAGCGAAGTTAAAATTTACAAATTACTCCGAAAATTTTAGAAAATATTTAAATTATCCTATAAAATATAAAAAAAAATTCAGCAAAATATGTTCGGTAGTTTTTAAAATAAAAATTAAAATATTAATCATACCCATATTACATGAAGCGATCACATGACCCACATCAAAAAATATGGCATCTACCTTTTCTCCCAGTGTTAAAATCGTGATTTTTAAAGTTCTTTTAACTTTAAATTTAGTGTTGCATCCGTCCTATAACCGCTTTATTCTTGCGTATTTTCTGTGGATCTACATTCTGTGCCATCGCAATTACACTATTTTTGAGTTTAAATGATCATCAAAGTTTGATTATTTGTACACCGAAGCCTAATTTTAATGGATGCAGAATGTAAGGAAGTAACGCATAATCTGTTTTATTTCGGCAAAGATTTTTTAGACTCATATTGTAATAAGGGTAATCTTCTACTAACATACAGGCATATTTTCTAATCTGCGACAATATAAGTAGTATGGGTATATATATATATATATATATATATATATATATATATATATATATATATTGTTGAGATATTAATGAAAAACGAAACTTTTTCCTAGGAGTTCTACTCTCTTACTCCGTGGTTTATCCAAACGTAAAGCTTGAAAATCGTTTGAAAGTGATTTAAAACTGTATCTCTGAGTTTTGGGGGAGAATTTTTGCACTAATTAGTCCTTTCTGAAAACATGAATTGTTTGAAACATGATTTAAATGGGAAATCTATCTCCTTGGTTTATATTTCACAAGCTTTTACTGAACAATGAAAAGTATAACGAAATCAAAATGGCTATTAAGTTTCGCATTTTATGAGGAAAATTCTATTTTATATCATGTTGCTCGGCAACGGAATGAAATTAAATGTGTTGTTAATATTTATTATTATTTTTTCTATTTGAATAATAAATAAATGGATGTAAAAATATATTTTTTAATTGAACGGTTTGATTGTTCTTTTAATTATATAAATTGCGGACTGCGTAAATCACTTTCTTTTATTTTAGCAAAGAGGTTTCCAGCTCATATATTGTGTTTAGCTAATACACTCATATATTTTGTTTACCCAATGAATTCATTTAGTCGATTGTTGAAGCAGAAAAAGAGTAGAACTGGTGTATCTTATAATAGAATTTTAGTGTTTTCATTTAGTATATACAAACGGGATCAGGATATTTTATTCTTCAGATCTGCAAATTCAGAGCTACGAATTTAGCGGAATATCTCTAAATAACTTGGTAACTTCTCTTAAACTTTACCAAATTAGCGGAAATGTTTCCAAATTTATAAAATTGACGCAAATCAATGATTTGTTTTTTAGAATAGAGTACTGAAATGATATTTCGGTAGCATTTGTCGGTCAATCCATCCATCCTACTTAGTAACACATTTAACAAATTTTTTTAATATCACGAAATTGATAAAGGTATTTGTGAGTCAATAAAAATATCATGGAATTGATAAAATCGCGCTTAATAAATGAAAATAATTGTGTTTTGTTAGGGGATAGTATTGTGATGATGTTTCGTCAATTTGTCGCAAAATGGGACTATCAGTTCTATAGTCCCACTGGGCGATAAATTTGGCGATTTTTTAAGTTATCGCTAAATTGACTAAAATGTCGCCAAACCTTCCATGGAGATCGCATTATTCAGACGATATGATTTCCATCAATTTATTTGAAGCAAATGATATGTCGCTTAACAACGGATCCAATGTGTTATGCGGCATACGATTTTATATTAAATCTTTTCCGATTTGAATAATAAAGATATGTATATAAAATAAATGCCATTGACATTGCATTTTTGACTGGATAATATTAATTACGGTCTTCAGGTTTAAACATTATTATAATTGATATTTTCGGGGACTGTTGATTCAGGGATTATTGATATTTTCAAGTTATTACATCAAACCAATGACGAAAATTGTTGAAACTCATATATAGTACGTTGTACGAGTAATCTTCTACAAATGCATTATATCTTCTAATCTATGAGAATATAAGTAGTACAGGTATATTGGCATATATTTTGATATATATTGGCATATATTGGAATCAATTACGACCTTCTGGTACAAAGATTACGGGGATTATTGATATTTTCAATTTATTACGTCAATGTATTACTCTTTTATTTTGGCA
This sequence comes from Amaurobius ferox, assembly GCA_951213105.1. Lineage (NCBI taxonomy): Eukaryota > Metazoa > Arthropoda > Arachnida > Araneae > Amaurobiidae > Amaurobius > Amaurobius ferox. The sequence goes on from OX578133.1 coordinate 99,567,148, forward strand.
AAAATTTTTGAGACTCATATTGTAATACGGGTAATCTTCTACTAACACACTGGCATATTTTCTAATCTGCGACAATATAAGTAGTACGGGGTTGCATATATTGATTCAATTCCTTTTTTTTTTTTGCAAATTTGCTTACAAAAGGGGATAGGATGTTATATTCTTCATGTCTGCCAGTGAAGATAATTTTGCACAGTGAGAACAGATATTCTTAAACTTCTCTTTAGGAGCAATAAATTTAATATTTTAACAGAATTTGCACATGATTGAGAATTATAAGTTTCTTTATATTATATATTCCGTACGAAGAACGGGTATGCTGCTAGTTAAAAATATGTCTGTAGGTATGTGTGTTTGTTTATTTGTTTGTGTCATCATCAAGGGAGAACGGCTGCACCGAATTTCATAAACATTTGTGGGTTACCTTGGAATAGCCCCACTTAAAATTTAGTCCACGTTTTGAGTTTCCAGGGGTTATCTATATATTAATTACCAGGGGTTATCTATATATTAATAAAATACACACAATTCTTCCATAGACGTGGAATTATGCAGACTATATTTTTTTGCAAATTTATTTGGAGAAAATGATATGTTGCTAAGCAAAGGAATTAAATCCAATGAGATTATACAGCAGAGGATTATTATTAAATCTTTTACGATTTAAATAATTAAAAAATGCATATAAAAATAAATGTCACCGGAATTACATTTTTGACTGGACGATATGAATTACGGCTTTTGAGTTGAAAGGTTACGGGGATAATTGATGCTTTTAATTTCTTAAGCTATCTCTATTATTTCAGTAAATACTTTTCAAACTCATATATTGGGTTTAGCCAATTGTGACAGAATAAAATTGGTACATTTATATCTTCTAATACCAATTAAATGCTTTTATTTTAGCATATGTTTATCTAATTTCATAGCGTTTTCATTTTGGCATAAATTGATCCAATTTCATTTTTTTTTTAAATTTGTTTACAAACGGGACCTGGATATTTTATTTTTCATATCTGCCGTGAAGATAAACTTGTATGGCGAGAACAGATATTCTTATACTTATTTTAGGAGTATTAAATTAAATATTTAAATAAAATGTTTTGAATAACAATATATAGAGATCTGCACATAATTGAGAATTTTAAGTTTCTTTATATTAGATATGCCGTTCGAAGAACGGGAATTTATCTTAAATTTGAATCGCTAATTGTAAAATTGGCACAAGTCAGATTTTCTAAATTTTGCAAGATATGAAAACACGTTCTAGAATCGCATTAAGGGGTCATAGAACTCTTAAAATATTAAAAAGTGAAACAAAAACTCATCATATTCAGCATTTTATATCTTATAAAATATACATTATTAAAATACACTTTTTCTAGCGATAAATCTATATTTTCTGTCAATGATCATTCTGTTTTAAAATATTATAAAAAAATATTTTCCATAGACGGTTAAACTAGGAATCATTTGTCGAACAAACAAATAGTATAACAGCTTGTGCGCAGAAGTACTCAAAACATTTGATAACCAAAGCAAAATTTTTGGTATCAATTCGGGAGCAATTGCTTATTGCGTACATAAAATAAAATTATGTTTAAAGTACATTTCTATGTTATGCAATTCTGCATTTAGCTTTTCCAAATTTTTCGAAATTTCAACGGCATAATTTAAAAAAAAAAAAAAAAAAACTAAATTCACTTTATAGAGAGGCTAACATACATTATATATTATGAAAATATTGAAAAGTGTGAAAAGTATCAGAGTTATATGACGCGCAAAGTCAAAAAATCACATTCTGAAAAAGACGACTTTAAAGTTATTTCTCAATAAATTTCCCCATGTATGATATGATACATTTTGGTCTATAACTACTGAAATGACAGAAATTTGCCTATACTGGATAATTTTAAATGTTCAAACAGTTTATATTTTCATATGTATGTTTTTAATTAAAATATAATTTGTTGAAGGTCTTTTAGTCTTATGATCCCTTACTATCCTCATTATGAGATACATCTATCACAGTCATTAGAAGGACACCAAATGCATAGGTTAGGTATCCTAAATGAAGAGTATTTCTTTTAATACTCCTAAATTTTAATTAAATTTGAAATTTACATCTTTGTATGTTTTTTTTACACTTAACCCACTATTTTTTTGTTGTTATTTTAAAATTTACATTTCGAGTAATAAGAATAAAATAATTTGAATACTTTATTGTATAATAAAAGAAATATAATATTTGTGGATGTGCAAGAACATAAAAAAGAAAACAAATCAAAATTATAACCACAAGAAAATACAATCCTTTTCTCTTTCAACATCTGTGATGGGAATAGAATTTTTTTTTCGCAAAATTTGCCCTGTCATTATTCATAATTTATTTTGCAATCTTCAGCAAATCTTCAATTTCCGTTCGAGTAATTGGCAATTTCTCTCATAATACTTTTATGAAGTCCTTAAAGGGGTAATTGTGCCTCCCCCAATCGAAAGATGTAGTAGCAAGTCCATTGATGGAAAGTGTTCACTCTACCAAATAAGACTTTCGAATTCATATAATTTGGATACTAAAAAATAAACCTTTTTTTTCTTACACCAACTTTTCAACAACTATCTGAACTAAGGACTTTCTTATAAAGTTATAAATATCAATATTTGAAGTCTATGATTCACATAATTTTAACTCTTCGGATTTTGAACCGATTTTTCATTTTAGATCTAAAGGGGTACTTATATCTTCCCCAAATTGAAAGATTTAGTAGCAAGTCCATTGATGGAAGGTGTTCACTGTACCTAAAAAGACTTTCGAATTTACCTAATTATTCAAATTCATCAGACTAAAAAGTAAATCATATTTTTTTCTTACAGCAAATTTTCAACAACTGTATGAACTAAGGACTTTCTTTTTATAAAGTTCTAACCACCAATATTTGAAGTTTATGATTTACACAACTTTGACCTTCCAGATCATGAACCGATCTTTCATTTCAGAGTTTTTCTTCAGAATCATGCTGCAGTATTCATCTACTGTATACAGTCAATCTATTTTTGCAAAAACTCTTTCTATTAGACCAAATCTTGATCAAACTGCAAAAAAGGATAGTCTATGAAAGGTAAATGTAGTTTTGCGTCATCAAATTGCTTATCCCTTACAATAAAAATCGAAGCAACGTGATATTTTTATTTTAACTGCCGCAGATATCAATAAAAATAGATAGTATCTAAATGTAACAATTGAACAAGCAAGTGGCATGTTCTCTTTTTACAGTTGACATATTAGTGACCTCCTTCCTTTTCTCTTTTGACTTTCTTGGATTGTACTTTATCATAAAATAATGCATATATAAATACTAACCAATATTATGACAAAAAATGAAAAAAAAATGGCTTGTACTATTTTTATAATTAACAATTCGTTTGTAAAATTGATACAATGCAGCCTTTAGCAAATTGACCTTCAACTATAGTAAGTTAAAATAGTATTTTACTGTTAAATATACATATGTATATCTTGTATGTGTATCTTGCACCAGTACCAATAGGATGGGTGAAGTAAAATAACATTTCTTAATAGAGCTTGTTTCCGATTCGCTTAAAATCACTTTGCACACTGCTATGAACGATATCATTGTTTTATCGTTAATTGATAATTGCTTAAGTAACTTAAATTTATTACCATTGCCAGCTGTGTATTTGCTTAATTTGTAACGTATTATATGTATATATATATATAGTTTTATTTAAAAATTATATTTATTAGGATAATATTTTATACTTATAAACCTCTGGTATACCACGGAAGGTTCATAGTAGTAAATGGTATATTGCCTAATTTGTAGCCTTATAATTATGATAATACTTTTGCCTCTACTGATTACTTAATTTATAGTTATGTTGATAATCCGATTTGTATAGTTATTTCAGCTACAAGTAACATACATTTGGATTTCTGTCCAGATTTTCTAAAATTACTATGCATAATGCAACTGTATGTAAAAATGTTCACATTTTAGACTTAATCAACGTAGCGACGCATATAATATGATAATCAATCATTTATAAGTTAAATAAAGATCATTTTAAGTATAATATTAGCAGATTTTTAAGATTAATAAAATAATTATTAATTAGCTGTACAGAATATATAGATTATAAAAAATATATCACAATGTTCCTATTATTAATCCAGAAAATAAAGAAAATATATTATTACCCACAATATTTAGTAAAATATATTGAAACATTTTTTAGATATACTAACAAATTTTAAACATACATATATGCAACTCTTCTTATATTGTAAAACGCTTTAATATTTCTTCCAACATCATTATTATTTTATTAATTAACTTTTCCTATAATAAAATATTTTGAATGTAATTATTAAATTCATATAAATAACTCGCAAAACATATTGCCCAGAATAAGTGTTGTTAAACGTTTATTAGGTAGTATCGCCAGAATTTCAGACATACTAATAAAATTTGAGCAATCATAATACTTTTTTTAAATACTAATATATCTTCCATCATTCCATCCAATATTATTTCAGTAAACAATTTTTTCAATAAAAATTTTAAATCTGGAGATCTTACTTGGGTTGAAACAAAAGCAAAAGAGACCGACAATATCTTTATTGCTATAGTTGTTTATAATACATCTGTTGAGTCCAAATCCAAAGAAATCGAAATTGGTTTAAAACAAAGGACGATAACATAAAATATGTCAAGGGAAGATTCCAAAATTTACATGGCTATTTCAAAGCCCACACAGTTAACTACAGTGGCAATTTAGATGCAATTGGTAAAGTGATATGCAAATGTGTTGAAAATTCAAATGTTCAAATGAAAGTTACAGACTTCTTTTCAGAGTAATAAAAGAGCAACACATTTAAACCGTATTACAATAATTTTGTTTCACAATATGCAGTCAGATAAGTAATTCTTATTGTTTACCTCATGTGTACATTTTTAAGGAATATTACAAATATCGGTTATAACGGATTTTTCCCTAATATATATATAATGTGTGTGTAATTCTTATTCTTCCAACACAAACGCTATTTTAGGAACAACAAGCTTTATTTCCGTAGCAAATTTGAAAAAAAATTATAATTCATATTTTTTCTTGAATTTGTGGTTTTTAGATGTTCCTTGAAGAGTAAAATTACCGTTACATACACAGTTACAAGGTTATGTATTGAAAAGAACGTTATTGTTAAGTTGGAATATGCATGCGCATCCTCATGATATTGTGTCTTTCTGGCTTTCTCTCTTTTGTTTAATTTTTTATCTTTAATACATTTTGATGCCTTATCGTTGTTTTTAAAATTTTAAGGTTTGTTTATATAATACATGGCTTATCTTAATGTTTGACAATAAAAGTCATTTAGATCAATCGATAAAATTTAAGAAAATATTAATTTCGGAATGCTGTTTTAAATTATCAGAGATTGTGCAGAAATGTTCGTATTTTGTTGCATATTTTATCAATGCTTAAAATAAATTATTCTGCGTTTTTTTTCTTTATTAATTTTTATCTTCCTTTCAATACATATTATATGTAAAAAAAAATTTTGCAGTGAAATTAAATTCAACTGTTGGATGTTTTTGATTAATACATTCTCAGCATTTATTTATACAAATAAACTATTTTTAAATGGTGCCTGTGTTATGGCCTACTATGGTCGCAAATCGAAAATAATATTTTAATTAAATATACAACAAAATATGCATAGCTTGAAGGATTAAATTCAACTGAGTAAATGAACCTGCAGTCCATTTTTTTTATTGATACACACTGTTTCTGATATAATGAAGACGGCTCATAAAGCCTTTGAAACAATTGCAGTAGCCTAGTTTTACTATGTTTGTTTCTATCATGAAGTACAAGGATGATCACTATTATCACGTGACTAGATGTTTAATAGGTATTTTTAACCACAAATAAATGACACCATTTATAAATTATTAAGTAACATTTTAGAGTTACATGAAATTTTCCTTTTCATTTCTAGAATTCAATAAGAATTTTCATGAAATTTTATATTCTTGTTTTATTCGATATTTACATCAAGTCTATTGACTTTATTAAATATGGGATTAAAAAATCTATATTTTAAATCACTTTTTTTCAACACGAAATTTTATATTCTATTAAATTTATATTTTTTTCTCTTAATTTGTATTTTTTCAACCCGAAATTTTATATTTTTCTTTTTTTTTACATCAAGTCTATTGACTTTAAAGAAGATAAGATTATAAAAATATATATATTTAAAATACTTTTTTCTTCATAAAATAAACTTGTTAGTACGCTATGTGTTTGACACATCATATTTTGTATTATTTAGGTTTGATGTCGAAATGCAGTATAATATTATTAATTTCATTTTTGAATCTTTTAATATGTAGATATTAAAGGATTAGTAAAAGAAAAGCTAAAGAAAAATTGGGCCGACTATTTTCATTAACCTTTTTCGACTAAAGAACTACAAGCATCACCCCTTTAATTTAAATGGTTATTAGTATCGCTGTAATTCTTCAACTTTTTTATTTTAATGAAAAAAATGTGTATAGTTTGAAGGGTAAAGTTCTTTTACTGTATTACACCAGGACATCTATCAGAAGTTAGAGATAATTATAATGAGATAGACAGGCCCAGAATCATAAAATTCATAATTTGTTTAAGTCTTAAAATATGAACTTTTTTAAAAACCCATTTTCTCTGACTTTTAAAAATGTTTCTTTAAAAAGTAGCAATTCTGGCGCACAGTAATGCACATCATCTACGAATTATAAAACAACACCAGCAAAAAATGAATTATACATTTTTTCTCTGCATTTTGAAAGAAATGCAAATGTAGGCAGGGAGCATTAACTACAACTAAAATAAAACAGATCTTTCTAATGGATAGAGGATGTTTTTTTTTTTCTCCTCCTTAGTTTTTTCTAACTTGTTTTCAAAGGTAAAAAATATATTGCTGATTCTAAATTCTCATTTTCCTTTAGCGCATGATACGCCAGCATCCAACAAAAGGATAAAAAGCACTATGATAGAGAAAATAAATTAAAAACAGAGAGAGGGAGAGACAGAGAGAGAAGATGTGCTGTCGTCTTTTCTCTGCACTAGGGAATCTTTTTAGATGTCCCTATTTCGCGTTATTCGCCACTAGGTGGCGCTAGGCCGTCTGTGATACTTCATCTGTATTCCGACCTTACTGTACGGGTTGCCCAATGATAAATATATTTTTTTAATCAGCGTTAAGACGCTTAAAAAAATCTCTGCGCCAAAGGGTTTTTTTTTTCTTTCTTTTTTCTTCTTTTATTTTCTTTTATTTTATTTTTTGTTCAGCAAGGTTTAAACAAAGCTCTTTTAGTAGTTTGCATATTTTTTTCTCTTCTTTCGTCTATCTTATTAAATTTCCAATTTGGTGATTTTTATTTTCGTATTTTCTTTATTCAGAATCTAAAATAGGAAACGAAAAAAAGTAAAATTGCAATCATATCAGAGTTGTAGGGTCAGAAAAATCCTGCATTTCTCACTTGTTTTTGATAAAAATATACGGAAATGAAAAATTCAAGGTTCGATTTTTGCATTTATCTAACAATTTTACAGCTTAATAATTAGGGTAAAAGAGATGACACATGTGGCGTACAAGTAAAGTTTGAAGTTCATTATAAGAAATAAATACATCAAAGGGAACAATAATGTTGCCTTATAAAATGCTCTGCATTAAAAACATATTGATCTTAGAGATTAAGAATGAAATTATCATAATTAATGAATTGTCAAGCTCTTGACTTATCTTTCACATAATTAAAGAGACTATCAGCAATAAATAGATTATCAGCAACAAAATAGATTATCAGCAACATGCTTGGTATTCCTGTATTTCAACATAAATGATTTTTGGGCTGTATATTGTTTTGTGGTAACCATAGACATATAGACATCATTAACAGGCGCATAGTGTGTGGTTCAAATGGTATGAAACCTTACATTTGAAAGGTAACAGAAGATAATTTCTAACACTGACGGAGTTTTGCAACCGGTAGCATAACTGGACGCAATCAAAAGACCCAGGTTTAATTCCCGGTTCGAGCTGAGTAAGAGTTTGGAACAAAAATAAGTCTAATGTTCTAGAATTCGTGCCCGAGTTGAAATATAGTATTGTAGCAACCTGGTGAAATTAGGATCGAGTCCCAGGTTTCTTTCGAATTGCGAGAATGTTTGGCAGATCAAGTGAATTCCAGACATAGCTGGAGAAGTGTATGTAGCTGGTATAACAACTGGGTGTAATCCTTGAGTCCCTGGTTCGATTCTGGCTACGGCTGAGTAAATTTTGAAGATGAAAGTCTAATATTATACACATTAATTGGCATTCTAACTGTCAATTATAACTAACAGTTTTATTGATGCTGACATTGAAAATGGGGCCCCAAATATTATTAGCCCCCCAAAATCGTAATGGTGGCTTTGGATAGGAAGGAAATTACGACTTGGAAGTTGAATTATTTTAAAATCAAGTAAATCTCTAATTATTTCATATCAATACGAAGTAAGTTGTTATCCGGTGTTAGAAAAATTAAATATCTTTCATGCAATTGCAGAAAAGTGGGCTTTAACCACTTTGAGGATTTTTACACAGGAACATATTATGTTCATGAAAACTGGAATGAGAAATAAATTAAATATGTATTTTCTTATTGAATCGAAAGAGATACTTTTCCGCTTTTACAACTTGAAAAATTTATCTTCTCAATTGTCACAGATGAAACTGAAATCCAAGTAATACTAGGCTGATACTGAAGCGAAGCAAGGTATCTAGTTACATGTTTGATAACTGAGACGTTTATTCTATGAAAGTAGTACACAACTCAAAATATTAAATCATTCAAATATAATGTTCTTGGGAATTTTCAAGTCAGCATAGTTCTTACTTCGTTAAACGGATATCTTTATTTTGATCAATTTTTATCGGAATTGAAAGCAGAGTGGAACATCAGTCTTTCCAGTGTTCTGTTTCTCCAAATACGTGCATTATGTCCCAAATACGCTTTTCACCCGCTTTTAACCCTCTTAAATAAGCTCTTAGGATACGCTGTATATATAAGCGTGCGGAGCGCAGACAGAGGGGGATGCTAAACTTTCTTAAAATCAACACTGCGTTTAGACTAAATGAAAATAATTGCAATACTAAAAGATCTCTGGGTACATCATATTGTATTTAACCATCCAGTTATTTTTGTACCGAGTTCCACGAATGCGAGTGACGTTACGATTTACTAACTGTTCTTCATAAAAGTCCTATAACAAGGGCTGACCTATGACCGCCATGTTATATCACACAGTGAGAGACGCTTGGCGGCAAGGAGTGAGGAGCAGCATTACTTTCCTTGCTGATCTCAGTGAAACGCACTTGTTTTAGTTCACGTATCGCAACTTAATATATATATATATATATATATATATATATATATATATCCAAAAGGAAATGTCCAAATCTGAAAATCAAATATACAAGAAATAAGAAAAAGAATAAGTACCAAAAATTGGCAGAGTGGGGGTTGTGACCCCCTCACCCCGGTTCAGCATGCTTTACGCCATGGCCACACTCCCGGATGCCGGTACCATTCCGTATCTAGGCCATTATACCTAAGAAGATCTATTTGGAAACGAAAAGACCGTGATCGTTGAAGCCAAACACAACACTAGAATTTGTGCAAACAAGACCTCAAGTCACTCCCTAACGAAATCATGCCTCATACAACGCAAATCCCCAATATATATAGTACCAAGTCATCAACTTTATATGTCCGTGATCTAAATAACCAACGGACTATTTGGAAACGAAAAGACCGTGATCGTTGAAGCCAAACACAACACTAGAATTTGTGCAATATTTGATTTTCAATATATATAGTACCAAGTCATCAACTTTATATGTCCGTGATCTAAATAGCCAACGGACTATTTGGAAACGAAAAGACCGTGATCGTTGAAGCCAAACACAACACTAGAATTTGTGCAATATTTGATTTTCAGATTTGGACATTACCTTTTGGATATATATATATATATTGTTCCTTGTTGCGAAGCAGCGTGGCGCTTTACTTCATTGTAACTTTGTGTGTATGTTTTATGGATTTTGGTTAAAGTTTAGAATAAATAAGATAATTTTTTTTTAAATGAAATAGATGGTTTCAGGATTTGTTATTAAAAATCTGTATTGAAATTTGTAAAAAATTTGATTGTATATATATATATATATATATATATATATTTGCATTCATTTCTTTTACAATGTTTCCATGTTTTTAGTCTTTCTTGTTCATTGGAGGATCTAAACATTCGTATTACTTTTCGGGAATTTTTAGAGAAATTTGCGGCATAACATATTCTCATTTTATTGCGAATGTAAACCACATTACATGACATCGAGTGACTGCGCAATAGAAGCCAATAGGCAAATATGATCCAAATTGCAGATACGCCAGCTCCTTATACAGGCGCCTTAGTTCTTCATTAACCCATCTAAAGCGTATGAAGCTCAATGAGAGAACTTTCTTCGGAAAGAGCTGGAGGAAACATAATACCGCTGATATATACCTATTTAAAAATGTATATGAACTTCAGAAACAGAGTACTTAATTTTTTATTGTAAGAATATGAAGATATGAATCTATATTCATGCGAAAGTTTAGAATTGTGTGACTCTAAACTTTCGACGATGCGAAAAAACTAATATTAAGATTCAAAGGACGCATATTTGGATGAAATTTTAAATATATTTTCAAATATGAAGGAATTATCCTACGGATGCAGATTTGAACTTGTTAATAATATCATGTCTTTATATTTTTGATGATTTATGAGATAATATTTTTGATAACTATAACTAAGGAAACGATTTGTGTGAAAATCGCTCAAAACCTAAAAAAATTCGATTGAAAAAATGTTCCTTCGGACCTGATCTGAAGTATCGTTACTGCACCAAATATCGTAACTATAGATTGCATAGATTTTCCGCTATGCGGCCAACAGACTGATACGCAAACAAGCAGACATACATACACCATCTTTTATTCTTATAGATAATATGTGATATATCTATTAAAAAAGCCAGGTTTTCAGATGATTGCATTTAGTACAATAAAATGCATTTAATAGTTATATATGTTCTCTTCAACAAAGAATCGCGTAGTCTGATATTTTAACACAAATATACGTATTTACATTTTACTAACTATTTCATGGTATTTCAACATAGCTGTAGTATTATTATAATGAATAATAAAAATTATTTTATAATGCATAAAGCATGTTATTTTTAAGCAAATCACGTGACTTTGCGCGCAATCCATAAGAATAAACTGGTTTACAACATAAAATGAAACGCAAATAAAGATAAATGAGTGAATGCACTTTGCAGAAATCTTCTTCCATACAACTCTGAACCTGAACTCCTATTTAAGCGCAAGGTCATATCAGTCAAACTGAAAATGGTTAAACAACAGATTTCAATAGCGCCACCTAGTGTGACGAAAGGGAAGTAAAACTAGAAAAACAGTAAAACAGGGGAATATGAACATGAGAAGCGAATAAGAAAAAATACAATGCAAAGTTCAAAGAGACAAAAATAACGTGATCATGCTAAACATCAAGGAAATGAGGAGTCATTGCCAATCGTTAACTAGATTACTGGCATTTTTATTGATATTAGAAAATTTAAAGAAATCCAAATCGAAAACCGAAGAGTACTTTTCAATAATGGAGGCAAAAGAAAATTCAAATCGATGATAGCTCATCCAATAATGATCAACTATTAAAGATTTATTAATTTCTTGGATTTGTACTCAGTTATGATGTTCTTTTAAGCGGAACTTTAAGGCCATTTAGTTTGACCTTGTATTAAAGTCCGCATCAATAAGGAGATTGATTACATGCCCCAATTATTAAACTTTTCAACATACTTATTAAGGGCAGAAAGTTTAATTTTATTGATAGGTGAGAATATCACTTTGAAGTCCAATTTAATGAAAATTGTATCAATTTTATAACAAATTTAGGATAGAAAGGGAGGCAACACTATTTCTAAAAGTTTTAACAGGATCTTCCTTGCTTTGAGGTGGCGGTAGAAAATATTAAAAAAGCACGAAAACAAATTTTAAGCCAGAATCTACGATGTGCGACGGCAGCTTTTAAATAATCCATCTCATACTTTAATACTACGTAGAGCATAATTTAATAGTAGTGGTAAACATTAGTATTGAAAGCGGCAAGCTTCTGATTAGAGGGATTTTAAGTATTATTATGAGAGAATAAAGTAACATTTAAAAGCTTAAGGTAAACAGTGGTTACAAATGAATTTTTATTGGGCATGATCAGTACATCCAGGAAATAAAGTTGTTACAATATAACTCACAGGTAAACTGAATACACGAATCAATAGAATTCATAATGACGAACTAATAATTAGCGAATTGAAAAGATTCTTCGCAGTTTACTGTCAACTTTTGTTAAGGGTGCATACTGTTCCAACTGTGGTGTTTTGACCTGAAGAAAGGGGCTTATAACGCCCTCGAAACAATTGTAGTCTCCTAACTGACATATGTCTCTTTTCTAAAGTTTGTTACGTCTATATAATCTTTGGTCTTTATTTCTCACGGTTATGTTATAATTTATGTTTGACTTTATATTAACAACTTATGACTAATTTGGTTATGTAGACCAATCGCCGAGCCAAATAACATTCTAAGGGCCAACACAGTGATAAGATAAGTTTCGTATCGCGAGTGAGAAAGTTAGTCGGGTTGAAAATATAGCTAAAATCCTGGTGAGAGGCTGAGTAGAGTCTGGGGGGGGGGGGGGATTTAGCTGAAGTTCTGAGTTAGGTTGGTTGATAGTTGAGCAAAAGTTGGCTGGCTGGAAGTTGGAAGTGCTGGGAGTCGAGTCGATGTGTGAGTGCAAAATGACAATACAAGTTACTAGGACAATATTTTTATATTCTATATTGAAATCGAATCTTGCACCTGTTTGCTTAAATTTGCAAAAGAATCAATAAATTTATATTTATTAGAGTTTGGATTTGTAGTAAATGATAAATATAGTCGTATTCGTTACAATTCAAGATTGTAATTTCACGCATATCTCAAATATGACTGTAGGAAGTACATAGGTGTTATTACTTTTAATAACAGTAATAATCTAATTAAAGAATTTAACAGTCTTATATACTTTAAAGATAAAAAGAGCAAGTAACAAAATTGTATTTAAGTTTGGAATATTTCTTAGAAACAAGATGTGTTTTAGTAAATATTAAATTTACTAAAAAACTATGCATTTGGATTAATTATAAAGATAGGTGTGTCTAATTGTGCCAATCTAATATTTGTAATATTTTATACCTTTTCAAAATATTTTATAATTTTTCTAAATAACTTTTCTAAATAGTGAATTTTCTAAATGTCACATATAATTTAGGTCAGTTCTTGACGACTGTAAATAATTAACATCTAAAAAATTATTTTTATCTAGTCTGGAACAAAAAATAATTAATGTTATAATTGGTAAAATTAGCATACACGTGGTAGACAACTTTGCTATGGGCAAAATTGCATATACAGTTCACTACAAACGTACAACCAAATTATTCTGTACAGAAAAAAATTGAAGGTTTTGTTTTATTGCATTTGTAATTGGAGGAAGCAGATGATAACTGATCTTTATTAACCACAGTAGCTCTGCTGTTAATGGATTTGGTACATTTCAGTACATATGGAAATTTCAATCATTACCACTCTTAATTGGCTCATATATTGCAGAGGATTTTGTACAGCTGACGGGATGTTATAAATCAGTTAAACTAATTTTATGTAGAGAACTACGAACTATTTATTTTATTCTCGTATTATTGTAAAATAAATTTATACAATAATAAAATTAGTTATATAAATAGACACATTTTTCTCTTGAAGAATGAAGTTTGGATTGTCATACTCAGTTTTTGGTTAATTGCAATTTGTATTGATTACGTATTGTTATTAAATATTTGAGGGGCACAACTGACAGGCACGTTCGAAATTATATTTCTTTGATTTAAATTTTTCTGGTTTATATTGTATTTTTGCAAATGTGAATATGTATTTAAAACACTATGTAATCTATAAAAACACGCCTATATTAGGTAAAAGTAATACTTAATTTAATATTGCAATAGTTTCAGAAAGGTGTTTACTTGTATATGATCAATTTTACATCTATTTTATGTGATGAATTCGAGTTTCATTATTTATTAATAACGAATTGAGGATCAATCAATTATTTAAGTGCTTTGTAGAATCCTTTTTAGGGATGATTCTGCAACTCCATTTTACTACGTATAATACGATTGTAGATATCATCTTTGTTTATTAAATGATGGATATATCATAAATCTGCAATAGTAAATAAGCTTCTATTGAAATACTATCATATTACTAATGAATATCTGAATTACTAATAATAATCTTACCTTTAAAACTTGAATTATAGGAAAGCACTTCTGCTACACTTTACTATACATTACTTTACTCTGCAATGCTTTACTATACATTTCAACACAGTAGGAACAGTATAAATGACCCCGCTTCTGTGATAACACACAATTAACATCTTATGCAACACTTTCACAAAAACTCAGTTATCTCATTTAATGCCGTTTATCCACAAATGATATAAATGTGTAAACACTTTCACCTCAAAATAAATTTTATAGCAATAATATTGAATTTAAATTATGTTTCACAAAATATTTATACAAATCTAAATCTAACACTGCCATCTCAGGTTCAATTTCCACTTAAGCTAGTTGCCTGAGATTTGCTTTGACGATACTATATCTCCGAATAGCGAAACTATTATGTTTAGCATGTTCTGTCTTCCCCATATGGGAGTTTTGCCCTGTGCGATCGTCTGCTCAACAATGGGGTACGTCGGCACGAGAGAGGGGGTGGGCCAATGCCCTCTCCTCTTCCAGCAACAGCATTTTCAGTTAAAAGTTGAATGGCATTGCCACATTTTTCCATACAGCTAAAAAGGAAATGAATGGTATCGTACTTCTGTATAAGGTAAGCGGCTTCATTAGGACTCACCAAAAACTTGACTGTTTTTTTTTACCGATTACAAAATATTTTGAGAAATAACTAAGCTGTGGTTAGAGGTATTAAGTGGGTAACTAAAACAAACAAACTAATTTAACCGTTATATAGCTAACTTACCGTTTGACAGCACTACATTTTGGTATTGCCCATACTTGATTAATATTTTGTATGATGGGTCATACGAGCTACGCCCTTTCGGCAGAAGCCAGTCTTACTTTGGATAGACTTATTGTCTCAAAGAAGGTGGCAGGTTAATATTTGTCACGGAAACCTTTTCATTTGTTAGGATAAGATGGGGCAATTATAACCACTTTTTACACTTTCTCAATTCAAAGTAAGGATGCGAACATACCGTTGATCATCAACTGCCTGCTTTAGCTAGGGGATACTTTAACATGTTGTTCAAATACGAGTATTATACAGTCAACATTTATTTAAGGGATGAAGGGAGAATTTAGAGATATATATTTTTAAATCTGCAAACGTTTGCACTTATCCCAACTGTTGAGAAAAATGTAGATGTGGCCACTTCTTTTCATATGAATATGCTGCTTTCATAAAATCTTTACCAACGGATCTGTTTAATATTTCTCTATCACAATAATAGCAAATTTTGTGGCAGATTGAATACAAGAGGTATTTTACCCTTTGAATAGTACTAAACGCATATTAAATATACTTATAACGTTAGAATGAGTATTAAACAAGTACGACGATTTTATGAAATAATTCAAATAAGGCATAATACTAAATAAATGAATGAGTTAAATAAATGAACCAAATAAATGAATGAGTTAAACAAATAAACTAAATAAATGAATGAATTAAACAAGTAAACTAAATAAATGAATGAGATAAACAGAGTAACTATAATGTGAAAGATACTCCCATTGCAGATGCCCCATTCATGAAGTGGTTACGCGCTTGATGATAAGCTCATCAGCATGGAATAGCCGATATCTGCAATGGCAGCAAATGTGGGAACTGACAATTTTAGTCCTTCCACACTTTCCGTAAAATTCGTTTCCAATTCAGTTTAGGCCACACGAAGCTGCAAAGGCAAAGTCTATAAAACAAAAAACAATCCTATGAAGACCGCTCCCAAAATATGGAAGACACTTCCATTGCAGATACCAGCAACCATTTATAAGTAATTTGAGCTATAATCTGAAAAAATAAAAACACTATTTTTCTTTAATATGAGATTGTTTGACCTTCATATGAGTACCAAATAAAAGTTACTTATTTTCATCACATTAAATTGAAAAAAAAAATATTGATGTGAAATAAGCCAACGAATAAAACAAAGTATATTTAAAAGAATTACATATGCTACACTGAACAAATCAGATATACACATATTTAGGACATCTGCTCTCAGAAACAGAAATTATGCTGATTTTAAAAGTATATAAAAAACACAAAAGAGAAATATGTAATATCGGAGAACAAACTAAAAGTTAGAATCACATTGCATATTATAAATTTTTAACACTTTACAACAAAGTTGAAAAGTGTTTATGACTTTGTTCATTCTGTCTGTCTGTCCGTTAGCACGATAACTGCCGTAAAAATGACTTAATCAAAATGAAATTTTAGTATGTTGTTCAGACGGTCTGTAGGACCTATGGGAATATAAATGAATACTATCACCCAATTAGTTTCGGATTGAACCCGGGTTGAAAAAATGAAATACATTGAGCCCTATGGGACCTAATTTTTAAAAAAATTTTTAAGCGGATTTAAAATTCGCAAATTGCTTCGAAAATTTTAGGTAATATTCAAATTGTTCCATAAAATATATAAAAAAAAATGCAGCGAAATATATTCAGTAGTTTTTGACATAAAAATTAAAATAATAATTGCACCTCTTATATGAAGCGATCACGTGACCATGATATGAAAAGTTCACATGACCCACTTCAAAATGATATATGGCATCCATCTTGTTTCACAAACGTGATTTTTTAAGTTCTTTTTAATTCATATTGAGTGTTGTATCCGATTGATTTTTGCTATTTATTTTTGCTTAAATTCTGTGCATCTACATATTGAAACAATGCAAATGCAATATATTTGAATTTAAATGATTATCCAAATTTGATTATTTCTACAAAGAAACCTATTTTTCACTTATGTAAAATGTCAACAGCAAAATATGTAGAATGAGTTGTATTAGAATTGCTGCATTTCTTTAACACAAAATAATTTAACCCATGGAGTCTGCATGGCTGATATGAATGAAATATTAATTGATTTTATAAAG
Organism: Amaurobius ferox; assembly: GCA_951213105.1. Classification (NCBI taxonomy): domain Eukaryota; kingdom Metazoa; phylum Arthropoda; class Arachnida; order Araneae; family Amaurobiidae; genus Amaurobius; species Amaurobius ferox. The sequence continues at coordinate 99,584,563 of OX578133.1, forward strand.
AGAAGAACGATTTTTTCGATGACGTTTTAAGCATAGAGTTTAATTACTTGTAGCTCCATGGTCTTAATTTTTATATAAAATTAATTATTATAGTATAGTGATGAATGAAATGAATGGGAAAAAGTTATGAAATGCTGTTTTTATAGAGAGATAGATCCATGCGTGTTATTCTTTCTATGGCGTCATTTGAATTAATTTCAGTTGTTTTCGATGAAGTTTTCAAATATCATAAATTATCGTAGTAGTATGATAGTTTTAAAAATATTACCGTGGAATGTATTGCATTTTAGAGATATTTAAACCAGGCAATTTATATTTCAATGCCGTCATTTGAATGAAGTTCATTTTTTTCAATGAAGGTTTAAGTTTTCAAATATAATAAATTAATGTAGTATTGTGATAAGTTTTAGAATATTACCGAGGAATGTATTGCATTTTAGACTTTTTTAAATAAAATTGCATTGAAGTTGGAAAGTGTTTCATAATCAATGCTTTAAGCATCTTTCTTGTTATTTATTGCAGGTATTAGAATCCTTGAAGTGATTTCACGCTCCTTAGAGCACTAAACCATTGACAACTGGTCTTCAAAGAGGGTACGCGTACGGTTGACAGTTGCAAAAACGAAAAAGGAATACAATATATTCTGAAATCAATAGAAAAGGGAGACATTTCAAAATAAATTAAAATTATTATGAAATAAAACATTTACGTCAACATTAAAACAAGAAACATAAATCATGCATAAAAGCATTGATTATGAAACACTTTCCAACTTCAATGCAATTTTATTTACACATCTCTAAAATGCGATACATTCCTCGGTAATATTTTTAAAATTATCATAATACTACATTGATTTATTACATTTGAAAACTTAAAACTTCATCGAAAAAAATGAACTTCATTCAAATGACGGCATTAAAATATAAACTGCCTGGTTTAAAATCTCTAAAATGCCACACATTTCTCGGTAATATTTTTAAAATTATCGTAATGCTACAATAATTTATTATATTTTAACACTTCATCGAAAACAAATAATTTTATTCAAATGGCGTCATTGAAATATAAATCGTCTGGCTCTCTCTATAAAAGCAGCATTTCATTCATGAACATTTTTCCATTCCGTTCATTCATCACAATACTATAATAACTTATTTTATTTAAAAACTTAAAACCATGGAAGAACAAGTAATTTAACTCTATGCTTAAAACTTCATAAAAAAAATCGTCTTCTTCTCTGTGTAAAATCAATATATTTTTAATTCATATCAGATATATTGCAGACGCCATGAGCTAGATAATTTTGCGTGAAAGAAATGCAGCAATTCTTATACAACTCATTTTACATCTTTTGGTGTTTACATTCTCCATAAGTGACAATTAGGCTTCGTTGTAGAAATAATCAAAGTTTGATGATCATTGAAACTCAAATATATTGTAATTGCGTTGTTTCATAATGTAGATGCACAGAATTTAAGCAAAAATAAAGCGGCTTTAGGACGGATACAGCACTAAATATGAATTAGAAAGAACTTTAAAAATCATTATTGTGACACAAGATGGATGCCATATTTTATTTTGAAGTGGGTCACGAGATCTCTTCATATAATGGTCACGTGATCTCTTCATATAATGGGTGTAATTATTATTTCAATTTTTAATTTAAAAACTACTGAATATATTTTGCTGAAATTTTTTTCATATTTTTTATGGGATAATTTGAATATTTCCTAAAACTTTCAAATCAATTTGTGAATTTTAAATTCGCTTAAAAAATGTTTGAAAAATTAGGTCCTATAGGGTTCAATGTATTTCATTTTTTCAACCCGGATTCAGTCCAAAATTAATTGGGTGATATTATTTATTTATATTCCCATAGGTCACACAGACCGTCTGAACAACATACTAAAATTTTATTTTGATAAAGTCATTTTTACGGCATTTATCGTGCGAACGGACAGACAGACAGAATGAACAAAGTCATAAACACTTTTCAACTATGTTGTAAATTGTTAATAAAAAAAAACCCACATGAAGTAGGTCTTACCAGTTTCCATTTACTCCCAAATCTTCAATTTCGAATACAGAAATATCATTTACAGTATAGTTCAGATTTCAATAAAATAAATTAATTAATAAGCAAAAATAACACATCGAGTAGATCGTACTAATTTTTCTTTTTTAGTCCTCAATTTTCGATTTCGAATCAAATACATGAAGTGTGTTCGTTAAACCTGATATTTGGACGAGGCAAATTTTTGCAATCATCCATTAAATAAAATTTGACGAATATTGTACCACTATGAGTTCTTGATTTCAAAGTTTAGCAGAAAACAATGCAAAGAGCACTAAATGTCATCATCAAGAATCATCAGAAGAAGTTTTTTGTGAAATATAAAATAAGCTTTATTCATTTGGATATAATATAGAGCAGTTTATCTAAACGATAAACCTGACTGATCATTTTTAACACTTTCCAACATAGTTGAAAAGTGTTTATGTCTTTGTTCATTCTGTCTGTCTGTCTGTATGTCTGTTCGCGCGATAACTGCGGTAAAAATGACTTTATCAAAATGAAATTTTAGTATGTTCTTGAGACGGTCTGTAGAATATATGGAAATGTGTAAAAGAATAACATCACCCTATTGGCTTTGAATTGAACCCGGGTTGTAAACTTGAAATACATTGAACCTTATGGGACCTAATTTTTCAAACATTTTTTAAGCAAAGTTAAAATTCACAAATTATTCCGAAAATTTTAGGAAATATTCAAATTGTCCCATAAAATATACATAAAAATATCAGCAAAACATGTTTGGTAGTCTTTTAAGTAAAAATTAAAATAATAATTACACCCATATTATATGAAAAGATCACTTGAAGCACTTCAAAATAAAATATGGCGCCCATCTTCTTCTCCCAGTGTAAAAATCGTGATTTTTAAAGTTCTATATATATAGAACATATTTTATTTTAAAGACATATTTTATTTTATATGACATATTTTATTTTAAAGTGGGTCACGTGATCTCTTCATATAAAGGGTGTAATTAATATTTTGATTTTTACTTAAAAAACTACTGAATATATTTTGCTGAATTTTTTTTATATCTTTTAGGAGATAATTTGAGTATTTCCTAAAACTTTCGAAGCAATTTGTAAATTTTAAATTCGCTTAGAAAATGTTTGAAAAATTAGGACCCATAGTGTTTAATGTATTTCATTTTTTCAACCTGGGTTCAATCCAAAACTAATTGGGTGATATTAATCATTTATATTCCCATCGGTCCCACAGACCGTCTGATCAACATACTAAAATTTCATTTTGATAAAGTCCTTTTTACGTCAGTTATCGTGCTAACGGGCATACAGACATACATACAGACAGAATGAACAAAGTCATAAACACTTTTCAACTATGTTGTAAAGTGTTGAAAATCTTATAGAAAAATGGCGATACTACCTATTTAGGGAATCTTATAAGAGCTGCCCATTTTTGATTTTTTGTTTTTCGTGTCTTAACAAATAATTAAAAAAAAAAATCCATACATTGAGCCCTATGGGACCTAATTTTTCATACATTTTTTATGCGGATTTAAAATTCACAAATTGCTTCGAAAATTTTAGGTAATATTCAAATTGTTCCATAAAATATATAAAAAGAAATTCAGCGAAATATATTTGGTAGTTTTTTAAATAAAAATTAAAATAATAATAACACCTCTTATATGACGCGATCACGTGACCAAGATATGAAAAGATCACGTGACCCACTTCAAAATGATATATGGCATCCATCTTGTCTCAAAATCTTGAGTTTCAAAGTTCTTTTTAATTCATATTGAGTGTTGTATCCGTCCTAAAACCACTTAATTTCTGTTTAAATTCTGTGCATCTACATACTGAAACAACGCAATTACAATATATATGAGTTTAAATGCGCATCCGAATTTGATTATTTCCAGAAAGAAGCCTATTTTTCACCTATGTAAAATGTAAACAGCAAAATATGTAGAATTAGTTGTATTAGAATTGCTGTATGTCTTTAACACAAAATAATTTAGCCCATGGAGTCTGCATGGCTGATATGAATGAAATATTAATTGATTTTATAAAGAGAAGAACGATTTTTTCGATGACGTTTTAAGCATAGAGTTTAATTACTTGTAGCTCCATGGTCTTGATTTTTAAATAAAATATATTATTATAGTATTGTGATGAATGACATGAATGGGAAATTATTTATGAATGAAATGCTGCTTTTATAGAGAGAGCCAGGCGTGTTATTTTTTCTATAACGTCATTTGAATGCATTTCAGTTGTTTTCGATGAAGTTTTCAAATATATTAAATTATCGTAGTATTATGATAATTCTAAAATTATTACCGAGGAATGTATCACATTTTAGAGATGTTTAAACCAGGCAATTTATATTTCAATACCGTCATTTGAATGAAGTTCATTTTTTTCTATGAAGGTTTATGATTTCAAATATAATAAATTAATGTAGTATTGTGATAAGTTTTAAAATATTGCCGAGGAATGTATTGCATTTTAGACAAAGTGTTTCATAAAATTTGTCATTTTGGAAAGTGTTTCATAATCAATGCTTTAAGCATGATTGATCTTTCTTGTTAACACTTTACAACATAGTTGAAAAGTGTTTATGACTTTGTTGATTCTGTCTGCCTGTCCTTTCGCACGATAACTGCCGTAAAAATGACGTTATCAAAATGAAATTTTAGTATGTTGTTCAGACGGTCTATGGGACATATGGCAATATAAATTAATAAGATCACCCAATTAGTTTTGGATTCAACCCGGGTTGAAAAAATGAAATACATTGAACCCAATGGGACCTAATTTTTTAAATATTTTATAAGCGAACTTAATTTTCACAAATTGCTTCGAAAGTTTTAGGAAATATTCAAATTATCCTATAAAATATATAAAAAAATTTCAGAAAAATATAGTCAGTTATTTTTTAATTAGAAATTAAAATAATTTTTACACCCATTATATGAAGAGATCACGTGAAAATTATGTGAAGAGATCACGTGACCCACTTCAAAATAAAATAAGGCATTTATCTTGTGTCAAAATCGTGATTTTTAAAGTTCTTTTTAATTTATATTTAGTGTTGTCTGCGTCCTAAAACCGCTTTATTTTTCCTTAATTTCTGTGCATCAATGTTCTGAAACAACGCAAATACAATATATTTGACTTTAAATGACCACCAGACTTTGATTATTTCTACAACGAAGCCTAATTTTGTCTTATGGAGATTGTAGAATTGCTGAATTTCTATAACGCAAAATTATTTAGCGCTGGAGTCTGCAATATAGTTGATATGAATGAAACAGTCATTGATTTTCCATAGAGAACAGACGATTTTATGGCAGACTTCTTCGGTGAAGTTTTAAGCAGAGAGTTAAATTTCTTTTACCTCCATGGTTTTAAGATTTTAAGTAAAATAAATTATTGTAATATTGTGATGAATGTAAGGAATAGAATAAAAGTTTATGAATGAAAATTTTACTGTTTTTTCAGAGAGAACCAGGCGATTTATATGTTAATGACGTCATTTGAATAAAGTTAATTTTTTATGAAGATTTCAATAATAAGAAATTATTGTAGTATTGTGACAATTTTAAAAATATTACCGCTGAATGAGAATTATACCGCATATACTGAATATTACCGCATTTTAGAGACGTTTAAATAAAATTACATTGCAGTTGGAAAGTGTTTCATAGTCAATGCTTTATGCATGATTGATCTTTCTTGTTAACACTTTACAACATAGTTGAAAAGTGTTTATGACTTTGTTCATTCTGTCTGTCTGTCCGTTCGCACGATAACTACCGTAAAATGACTTTATCAAAATGAAATATTAGTATGTTAGTCTGCAGAACATATTGGAATGTAAATGAATAATATCACCCAATTAGTTTTGGATTGAACCCGGGTTGAAAAAATGAAATACATTGAACCCTATGGAACCTAACTTTTCAAACATGTTTTAAGCAAAGTTAAAATTCACAAATTACTTCGAAACTTTTAGGAAATAATCAAATTATCCCATAAAATATATGAAAATTTTTTTAGCAAAATATGTTCCGTTGCTTTCTAAATAAAATTAAAATAATAATTACACGCATATAATATGAAGAGATCACGTGACCCACCACAAAATAAAATGTGGCATCCATCTTTTTTACTAGAGTAAAAATTGTGATTTTTAAAGTTCTTTTAAATTTAATTTAGTGTTGCATCCGTCCTAAAACCGCTTAATTTTTGCATAATTTCTATGCATCTATATTCTGCACTTACGCAATTACAATAGTTTTTAGTTTAAATGATCATCAAACTTTGATTATTTCTACAGCGAAGCCTAATTTTAATAGATGTAGATGTAAACAAGTGATTGTAAGATAAGTTGTATAAGAATTGCTAAATATTTTTCACTCAAAAGTATTTAATTCTGGAATTTGGAGTAAAAGTGTATGAATGAATTATTCACTGATTTTATCTGAATTATTCACTGCTTATCATCTAGAAGATTCTCACTAAGAACTTCAAGTGCAGTACAAGGTCATCAATATCCATAATGCGTCCACTATGCCATTTACTAACGGAATTAACTGAAACATAGTATCCTATAATCATCAGATTTGTTTTAAAGAAGAATAACATCTTCGCCAGTCTGTCTACTGTCAGCCATTCTGCCATCTTCGACAAATAAATAAGTCCAAGTTTGCCGAATACAACAAACAGCTGATAGATGTAGAAGTTCCTTCTGAAAAATCTTATTTACTTACCAATTATTACTTTTTATATTTTACATATGCAATACAATTACCACTTTACATGCAATCTGCAAATGTATGTATATATTTTACTTTCTAATTTAATTTAAAATGGAAATTAAGCTTAGATTTCGTCTCCATTTACCCTTTAAGGTAAATCCTTGTTAGATGACCATAGTTTGTTCAATTATAGATAACACACTTGTATTAATATGATAAATGATCCCAAAAATTTAACACAATCAATAGGGATTAGTGTATTTTATGTATATGGATTTATGTGAGACGATGTAAAATAAACAAGAAAGATCAATCATGCTTAAAGCATTGATTATGAAACACTTTCCAACTTCAATGCAATTTTATTTAAAAAAGTCGAAAATGCAATATATTCCTCGGTAATATTTTAAAACTTATCACAATACTACATTGATTTATTATATTTGAAACCTTAAACCTTCATCGAAAAAAATTAACTTCATTCAAATGACGGCATTAAAGTATAAATTGCCTGGTTTAAACATCTCTAAAATGTAATACATTCCTTGGTAATAATTTTAGAATTATCATAATAATACGATAATTTATTATATTTGAAAACTTCATCGAAAACAACTGGAATTCATTCAAATGACGTCATAAAAAAATAACACGCCTGGCTCTCTCTATAAAAGCAACATTTCATTCATAAATAATTCCCCCATTCATGTCTTTCATCACAATACTATAATAATTTATTTTATTTAAAAATTAAGACCATTGAGCTACAAGTAAGTAAGTTCTATTCGTTAAACTTCATCGAAAAATATCGTCCTTCTCTTTCTAAAATCAATGAATATTTCATTCATATCAGCTAAGCAGACTCCATGGACTATTTGATTTTGTGTTAAAGAATTACAGCGATTCTAATACAACTCATTCTACATATTTTGTTGTTTACATTTTACATAGGTGAAAAATAGGCTTAATAGTAGAAATAATCAAATTTAGATGAGCATTTAAACTGGAATATATTGTCATTGCGTTGTTTCCGTATGTAGATGCACAGAATTTAGGCAAAAATAAAGCAGTTTTAGGACGGATACAACACTCAATATGAATTAAAAAGAACTTTAAAAATCACGATTTTGACACAAGATGGATGCCATATATCATTTTGAAGTGGGTCATGTGATCGTTTCATATCATGGACACGTGATCGCTTCGTATAAGAGGTGTTATTATTATTTTAATTTTTATTTAAAAAACTACTGAATATATTTCGCTGAATTTTTTTTTATATATTTTACGGAACCATTTGAATATTGCCTAAAATTTTCGAAACAATTTGTGAATTTTAAATCCGCCTAAAAAATACTTGAAAAATTAGGTCCCATAGGGCTCAATGTATTCCATTTTTTCAACCCGGGTTCAATCCAAAACTAATTGGGTGATATTATTCATTTATATTCCCGTAGGTCCTACAGACCGTCTGAACAACATACGAAAATTTCATTTTGATTAAGTCATTTTTACGGCAGTTATCGTGCTAACGGACAGACAGACAGACAGACAGACAGACAGAATGAACAAAGTCATAAACACTTTTCAACTTTGTTGTAAAGTGTTAAAAATTACGAAATCTTTAAACTATGCTGTTGACCATCTATCACTTGTTCTGCGAGATAGATGGCCATATGATCATGGATTCGTTGGCCATGTTTAATTTATTGCTAAATAGAAGAGGGTATCTTTTCCTAAAGAATCATTCTAATTTCATATGAAAGAAAATATATTATTTATGAAATGTAATACACTAAAAATATGATAAAAGTGTATGTTATATAATATAAACTTAGCTAAATATCCAATCCAATTGTCCAAGAAACAAACTTTACCTAAAGTTCCTGAAGGCAAATAAAGAAATTACTGAAAAAGTTCACAATGTTATTTCTTTTTCGATATAACAGTACCATTTTTTTTAAAAGACACGTTTCATGCAACCATCGTCGGCAACTAATGTGCTTAATCCAGTCAGTTTTAAGCACTGTGAGAGCATATTCCTTGCCGCATCGTACACATCCATTAGAGAGATCAAAATCGGATGAATATTGAATCTCGATTTTCTCTTCGGAGTCGCTTCTGGAAACAGTCCTAGACCGACGTACCTTTTTATTTTGTTTTTGCCTAGGCAGAAGTCTGTAGTTCTTCGTTTTTTGTTTTCAGCTTTACTTTATCTATATTATCGGGTGACGGGGAAGAGCGACGTAGAGTTTTGGACGTTTAAATGCAGTTCTCGTTTTGTTAATCTATGAAACAGGTGAAATATCGTTCAATAATTTTGGAGAGAAAAAGCCATTCCACTCTGCTTGGAATTGCTGGTTTCTGGGTCAGAACTTTCCAGAGTAGGTCTAGATTCAATGGAATGTTCCTCAGCTTTAGAATTATCACTTAACAGATCTAGGACGCTTGCAATTCTATTACTTAATTGTCGTATAAACTCGGGTAAACGTGTCTAAGATGCAGTAAATTATGCAGGAGTAAAAACTTGCTTTCTCTCTTTACGACGGGATTTCCTTCTTTTTTTTTCTTGGCTTAATCGTTTCGTTTCCGCAAACATAGTTTTTATTGTCTGAGGACTTTGAAGATTATTTTTAAAAGTTAATAACAAATTTGATTTCGGGAACCGCTACGTTATAGGAGCTTTGGAATTTTTTACATTTGAGATTCTTCTGTGTGAAATAAACTTTCAACAAGTTAAAAAGTAAAGCTTAGTGAGTAGTATATTTATTTTATTACTTGTTTTTCTTGGTTTTTATATACTAAATAAAAATAGTGTTTTCTGTGTGTTATGCTTTTCCTCATAAAAAGTTATTAAATTTGTGTTCCTCAAAGAAACGCAAAATCAAGGTTTCACTGTAATAATTGTAAAATTGATTTATTTTCATTATAATTCAATTATTATATTATATTTTATTTGTAACCTTGTTAAAATATACAGCATGGGACTTTTTACTTGCTTATTTTGATTTCTGGCTTTATGTCTTCCAAAATTATTACTTTCCCTATATACATAGTGTAATCTATAGGGGAAGTATTGTGACGGAGATCAAAATTCGAATTCTAGTTTTCGGCGGATGAGCACGTTACAATCATCCCTCAACTAGAATCAAACGTTTTTGAAGTGATGTCTATATGTGTGTGTTTGTGTATGTGTTATGTGAATGTATGTTAGTGTATTCGCCCGTGAGTCTAAGCATGCAATATCTCCCGAACGAATGAAGCGTTTCAAACGTAATTTAATACGATTATTACAATCGGTGAATTCTGGAATCTTACTGATTTTAAACGATTGATTTTTATTCGAATTTTCAGAAGACACCCCAATTTACGAATGCATTTAAAAAAAAAATCGTCCAAAATCAAGTCCTTCAAGAATGAAAAATAATTCTTCATTTTAGACGTAGTCTTTCTATCGCAAAATAATGATGCAAGTTTTTTAACCTGGGCATGAACTGTTATTGAGATATTGCACGATTTTTGAATAAATTTTTGAAAAAATTCAAGAGAAAAATCAGGACTTTCAATACTGTTAAATAAATAACCTTTTCATACGTAATTTTCATTAGAAAATGAATGGCGCAAACCTTAGAAAAGCTTGCATAAATCATTTTGTGATGTTGCACGTTTTTCAAATAAATTTAGCAAAAAAATTACATAAAATTAAAAAAAAAATATTTAGCAGCATGCAATATATTCACTTTCCATTTGCATTATTACGTAATAAATTTATTGGCATTATTCTCGTACAGATCATTTCATTCAGGAGAGGAGATATTTATTGTAATAATTTATATTTTGACGCCAAAAGGGTCATTTATTTCACGGGAAATTAATTAATTGGCTATTTCATTTTAATAAGAATATTACACGCGAATAATTCTGTTTGGACTGATAATTTGCTGAAAACTCCCAATTTCAATTAACGTAGTATTAATTCTCTGCCAAAAGCATATGGATCTTGTATACCATTATTTTGTGGTGAAATAAGTAAAGTGATTGCATTTTGTAGGTAAAGTCATGTAATGTCCACATCAGAATCTTACATTTTATAATAGCATAGATGCAAACACCAATTAATCCCTAATAACTAGCGTAACAGCATGTTTAAAAACAACCGTGAAAACCAAGTAGAATAATAATAATAATAATAATAAAAAAAAAAATGCAAAAACCAAAAAGCATTTTTGTAAACCAAAAAAACATTGATTATATACGTCCCCGGAACACATAAAAATGTAGCAAATACATTAATGAAAATTACAAGTCAAACCACAAACAGAGATCACGGAAACGTGTTTCACAATCCCAAAAAATAGTCACGATTCCTCGCACCTGAAAGAAGCAGGTTTTTGATAAGATAACCACTGAATTTTTCATTAGAGATTATGCTTTCTTATTATGTAGAGTAGCAATTAAATTATAACTGTAACTGTTAAATGTGGCTCAATCGCCGCCACAGTCGTGTCAGAGACAGCAACTGAAATTCGTGATTTTTTTAGGTTCTTATTATCCACTTCCTTAAGAAACATGAATAGTAAATCCTCGCCCCCTTGCTCGCAAAGCCTATAATGAAAGTGACGAGTCGCTCCTTAGTTCCTGCTTTCTAGGTCAGGTTGTAGTTGGGCCACCTTTAGTAGACAGTTGTTGCACCGATTCCTATTATATATTGTAGGATTTGGGGTGGAAATAATTTTTGCCATATAATTGTTTTTTTGAAAAATTTTGCCTTGAAGCATCTATTTCTCAGGATCTAATATATATAGAGAACTTGGATGATGACTGATATGGATACTGATATGGATTAAATTCTGGAGAGGGTAAGATAGTGTACTCAGAATTTCTATATCCGGTTCTTTTATTATTTCCGTTTATACATTTTCCATTTTCATTCAAGCAGCTATTTCGCAAGATTGGAGATATACACAGTTTAGATGATAACGGATATAGATTAGCTTCAAATTCTGGAGGAGTTAGGTTGTTTACTTAGAATTTTCTTTCAATTCCGGTTTCTTTTCCACGTCCGATTTAAAAAACTATCTTAGAATTTATCAGGATTGATTATTGATAGAGCTTAGATAATGACAGATATGGATTCAGCATCAAATTATGCAGGGAGTAAAGGGACTTACAAAGGTTTCCCCCCTACGGGTTCTGGCGATGTCACTTTCGGTTTAAAAATTTACATATTCCTTGAAACATCTATTTATCGGAATCTGCTATAGTTCAGATGATGACTGATATGGATACAGCATTAAATTCTAGAGAGAGTAGGGGGTTTATTAAGGATTTTCTCTTCTTTTTCCACTGCCGGACCAAAAAAATTTCTTGAAACGTATATTTCACAAGATTAAAAATAAATGGGGCTTAGATGATAACTGATATGAATTCAGCTTTAAATTCCGGAGGATGTCGGGGATTTCTCTAAAGATATCCGCTTCAGGATTTCTTTTACATAATGTTAAAATAAATTGCCCTGGAACATCTATTTCTCAGAATTGATTATGAATAAATCGTAGATGATAACTGATACGGATTCAGCACCGAATTCCAGATGATTCTGGGGGTTGGTTCTCTAAAGATATCTATTTAAGGTTCTAGAGATAATACTTTCGGTTTCCTGAAAATACTTATGACTGCATGAAATACGAGAGTTCGTACGTATGCAAAATCGAATAATAATGCTTAATAGTTGCTTCAAAAATGGAGTGTACACACCATGTGCTACCATATGAAGACTCCTTCATAACTTTTTTATTGTATTTGTGCTTTGATGTATTGTCGTGGTTTCTCATAAAAGTGGGAATTTGAATTAAACATCACACACACACACACAAAAAAAAAAATCATGAATAGAATAATCAAGTTAAGGCAAATTATTGTTTTCATTTTCAGCGTTATATTTATGTAGAGTGAAGTAGAATAAGTGTGAATGCGGCTTGTCAGTTTACTGATAAGCATATTTCTGGATAAAATAAGGGGGTAAAGATTGTTTGCTTCATGTATACATATAAACGTTAATCAATATTATATGAACCTAAATAGTTGCTCAATGCAATTTCAAATATTTGTTTACTTTATCAATAAATAAATAAACTTTATTTTACCACACAATAAGTACAATTTTATCTTGTAAATGAATGTATAACAGTGGAGCGCTTTAGTTGGGCCTGACGTGTCCACAACCGCCAGCTAATGAGTTGATGAATGGCGAGTCATAATTTAAAAGATTGTATATACTGATTTTTATGTAGAGCAATGGGATTTTCTCCTGTAACTATTTTATATGTAGATTTCAGAAATGTAAGCAGTTTGGTTTTATAATCATCATAGCAGTAACACCAACCATGGCTACACTTGCCCCTTAGCCTTTGCATGATATTTTTCCATTTAAAATGATGGTTGTTCGAGCAATCACCGACTAGATAATTAAGTGAACTTGAATTCTGAAATATCTTGTAGAATTCTGAATATTTAAGTGAATAGTTCCCTATCATTAAAGAACTATTCTTTAACTATGTCGTACAAATAAGTCATTTTAATTTCAAATTTTCACTTCAATGAAATAAAATATTCTAGACGATTTTTTCGATTTTATACTTATTTTTACTGGCCTTTTGATCAAAAATCAAAGATTAACGTTTTTATAATTTTCTACTTGAAATTTCATAGATACTTATTAAATAGCTATATATTTAATTTTTAAGTTTCACTACACAAATATATTTTATAGTATTTTTTCATGTTCATTTCTATTTTCTGGTTTAAATAAAATTTAGAGAGTAAAATTTTATTTTTATTTTCTATTCGAAGTTTTACAGTTATTTTACGTCATTAACTATTCCGTTATTTTTTATTGACAATCTTTGAAACAACATGTTGTTGTTGTTGAGACAAAGACCGTCCGACCTACCAGAAAGGTGTAAGGTAACTGTTTGGACGGCTGGGAGGTGCCACCCAATTTAAAACGGAACCCAGTGGGGGGGGGGGGGGCATCCATAGGAACCGTACCCTCCTTCCCCTACCACCAACCTCTCGGAAGGACTTACGGGCCCACATTTTTAACGTGACCGTACACCGAGTGAACACGGCGGTAATTTCGGCAGTGGCGGGAATCGAACCCGGGCCTACCGAGTGCAATTCCCGCGCGCTAACCACTGGACTTTTGCGCCCTTGAAACAACATGCATATCATATCATAACAGAAACATTTTATATGTAAAAATCATCAAGTACAACTAAAAACTACAGATCTATAGATATATATATCAAAACATTTGAACAATTAGCTGTTGTAAGAAATAGGTACTTGGTAAATTCTATAAATTAAGATGTTTTATCTCTATACTTTAATGGTAGTACGCAGTAAAACATTCTGCAACCTTGCTCATATTTTTCAGCTACTTTGTTGATAATTTCGGCAAACTATCAGTAAAGCCGCAATTACAGGCATTCATGAAAATTCCAGTTTCATTTCTGGAATATTCATATAATTCCCTCGAAACTTTCAGTAACATACATGCTTAAAAATGTTTTACAGTGTACAATAAACGGTTATCTACCCAAATGAAAATTTATTTCACTTATCTGTCAGTATAATTATACTATGTCCTATTTCAACGCAAAAGTAAAAAATTACAAGAAAAAGTAGAAAGCAGAATCCGTGTAATCCGTAAGTAGATCAAAGAATCCACGAGGACTCACTCATGAAAGATTAATCTTATAGAAAAAGAGGAGTAAACCTTAACATGGTAATTACAGCAGCATCATAGAACACACACACAAATTACAGATGGAATAGTTGCAACAAATCACTACAACCCAAGAGTTTAAAACATAAGGTTGGACAATAAAATAGGCAAGGATGGTAATTAAAGCATTTAAATAATTAGCTAGCAATATGAAAGAAAACTCAACTTCAGCTGAATAATAGGTAAAAATGTAGTCTTTTATAGCTCTGTGAAAGGAAGGGAGAGTAGAAATGTTTTTAAAAGATTGAGACAGAAATTTGTAAATTCTAAGAGCTAAAAAGAGAAAAAAAATGAAATCTAGTAGAATTGGGTCGAGAGGGTTAAGTTATATACCGTCTCAGCTAGAAGTTACATTGTACAACATACATTCATATTTGAAATATAAAACCTATTAATAGTTTTGTACTTAAATGTATCTAAATAGCAGAGCCATACAATCAAAGAAAATGGGTAAAGAAGACGCTTGACGAGGTTTACATAAGACAATTTTAATGAATAATCTCTGCAGCAAAATAACAGGCCTAAGGGTATTCAGGTACGTACCACCAAAACTGGTTATTCCATACTGAATCTGAAAGTGAATTAAGGAATAATAAAGAAACCGAAATGCAACAGGAGAATAAAGCTGGCGCAAGAAATAAATTTAACTTTAATTGTTTATTTAATCCAGCAATTATAGGCTTCCAAAATAGCAAATCATTAATGGTAATACCGAGATAAGTAAAACTACTTACTTGCTCAATAGATTTACAGTTGCAAAAAAACTTACCGAGTAATAACATGTATGATAATTTAAAGCAAAACTAATTATGATTTTTAGGACAAGATAAAACAAATAAGTTTAGTTATTGTATATTAAAATCATGAGTACTGCCACAAAACCATTGTCTAATTACACAATGTTTTTGTGATTTCTTCCAGATTTCTCAAAACATCAAACTTGGTAGGCCTATAACAAGATAAAGCAATATAATCAGAAAAAAACAGTCAAAGTAATAGTTACTAACATGTGTCAGTTATATGTTAGTAATTCAAGAAAGTTATCATTATTGAATATTATATCTAATTTGAAAGAAATGATTTCAGTTGACACCTCAGAAACTATTTCAAAAAATCTACCTCAACATATCTCTTTTTTACGCTGTAGATTAGAAACAAATACTAGAATTTGCTTATAGAATTAATATGAAACTCAGCAAAAGGTGTATATTTCTGATTGGCAGTCGCGTACACTTCGCATTGTTATTTACATAAGTATTTAGATTGTAAAGTATTAATTTTTATATCAGTAACAGCGTATATAACTTTTATTGAAGTACTTACCTGATGTTTTTAAAACTAGGCCCACGCCCTAAACTGTTTAAGAGAAATTCGTTCCAATCTAGGCCGTGGGTCAGGCTTAATCCCATGCATTCTTTTAATGTGTACTGTTCTTTCGAAGACTACTGTCTTTAAATTAAGCTTCCTTGAGCAACATCTCAAAGTTAAAATCTCAGATCTTATCAGAATTCATTAAAAAGTTTTTAACGAAACCCAAGTTGAGGATAAATTAGTATTTACTTCATTTTTTATGAGGTTTGCAAGAGGATTCTGGAGAGCCTCTTAAACACGGCGAGCACAAAACCTAATATTTTCTCATTTTTTTTATCTACGTATTTTCAAGTTTTTCAATCATAATGAACCTTATCGTATTTTATGAATCTTTTAGTCTTAAATTTAGATATTAGAGATTATTAGAGCAATCAATTTTTAGGAAAGTTAATTATTGTTGTGAGTATTATTTAATTAGGAAAATTATTAAATTTATTAAACTACTTCTTGAAACTTAACATAAATATAATAATATATATTATATATAAATATATAATATTATATATATATATATATATATATATATATATATATATATATATATATATATATATATATATATATATATAAAGTATGCCCCCATTATATGACGGAATTAAAAAATTGCCAAACATTGCATCCCATTTGGCGTAATTTTTATCAATTTAGTGACATTTTTACCAATTTGGCGACATTTTAATCAATTTGGCAACAGTTTCGTTAATTTGGCAGCATTTAAAAAGTCGCCAAGTTGGCGATATGCCACCAAATTTATCGCCAGCATTTCACCAAGCGTTACAGATGGATAAATAGGTTATTCTTATGGTAGAGTCTTGTATTCTTTCTAAAATATTGAATTTTAATCAATTAGTTGTTATTTTCATTGATTTAGAATCATTCGTATCAATTTGGCGACATTTTTATCAATTTGGCGACACTTTTATCAATTTGGCGACATTTAGAAACTCACCAAGTTGGCGATATTCCTCCAAATTTGTCCCCAAAATTTCGTCAAGAATTATGTTCGGAGAAATAGGTTATTCTTATAGTAGATAAACGATTAATGGCGTACAAATACAAAACTATTACCCAAAGTGTATTCTCTAGTAAATGGAACTAGCTACCTACGAGAATGATGATAATAAATTTATTGCATAATATTACATATAAAAAGCGAACACATTTCACGATAGTTAATACTTTGTTTAATTTTATGTAATTTTCTGTTACATTTATTTGAAAAAATATCCAATATCTTGAAAAAAGTCTATGCTAGCGTTCTAAAGTTTGAGGCGATCGTTTTCTAAAGAAAAATTACATCAGAAGCGATTATTTACGCAATTTTATTGAATGTTTTACATTTTTGATGATTTTGTCAAAATTTCACTACAAAATTTAGGTGGGGTTCTGGACATTCGATTACGTGTAAAAACAATAGGCTTCCAGTATTTACTGATTGTGATTTTTTTACCAAATTTTGTTCGAATGGCTTCATTTATCCATCAGATATCGTCTCCACACACACACACATCACCTCAAAAACGGCTGATTCGTTTTCAGGGATGCTTGAAACGTGCTCTCCCGACGAAAACGCGACTTCGAATTTTCGATCCAGACACAATACTTTCCTTATACATTATATTATGTATATAAGGAAAGTAAAAATCTGATGTGTGCAGCACTTGACTTTCCTTATATAATGCACAGAATTTATTCCTTTTACAGTCAAAGGATAATGTACAACATCCACGGTACTGTGTTTTTAACGTTGAATTGTACATTTGGTGATTGACCGTATGACAACATGTAAAATTATTTCAAAGTACCCAATTCACTCATATTTCGCGCAACTCTAAATAACCAATTATCAGTATTGATAGCATCCTCAATAAGCGATATAGTTCATATATTAGAATATTTTAATAATTAATTCATCAGTTAGGCATCATTTTCATTAATTTAGCGTCATTTTTGCTATCTTGACGATATTTTCGTCAATATGGGGTGAAATCTCGCCAAATTGGCGATATGTTGCTAGATTATTCGCCAGGTTCACCAAATGCATCAGCAAGTGTTACAGGCAAACGGAGAGAAACGAATTTCTTATACACTAGAAGGTACGTATGCCCGTCATATGACGGAAATCAGAATTTGGGAAACATTACTTCCCGTTTGGCGTCATTTTTATCAATTTGGCAACATTTTTATCAATTTGGCGATATTTTTATCACTTTAGCAACATTTAAAATTGTCGCCAAGAGTTACGGAAGGACGGAGAAAAGGTTTATTCTTGATTTAGCGATTTATTTATGATTTAGCGTCGGTTTCATCAATTTGGCGTTTTATCAACAGATGAACAAACGTTAAAGGCACGATTTTAATGCTTATTACTTTCCTTATATACACAATGTATAAGGAAAGTATTGTGACGGGGTCGAAAATTCGAATTCGAGTTTTCGACGGGAGAACACGTTTCAAGCATCCCTGATCACGAATCAAACATTTTTGGAGTGATGTCTGTGTGTGTGTGTGTGTGTGTGTGTGTGTGTGTGTGTGTGTGTATGTGTGTGTGTGTGTGTGTGTGTGTGTGTGTGTCAGTGAGTCTGTGGAGACGATAACTGACGAACGAATGGACCGATTCGAACAAAATTTGGAACAAAAATCGCAATCCATAAACACTGGAAGCCTTTTGTTTTTATACGCAATCGAATGTTCAGAACCCTCCTAAATTTTCGAATGAAATATCGAAAAAATCGTCAAAAACTCAAAACCACTAATAAAGTTACGCAAATAGACATTTCTTATGTAATTTTTCATTTGAAAACGATTGACATAAATTTTAGAACGCTAACATAACCCGTTCTCGAGATATTGTACAATTTTTCAAAAAAATTATCAAAAAGTCATAAAATAAAAATATTTCCTATTGAGAAACATGTTCACTTTTCATATGTAATACCATGCGATAAATTGGGTGACATCATTCTCGTGGATCTAGCTCGTTCCATTCATGAAAAAAGATACTTTAAGTAATACTTTTGTATTTGAACGCCAATAGTCGTATATCTGCTGTAAGAATAACTTATTTCTTCATCCATAACGCTTGGCGATATTTTGGCGACGAATTTGGCAGAATGTCGCCAACTTGGCGACTTTTTGAAATGTTGCCAAGTTAACGAAAATCTCGCCAAATGGATAAAAATGACGCTAAATCAATGAAAATGACGACTAATTGTCGAAAATTTAATATCTTGGAAAGAATATTAGTATCTACTATGAGAAAAACCTATTTTTTTTACTGTAAAAGTAGTAAATTCATTACATTATATAAGGAAAGTCATGTGTTGCCCACATCAGATTTTTTTAATTGTGCCTTTAAGGGCACATGGAACATCTCGACAGGTTAAATAAAGCAATTTTTGCAAAATATTCAACGACTTGTATTTGACTTAAAAATAGAGATGGAACTGAGATTTTTTTTCCACAGTTAACATATACATTATAGCCCATATTTAAAGCAAAAGAAATTAATTAGCTGAATAAATTAGTTTTATAGAACTAATTGACTTTTTATATATCTATATGAAACTTTTTGAACAATATGCCCATTCGGTACGCTTTTCTAAAAATCTATTGAGTTTATCACCTTAAAATTTGCTATGGTAGCAGAAAATGTACTACTTGAGAATAACAAGAAGCAATTTTAATTTTAGTTAAAAAGAAATAAAATGAAAAATTGTTTACTAAAGAACTTTGAAAATCCTAAAAATTTTAAGAACATATTTCTCATTATTTTCAAAATTTTTCCACCCAGATTTACATTGTTTGGTATTTTTAAAGAAATAAGTTTGTTATACAATTTTGGAAAATTTCAACTCTCTATCTTAAATAGAGTTTTATAAAAGTGTACCAAAGCATTAAAAAAAACATATTTTGAGAAAAAGGCAAAAAATTATTTGAACACCCACAATGCTTAAAATAAAACGTTTGTTAATCTATTTCGGCCTTAGTAACTGAAATTGACTTAATCTTTAACCTTGGCCATGAGGCCGCTTATTCTTTTGAGTTTATTTATAAAATATTTACCCATATTTGCTATAATTTTATTCATCCAAATACTAACCATGTTTCTGTTTCTGATCTTATGCCATATAAATCTAGTTTTCCGCATCACCCAGCGATTTTTCGTCCTCTTATTCATTTTTGCCATGAATTTAAGCCCCCTCATTCAACCGTTTCTACTTTATTTAATCGTATCCGTTCGAATAAATATAAGGATAAAAATAACTCTTAAGTGCCAGGCTGGGGTGTACGTTGTCCCCCATTTATCTCCCGATAATAACTTTAAATTTTAAATTGGTAGTTCTAAACGTACTGTCGGTATTCGTTTAGCTGAACATGCTCGCGATGTTAAAAATGGTAAACTGCCCACGGCTCTTGCTCAGTATGATATTAACAATAATTTCCATCCTATGTTTGATAAAACTTTTCTTTTAATCAGTTTCAATAACCCCCGTAATATTTTACTTTATAAATCCCTTTCTATTTATATTTACCGTGAGTCAATTTATAATTTTGATCCCGTTCAGACTTTTAGTTATGCTTGGCGACTCGTTCTCAACTCACTACGTGTACAACCTTTACATGGTTTTCTGAAAATTTAGTAGTTGCTTTATTTCATTTTTTGACGACATTCATGTTGGTTATAAATTTTTACCTTTTATTGTAACATGTATTTTATAATTATTTATATTTTAAATACCTCGTTTTTAAAAATGTAAAATAATGCAAATTGATGATATGTAAATTTTGCCTGGCGGTTATGGGCGCTTTGGCCGTGTAATTTTGTACGTCATATTAAGGAGATTTTTAATAAAGGATTTTTAAACCTATTTTATTTGTCTTTGAGTTTAAAATTCATAGACTGTTTTATTCATAGAAATTATTCATAGAATGGTTTCAACAATTTGATGAACATCCCGTGGCATATTTATATTAAGAGTCACCGGATTAATAAATTATTCTTTTTTTAATTTTTTTCCAAAATAATCCTTTAGTACAACGTTAAAAGCTTACTGTAATATTTATACTTTAATACTTTTTAAGAGGTATTTTTCATTGAGTTTCATTTTTTTTTCAGAAATAGTTAAACAATTAATCCGTATACATTCTTTTTAAAACATACACTGACTAAACATGCTTCTAAAGTTAGTTGCGTAGTAAAATATTCATAGGATATTTTCAACAACTGACATCACATGGTATAGGCATATAGTATATTAAGTGTCATTTGAGTCAGCGGATTATGTAATACGAAATTGATTAGCCTTCATAAAGCGTGACTTTCATGTTGCGCAAGTTAAGCTCTGAAGCGATCACGAACTGGGTCATTTTAATTTATAGCTCTGTCTTTTCCATCAGGTTTAAATTGTTTTTTATTTTTCTAATTTTTTCTGAAAATAGCCAAAGTTCATTTGACATCTTTCTAAGCTGTGTCATAATGTCACCACGTTGCTAAAATATTTTGTGCACATAGCTTTAGGCGATTCTATGTGACTTTATACTTTTTCTACATTACACATGCTTTCCATAAAATGTGGTGATGGGGTAAAAGATACGACTATCGCTATCAAATCTACGCGATTTGAGATTATAGACTGATTATAGATTGATTTCGATTATAGATTGTTAAACAAAAAAATGCATTGAAAATGTTTCAACTTAATGTTTGAAAAGTGTTAGTTTCCATGTGTATGACATGTTTAAGTACTCGTTTGAACATAATTATCATTCGGTAAAGAGTTTTCGATTATAACAATAATAATAATAATAATAATAATAATTATAATAATAAATAAATAAATAAAAGGCCTAGTTCCTTCACTCCGAAAATCAATATGATTCGGAGGTGTATTGATTAAATTATTATACAACATTTTATTCGACTCATTCAATTTGTTTGAGATATATCGCACTTCATGTGGTAAAGTGCAATTTTCAATATCTGTAGAATGGCCTATGATAACTTTCAAACAATGGGAGTCCATTAATGTTCAGTTTAAAATTATTTACAAATAATTCACCCATTTGATATTAGTGAACATATTTATTTTTTTGTGAATATTTTCTCTCTTAGATAATAAATAATATGCAATATTCGAGAAAGACGCATCTTTACAAATTATGTAATGGGATTTATATTAAATGATTACATATAAAATATTGATTTTCGTAGCTTTTTAAAACACAACTATCCTTTTGTACTGTTTTCACGATTTTCGAGAAAAAGTCTTAGTTTACAACGAAAATCCATAGTCCTCTAACGGACGACGGGCTCAACTGGTTTGAGAAAATTCGCGACTATAGACTCCCATACAAACACATACCATCGAAAGTATTGTTGATTTGTATTCAGCGATTCTCAAAACGTGTAAATATGTCGAATAAAAATGAAATGGTGTCAAATTCCGAGAGTCGGATTTTTGGCCAATCGATATATTTCTCTCTGCATATACGAAAGGGAAAGTAAATGCCTGATATAAAATAAAAAAATGACTTTGAGTAAATAAATCATATTCTTGCATAACTATGAATACTTGGAATTGCTCTGCGATTGAAAATACCAGAATCTATGAATCTATTTGCGCGTTTAGCTCTCTTTAGTACTTAATAGCCGATAATTGTAAGGACAGCAAGGAAACCTGCTAAAGAGTTTCAAAAAGCACGATATCAGCCAATGAATGCTCATGTATATAACAACAGCCCGATTCCTACCTTTAGTAATGCGCCCTTTAGACGGGTTTTGAAACAATTAATATTTAATTTTCAATTTTCATCGAAATCAATAAGATAGGATAACATAAATAGAAGCATTCATAGTTATTATAGGTCAAATTATTTAAGGATCATTTATTTAAACAAAACAAGGAATTTATGAAGGACCTTTCATGGTGGTTAGTAGTGCATACTTTATCTTTAACGAAACTATTATACATTTTCTTTTGCATAATTATTTCGTACAGTCATACAATATTTTTGGGAAAGAGAAACAGTATTGACAGTCCCTGAACTGAATATAGAAAGCTCCCCTCCATACTCCCTCTTGAATTCATTGTTGAATCCATACAGTCATCACTTCAGCTCAATTTAAGTCAGTTCCGAAAAATATGTTTCAAGGAAATATTCTGAAGCGGAAGTAAAAACAAAATAAAACCGAAAGTGGAAATCTTTAGTGACTACCTCTTACTCAAATCATATCACCCATCATCTAAGCTATATAGCCAATCTTGAGACATATTTGTATAGAAAATAGCCGCCTTTACTCTGGAATTTGATGTTGAATCCACATTATCATTATCTAAGCTATATCTATAACGGATCCCAAGAAATAGATGTTTTATGTAAAATGTAAATTTTTGAATAGGAAGTGACATCTCCAGAACCAGTAGTAGAAATCCTTAGTGAGTCCATTTTGCCCGTGCGAAATTTGATGCTGAATTCATATCAGTCATTGTCTAAAATTTATCTATAGCCAATCCCCAGAAATAGATGCTTCAAAGAAAAGTTTTGAACCGGAAGTTGAAAAATCTTAGTGAATCACCCTATCTTCTCCAGAAGTTTATGCTGAATCCAAATCAGTTATCATCTAAGCTTTAGCTATAGCCAATCTTAAAAAGCAGATGCTTTAAGTGAATGAAAATTTTTGAACCAGAAATGAAAAAAGAACCCAAATTGTAAATCCTTTCGCATAAATCTTTTAACTAGGCACAAATCTTATAGCTAAAAATTTCAGCATTCATTTAGTTCTTAAGGTGTTCCAAGATAATAATTTAAACTAGAAATCTTCATTTATTTTTATTATTTTTTATTACTCACAATATTAAAAATATTTATGAATAATAAAAATATTTATTTTCAGTATTCATAGCTATCCTTTTCTATAAACATACATCGCTGTATTCAATTTCACTTACAGCGTTTTAACACTTCATTATAGGTTAAATGATTGTCAATAATCTTTATACATTAGAATAGAATTACATGCATTCCGCCTTTCTAACTTATACAAGCACATACTCGCCCTAAAGGGCACTTATGATGTTAATGACTAATAAAATATGCATAAGATCTGTTGAGCAATTTGTGAGCATCTCCTGGAAAAGTGTTGAATATTAAGTGGCATTCCGATTCAACGTATTATGTAATTTTATATTGATTAGCATTTTCAAACGAGGTTATTAAATTGCTCAAGTCTTTATTTTAAAGCATTTATCTCAAAGTTCTTATTACAAAGGAATTAAGTCATGCACTGGTGAAAGCATACAATTTATAGCTCCGTCTGTTCCTCTACTGATGAAACTAGTTTTTTTAAGTTTATGTTTTTATGTGGGTTGAAAAAGTTCATCTGACAACATTTACTTCCTCTTTAAAACACCGTCACGTGCCGCTCTGAACATTTAGCTGTTCAGAGTCAAGGGCAAAACCGAGTGCATAAGGTTTTATTTTTATTTTTTTCAATTAATTAAAGTGTATGACACAGGTTACAAAGAACTCATTTATACTGATACTGAGAATTCAAGCAAAGTCATCATATACGGACAGCTGAGGAAAAACAGCTTCTTGTCTGTCATTCGAGCCTCGGTCATGGTAGAGCAAATTTAGAGATACCGTTTAATTTGAAATAACTCCCTCTAGAAATTCTCGTATTTAAAATTTGCATATAGGGGCAGTCTTTATATTAAAACGCTCGTACACTTTAAAATTTCCACTGGCAACACCAAAGTTTCGCAATATATTTCGAATCTAGAGCAAAATTTAGCCGCCGATACCAAATTTCAAGTCATTTGGATGAAGCTTTTTCGTGTTAATGAGTATGTAAAGTTTTAAGTTCCTAATGTTAATTCAGTTTTCAAAACTTATTCACTTCTTCCGTAATAATTATCTTCTCACGCTAGTGTTTTGTATTACGTTACTATTAAGCAACCAAAGCACAATTAAGTGATTTCTATATTTTTAAAAATATTTTTGTATGAAATATGAATTATGAAAGTGATATTAGAAATATGAATAGGAACCAAGATATTTTGATGGAAATTGATTCACAAAGACTTTATATGAGTTGTCAAAATATAAGTTGTTCCTCTCTGTAGTTCATCAGCTATGTTTAAATATTAATCATCACAATGGTTTTAGGGGTGGTATATTAGTTGAAAAAAAATACCTAATTTGAAAGAGTTATATTAATTTTTATTTAATCTTTATTTAATATAACATTTCTTTTTACCCAATTTTAATAAAACTTTGTATAAAAGTGTAGTGAAGATGGAACCTAATCAACGTAATTCTGCAACTGTATTGAAGTGTTAAGAAAGGGATGTAGTGCCGTGCTATAAATTGGAATCTATAAGCCATCTAACGATCTATTATCAATTGCTAATATTATAATTCAATAGTTCCGGAGTTAATGAAGTTGAAATCGGTCACCAAAATTATGTGATAATTTATGACAATAAGATATTTATAAAGAAATAATAAATATATAAAACTTTATAATAAAAATATAATAAATAATAATATTATGCGATGCTAATTAACGTAGCTTTACATTAAAAGACTAATTTGAATATTGCGGTTTTGCATCATAATTAATTATTACAGCAACCTAAGAACCGTTAGGCATCGTTAAAATATCTATTCGATGAACTAATTTCACGACTTTGACATGTTTGAATGTTATCAGAATGTGCTGATTCTATCATTCAAACAATTTGCCCATTAATTGGACCATTTTAAAATCCCATAAGATGATTATTGAGGAGAGTTTTACGTTCTCAAAACCAAGATGAGATACCAGAACAAACCAGTGGCGAGTTTCAGTAAAATAATAAAATGACCCACTTTATTAGAACAGTGTGGTCAATCATCGAAATTTATCCTTTTCAAATGTAGATTTTCAATATGGAACTGAATTCCACATTTCGAAATATTGAATTTCTCAGGATATGCAGTTTGAAATTGTGCGAGAATTTATATGTGGACTAAATTTGGGGGTCTAGAATTTGTTTATGACGTCAAAACCGGATGTTGCCATTAAAAATTTCGGAATTTGTGCACATTTAGATATAAAGACGGACATTTATGTAAACTATATGCACATTAATTCATAGAGGGCATCATTCCTAGTCAAATGGTAATATTAAATTTGCTTTATAATGAATTATGCCCGAATAACAAGGGGTGTAGATCCCCGACCCCAGCTGCACATGTAACTATACAAAAACACACCATAGAAAGACAATCACGTGAAATATAATCAGATTATATAAGAGAATGCCCTAAACAAAGATCACACACATTCTTGAAATTCCCAATATTCATGAAAAAAATATCCAAATCATTACATTAAGTGTTAAATAAAATGTATAAAATCTATTCATAACAAAATTACTAGTAGCATTTAACCTACACAGATGTTCATCGAAGACCACTATGGCTTAAACACACATTCAGAACATTGAAGGAAATAAAGCTCAAAATCTGTAGAAAATCAAAAATGTATTTATTAAATAATAAAATAAATTAGAAAAATGTGAGTTTTTCAATGTCCTTCCCTACACAACCGTGACGCACGGAGAAATACATTTTAATCACACACAGAATTAAACCAAATTGATGTTGTCGGTAGATTCAATTCAAAACTATATATGCATTTTATCATTATCAAAAATTAATATTATGCAAAATTATCGATGAGAAATGAGATGGAAATGAGATGGAAAGTGCAGATGGAAAATTTTCTACAATTTTTTATAATAACAATTTGTATAGTATTGTTATGTAATGACCTACACCCTCGTTTTTTCCGGCAATTTTGCATAATATCAATTACGGATAATAAGATGAGGATAATAAAATATGTATATTATTTCCGAATATACATATATAGAAAGTATTGTGACGGGGTCGAAAATTCAAATCCGAACTTTCGACGGAAGATCTGAAATCAAATCGAACATGTTTTATGTGATGTTTGTGTGTGTATGTGTGTGTGCGCGCGCGCGCGTGTGTATGTGTATGAGTCTGTAGAGACGATATCTCACGAACGAATGGAACGTTTCGAAAAAAAAATTAGTACAGAAATTACAATCAGTGAATACAATAAGTCTATTGAATTTAAACGCAATCGAATGTTCCGAACACCCCTAAACTTTTAAATGAAATTTTGAAAAATCATAAAAAAATCAAAACCTTCATTAATGAATGTTACGTAAATAATCATTTGCTATGTAAATTTTCCATTACAGAACGACTGACACAAATTTTAGAAATCTATCATGAATCCTGAGATATTGCACTTCTACAAAAGATATATAAAATAAATCACATAAAATTACAAAAATTACTAACTGTTGTGAAATCTGTTCACTTGTCATATGTAACATTATGCGGCAAATTTGTTAACATCATACTTGTGGATCTAGTTAGCTCCATTCACGAGAAAAGATATTTTGTAATAGTTTTGTATTTTGCGCCTAACAATTTGCCAGCAGTCATTTATACATAAGAAATACTCTTCTCTCTGTCTAAAATTCTTCTTGCGTCTGAAATTCGTCTGTAATGCTTGGCGATCAATTTATTGAATGTAGCAACTCACTTAGTGGAATATAGCCTACTTGGCGATATTCCGCCCTAGATTGACGAACCTATTGTTAAACGGCAGAAATTACCCCACGTTAACGAAAATGACTCCAAATTGATGAATAAATCAATAAGATATTTTAATATGTGGATTAGTGGATTATATTGCTTATTGCGGATGCTATCAATATTGATAACTCTCAATTTAGAGTTGCTTGAAATATAAGTTAATTGGACACTTCGAAACAGTTGAAAATGTGGTCATCCAGAAAAACGCAAAATGCAAATGCTCATTCTGTCTGTCTGTCTGTCCATTCGCACGATAGCTGTCGAAAAAATGATTTTATAAAAATAAAATTTTAATATGTTGTTCAGACGGTCTGTGGGACCTATGGGAGTATAAATGACTAATATCACCCAATTAGTTTGGACTGAACCCAGGTTGGAAAAATGAAATGCATTGAACCCTATGGGACTTAATTTGACAAATATTTTTTAAGCAAATTTTAAATTAACAAACTGCTTCGAAAGTTTTAGGAAATATTCAAATTATCCCATAAAAAATATGAAAAAAATTTCAGCAAAATATATCTGGCAGTTTTTTAAATAAAAATTAAAATAATTACCCCCATATTTTATGAAGAAATCACGTGACCCACTTCCAAATAAAATATGGCATCCATCTTGTGACAAAATCGTGATTTTTGAAGTTATTTTTAATTTACATTAATGTTGTATACGTCCTAAAACCGCTTTATTTTTGCTCAATTTCTGTGCATCTACATTCTGAAACAACGCAATTACAATATATTTGAGTTTAAAGGATCAATGCCATCCATCTTGTGTCAAAATCGTGATTTTTAAAGTTCTTTTTAATTTATATTTAGTGTTGTATACGTCCTAAAACCGCTTTATTTTTGCTTAATTTCTGTGCATCTACATTCTGAAACAACGCAATTACAATATATTCGAGTTTTAATGATTATCAAACTTTGATTATTTCTACAATGAAGCCAAATTTTTACTTATGGAGAATGTAAACACATAAAGATGTAGGATGAGTTGTATAAGAATTGCTGAATTTCTTTAACACAAAATTATTTTGCTCTAGAGTCTGCAATATAGCTGATATGAATTAAAGATTCATTGATTTTACATAGAGAACAGACGATTTTATAGCAGACTTTTCAATGAATTTTTAAGCATAGAGTTAAATTACTTTTACCTCCATGGTTTTAAGTTTTTAAATAAAATAAATTATTGTAGTATTGTGAGGAATGAAAGGAATGGAATAAAAGTTTATCGATGAAATATTTACAGCTTTTACATAGAGAGCCAGGCGATTCATATTTCAATGGCGTCATTTGAATGAAGTTCATTTTCTTCGATAAAGTTTTAAGTTTTTAAATGTAATAAATTATTGTAATATTGGGATAATTTTAAAAATATTTCCTCTGAATGTATTGCATTTTAGAGATGTTTAAACTAGGCGACTTATATTTCAATGACGTCATTTGAATAAAGTTCATTTTTTTCGATGAAGTTTAAGTTTTCAAATATAATAAATTAATGTAGTATTGTGATAATTTTTAAAATATGACCGCTGAATATATCGCATTTTGGAGTTGTTTAAATAAAATTGCATTGCAGTTGGAAAGTGTTTCATAATCAATGCTTCATGCATGATTGATCTTTCTTTTTTCACTATGAGAAAAGCAGATTCATCGCATTGTATAGCGAAAATCATGTGCGGCTCACATCAGATATTTTTAATTGAATCTGCCTGCACCACCAGTTTGGTTATTTTCCATGCGTGTTTAAAATTTATTTTCTACTTTTCAGTTAGCCAATGTTGTGTTGAGGAGGACTTTGTAAAACATTTTTTTTTTCATAATTTATTTTTCTCTTTTTAGCTTTAATTTTCAGAAGCAAACTTATATAGAAGAACATTTGACAACAACCAATATCGTAAAAAAATACGTGAAAAATGCAAAATCATAGTCATGTAACGTACATAAATGACGTAATACCGTAACGTAATGACGCGATATATTGACAGATGAAAATGATAGGTGCGATAACTGCATGCAGAGTTTCAGCGCGTTCTGGTAGCCGAGAACGAGCCCAAAAAGGCAATGTACGTAAATGGCGTAACGACGTAACATAATGACATGAAAATATCATAGATGAATCTGTGCCAAGTTTCAGCTGTTCTTGCTCTGGGAGCTGAGAACAGGCCCGTAAAATTTGACGTATGTAAATGATATAGAATCAACATAATGATATGAGCAATTTGTAAATTGATAATGTTCTGTGAGATGAAACTGTGTGTCAAATTTCAGCTCTCTACGTGCTCTGGGAGCCGAGAACGGATCCGTAAAAGATGACGTCCGTAAATGACGTAACGCCAAGACGTCAAATTCTAAAAGATGAAAATGTTCTGCAAGATGAAATTGTGTTGTTGTTGAGACCCAGACCGTCCGACCTACGAGAAAGGTGTAAGGTGACCATTTGGACGTACGGGAAGTGCTACCCAATTTAGACCGGAACCCAGTGGGGGAGGCATCCACAGGGACCGTACCCTCCTTCTCCTACCACCAACCTCTTGGAAGGACTTACGGACCCACATGTTTAACACGTGATCGTACTCCGCATGAACACGGCGGCAGTTGTGGCAGCGTGCAAATCCAGCGCGCAAACCACCGGGCTACCGCGCCCGAAATGTGCCAACAGCACGCGGTGTTCCCAGGTGGTCACCCATCCAAGTACTAACCGCGCCCGATGCTGCTTGACTTCGGTGATCTAAGGAGAACCAGTGTTTTCCGCACGGTAGGGCCGTTGGCTCTAGATGAAATTGTGTGCCGCGTTTCAACTCTCTACGTGTTCTGGTATCAAGAACGAGGTCGAATGAAAGGACAATTATATGAAGGGATAGTTGGATAAAGGGTTGTTGAGTGAAGGGACGGCGTCCAAGAGAATTGCTAAAAATAGTGTAGGAAAAAACATGAATAGCTTTTTTCTAATTCACGTTAACAATGCTAAACACGTTTATTAAATCAGCAGTAGGATATTTATAATACCCATAACCCTCGCGTGAATAAAATAAATACCTTGAGAACACTGCTTGCAGCCCCTCGATAAGCTGACTATGAAAAAAATAACAAGGATCTCAAATTAAAGAAGCATAAATAACCCCAAATAATTGTCCTCCAAAATAATGTCCTCCAAATCCTCCAAAAGAAGTGTCTGTATAGTATATGTTCATTAAAATTGAACATATAACCACAAATCACACCCAAATCAGCAAAATTTTACAACGTTTTAATAAATTTATAACTAAGTATAACCGTTTAGTATGACAATAGACTTCCGCAAAAACTTACCACGGTGCATTTGCAAAAAATTAAAAAAATAAACGATTCTCATTCCACCATAAATCTGTCCTAATTATATTGAAAATCAGTGCAACCCTTAGTAGTTACAATATGCTTATACATTTTACGACAATCTGCAATTAATAAGCACTCCGAATCATTCAAAATACTAGATAAGTCAAGTAAATCAGATAAATAAAAGAGCCCCCAAAATATATACCTGCGGAACCCCAGGAGTGCTAATAGAAAATGGCAGAAGCATGGGAAAAGATAATTCCAAAATCTTACAAAATCAATCTTGATAGTAAAAAGAAAGGCCCTTCCAAGTGCAATAAAAAACAAGAAAGATCATTCATGCTTAAAGCATTGATTATGAAACACTTTCCAACTTCAATGCAATTTTATTTAAACAAGTCTAAAATGCAATACATTCCTCGGTAATATTTTGAAACTTATCACAATACTGCATTAATTTATTATATTTGAAAACTTAAACCTTCATCGAAAAAAATGAACTTCATTCAAATGACGGCATTGAAATATAAATTGCCTGGTTTAAACATCTCTAAAATTTTATACATTCCCCGGTAATAGTTTTAGAATTATCATAATACTACGATAATTTATTATATTTGAAAACTTCATCGAAAACAACTGAAATTCATTCAAATGACGACATAGAAAAAATAACACGCCTGGCTCTCTCTATAAAAGCAGCATTTCATTCATTAATAATTTTCCATTCATGTAATTGATCACAATACTATAATAATTTATTTTATTTAAAAATTAAGACCATGGAGCTACAAGTAATTAAACTCTGTGCGTAAAATTTCATCGAAGAAAATCGTCCTTCTCTTTGTAAAATCAATGAATATTTCATTCATATCAGCTATGCAGACTCCATGAACTCAATGATTTTGTGTTAAGGAAATACAGCAATTCTAATACAACTCATTCTACATATTTTGCTGTTTACATTTTACATAGGTAAAAAATAGGCTTCGTTGTAGAAATAATCAAATTTGGATGAGCATTTAAATTCAAATATATTGTAATTACGTTGCTTCAGTATGTAGATACACAGAATGTAAGCAAAAACAAAGTGGTTTTATGACGGATACAACACTCAATATGATTTAAAAAGAACTTTAAAAATCACGATTTTGAGACAAGATGGATGCCATATATCATTTTGAAGTAGGTCACGTGAGCTTTCATATCATGGTCACGTGATCGCTTCATATAAGAGGTGTTATTATTATTTTAATTTTTATTTAAAAAACTTCTGAATATATTTCGCTGAATTTTTGTTTATATATTTTACGGAACAATTTGAATATTACCTAAAATTTTCGAAGCAATTTGTGAATTTTAAATCCGCTTAAAAAATGTTTGAAAATTTAGGTCCCATAGGGCTCAATGTATTTCATTTTTTCAACCCGGGTTAAATCCAAAACTAATTGGGTGATATTATTCATTTATATTCTCATAGGTCCTACTGACCGTCTGAACAGCATACTAAAATTTCACTTTGATTAAGTCATTTTTACGGCAGTTATCGTGCTAACGGACAGACAGACAGAATGAACAAAGTCATAAACACTTTTCAACTTTTTTGTAAAGTGTTAAAAAACAGCGAGAAGAGGACGAGAGAAGTACGAAGTAAGTTATCAACCAAAAGGTCATAGAAATATAGGGAGTTTCAAAGATTCGCGCGCCGGGATGTTCGATCCTAGAAGCAAAATTTTCTACTTCAACTGCACAAATTGAGCCTGAACAACATCGGCAGATAAAGATTGATGTCATCAATCCAAATTTTCAAAGTTTCACACCGATCATGAAATACTTTAAGAACGTATTACTAGTGAGATAGTTCCGTGAAATAATGAGAGTTAATGCAGTTCTACGTTGTAGGTTAAGACACAGTTGCTATACTGTGTCGCAATAATGCTGTATCCATATCAGTCATCTAAACTATAGCAGATTCCGATAAATAGAAGTTTCGCGGAACATGTAAGTTTTTGAATAGAATGTGACATCGCCAGAACCAGAAGGGGAAAACCTTTGTTTGTCCATTTACTCTCCTCTATAAATCGATAAAGATGGATAAAGCTGGAACTGGAAATCCCGATAAAGCTGGAATTGGAATATGTTGGATCTTGGTTTTACAGCTAAATACACTGGATTTACAAGAATTTCTTGATATTTCGTATTTTCACACTTCTTTAATCCTTCAAAATTATCTTAGTGTACTGTCACATCCATAGGTGTGTTTACTGCATGACAATCTTTTACATTGAATCTATTTTCTCATTCCTAAAAGATTATTTTGATTTGTAACCTCATTTATCTTGAATCCCTTTTTCCATTTCTTCATTACTTCATTAAGTTTTTATTAACCAGAATTTATAATAATCATATAATAAAAAAACATAATGTCCTAATATAATCCTTGACTTTCCACTGTCGTAACCAGATACACATCTATCATAATTAAAAATTTTAAATCCAGATTTTAATAAGTAAGCCTGCAATGTTTCATACCAAATTCTCTCTGACTGCTTAATTTCATATGAAGCTTGGTTTAATTTACACACTAATTTTCTATTTCACTCTCATTAAGAATATTATGCTGCCAGTAATCGTGCTTTACACCGTTTTTTTTTATTGTCTGTGCTTAGTAATCTGTTTTCTTAGTATATATACACCCCCTTACTTACTTTTGATTAGTTTAAAGACTTCTGGTAATACAACAATATTACATGCTTGATGTATTTTCAATGACTCAAGCTCCTTTTCTATTGATTCTATCCAGTTCTCTATGTCCATTAATATTTGTATTTCCTCATAGCTTTTTGGACTGCTAGGACTTTGTTAAACTTTGATATTTACATTTCCGGGATATTATGCTGGATCATTATTCACATCTTCACCACTTTCTTCGACACTCAATGGAGGTTTATAATAGTGAATATAACCTATATTTTGTCTTAATACCCTGGAATATATTTTTTCACCCTTTTCTGGGTCTTCTTCTAAATCAAATCCTATATTTTTTACAGTAACTTTCCATTCCCAACAATTCTTCATAATTTCGGATTGCTTGAAATTGTGGAGTTTCTTCTTCAATATCAAACTTTCATTATCAGTTCATGTATAATTTGGTTACATTTTCCCTGTTTTAAACCTAAAAATCCCTTCTCCCTTCTATCTTCAAGAAATCTTACATCTTTTGATTCTGTAATTTCTAATATTTCTGGGTCACAAATTTTATACATTCTCTGGTTTCTCTAATAATGCACAAATATTCCCACCCTGGATATTTTATCAAATTTGGTTTTATGATCTATTGAAATGCCTGATATCCAAATATTTTCAAGTGTACTACTGTAGGTTTCTTTCCTGTAAATAATTCTTCAGGTGTTTTCTTTAAATTGTATTTTGATGGAGTTCTACTCTTTAGGTATGCCCATATTTTCTGTGGTTACAAATTTTATAGATAAGTTTGCTTCAATTAATAAAGCACATGTTCTTTTAATAAGAATTATTTAACCTTTTCTGAAATTCCATATTGGGAAGGATTATGAATTGTTGTTAATTGCTGTTCTACGCTACTTTCACTCCGTATTGCTTTAATTCCTCTTTCCATATCATTCTGCACTTAAAATCTTTCAGTGTTTTTGAAGTTTCAAGTTTTCACTTTGAAAATCTTGCATATAATTTTCTGGAAAAATCATCCACCATCGTGAAGATATATTTTAACGTTTTAACTGATTCCTCTTAATTTCGGCTCATCAAATCCATATGAATTAAATCCTAAATTTTTTTTATTGGGATATTGTTACTTCTCTAAATAATTATCTCTTATGTTTTATTTAAATACAAGTAATGCATTCTTCTAGTTCCTTTTCTGAAATACTTTTGAACACGTGCATCATTGATTCTTTCTTCATGAGCTTCATAGTATATTTTTCATTAATATGCCCAGTCTCCTATACCAATCTTCCCAGGATTTTCCTTTCACCTATAGAACAGTAGCATTTTTATTTTAAAATTATGTTGGATTTATGACATGGAAGTCCTTAATTTTATCAGCAGTCATCAACTTATTTCTCCTTTCATCAAGAATATGTCCACCATCAATATAAAAAATTACTCTCTTGTTATCTTGTATAAGTTTGCCAACTGAAATGATACATATTACTGATTAATTTTGACAGATATAAAACTTCTTTTAGCATTAGATTGTTTGAATTTTCTCCTAAAAGTCCCATGGAACCACATGTTTCTAAAGTTGTAAAGATATCATCAGCCCCAGTCACAGTTCGTTTATATTCTTTAATATTCTTCATAATGGCTGGGTTTGCCACCATATGAGATACATACACTGTCTAGAATAAGCTCATCTCCTGAATCTTTTCCTGAATTTCTTTCTGTAAAGATATTTTATTTAAGTATGGTTTCCTGGTCTCTGCCTCAACTTTTGCAATTTTCACTTTTGGAAACCGTAAAGGATATTTTCGTATTCCTGTTTAATTTATTTCCTTCTCTTCTATTATGCTAACATTCAGATTTTTTATGACCAGGTTTTTTGCAAGTAAAACATATCAGTTGTCTGGGCGTCAATAACTATGATCCCTAAAGTTTGCATTGTATGCCTTGGAATTTTCTTCCTTGTCAGCACTTTCATGTCTGTCTTGATGTAACTTAACATTCTGTACACATCAGCATTGGCTGCATTCTAAAAATTATCAAACTTCATAGCTATTAAATTCTACTTTGGTGGGAGACCTTTAAATAACACGTTAATGAATTCATCACCTCCCATAGCTGTGTCTAATATTTGTGCATTTTATAGTACTTTTTTACCTTTCCATAAATAATGTTTATAATGGTCCTCCTTTTTCGTTTGGAATCTAAATACTTCATTTTTAGCTTCAATTTTCTTCCTCTTTATATCCCCCTCATATTTTTTCGATATATTTATTTTGCTGTCTTACATGTTCGAAAATTTTATCTATCTCGAAAATTTTATCTATTTTATCTATGTCTTACATATTCGAAAACTCTGTCTATCATGCTTCGAAAATTTTAGGAAATATTCAAATTATCCCATAATATATAAAAAAAAAATTCAGCAAAATATGTTGGGTAGTTTTTTAAATAAAAATTAAAATAATAATTACACTCATATTATATGAAAAGATCAGGTGAACCACTCCAAAATAAAATATGGCATCCATCTTGTGTCAAAATCGGGATTTTTAAAGTTCTTTTAATTTATATTTAGTGTTGCATTCGTCCTAAAACCGCTTTATTTTTAACACTTTCCAACATAGTTGAAAGTGTTTATGACTTTGTTCATTCTGTATGTCTGTCTGTCTGTCGGTCCGTTAGCACGATAACTGCCCTAAAAATGGCTTTATCAGAATGAAATTTTAGTATGCTTTTCAGACGATCTGTGGGACCTATGGGAATATAAATGAATAATATCACCCAATTAGTTTTTTATTGAACCTGGGTTGAAGAAATGAAATACATTGAACCCTATGGGACCTAATGTTTCAGACATTTTTTAAGCGAATTTAAAATTCGCAAATTGCTTCGAAAATTTTAGGAAATATTCAAATTATCCCATAAAATGTATAAGAAAAATTCAGTAAAATATGTTAGGTAATTTTTTAAATAAAAATTATTTAATACAGGGAGAAAAACAAATTCAATTAAATTCTGATTCTCGTTATATCCTCCAGAAAGAAAAAAGAGATATATTATGTAATAAATATCTTTCCAAGAGTTTAGTTATTTTATATATGAGAAAGGTTTCATAACAATTTCATAACAATAGTAGATAACAATTTTTCAAATTTTTAAATAAAATAAATTATTATAGTATTTTGATGAATGAAACGATTTGAAAAATGTTTATGAATGAAATGCTGCTATTATATAGAGGCGATTTATATTTCGATGACGTTATTTGAATAAAGTTCCTTTGTTTTCGATGAAGTTTTCAAATATAATAAGTTATTGTATTGTTATGATAATTTTAAAAATATTACCGAGGAATGTATCGCATTTTCGAGATGTTTAAACCAGGCAATTTATATTTCAGTGCCGTCATTTGATTGAAGTTCATTTTCTTCGATGAAGTTTTCAAATATAATAAATTAATGTATTATTGTGATAATTTTAAAAATATTACCGAGGAATGTATTTTAGAGATGTTTGTATAAAATTGCATTATAGTTGGAAAGTGTTTCGTAATCCATGCTTTATGCATGATTGATCTTTCTTGTTTATTTTTTTCTATGCATCTATGTACTGCGCCAACGCAATTACAATATTTGTTAGTTTAAATGATCATCAAACTTTGATTGCTTCTATAATAAAGCCTAATTTCCACGTATGGAGAATGTAAATACATCAAGCTGTAAGATGAGTTGTATAAGAATGGCTGAATTTCTTTAGCACAAAATTATTTAGCTCTGGAGGCTGCAATATAGCTGATATAAATGAAACGTTAATTGATTTTACATAAACAAGCAGACGATTCTATAGTATTGTCTCTTTCGATGAAGTTTTAAGCATAGAATTAAAAAGTACTTTTGTTTCCATGGTTTTAAGTGTTTAAGTAAAATATAATATTGTAGTATTGGGATAATTTTAAAAATATCAACGCTGAATGAAAGGAATGGAAAAAGTTTATGAATGAAATATTCTCTGCTTTAATATAGAGGGCCAAGCTATTTATATTTCGATGACGTCATTTGAATAAAGTTCATTTGTTTTCGATGTAATTTTCAAATATAATAAATTATTGTATTATTGTAATAAATTCAAAATATCACCGCTGAAAATATCTCGTTTTAGAAATGTTTAAATAAAATTGCATTGCAGTTGGAAAGTGTTTCATAATCAGTGCTTTATGCATGATTGATCTTCCTTGCTATTAAATTTTCTTTTTCACCTTCTATGTCCTACGGGTTATTAAGAAGCAAGACTCTTAAATAGCTAGAATTCTATTATTTCCAACTTGAAAAATTTCTGCCATCCATTCTTAACGTCTGTAATGCTATCGCTTCCATTTCAAATTCTGAATGAGTAATAATTTCTTGTACACTTCAAAACAGTTACCATTCCGTAACTGTATATAAAACGAAAATGCATTCTACCTCTTCTAAGTAACTTAAAAGTTCTTCACACCATTATCATGTCCAGGTCGAAATCCTCACGCTATGACACTTCCTCAGCGAAGCATGTATGATGGGCTCTCATAATCTCTCTATTGCCCGACAGATTTTTTACTTACCCAGTTCACAGCATTTGATAACTAAAACTTTATTAAAACTATCTCAGTAGCATATTAAAAACAGTTAACATTATAAACACATTATTATATATTAAATTGTAAATTATGTAAAATAATGGTGTATTACATTTCACTTCTTTTTACTGAAATTATATTTTTTAATTTAACTTTTCAAAATCAAGATACACAATTCTTCATTACCACTTCTTTTAAGATGGGGGTTGGGTATTATCAAAGTACATATTTTAAATAAAAAATATATTAATACAAAATATTTCAGTGAGGTATAGCTCAAAAACCCTTGGGACAAACAAACATTGAAAAGTCCAAACTTCTATTCTTCCAAGTCCAAACTTCTACTGGGAAAGATTCCATCGCAAAATCATGAAACATTGTTTCTATTTGTTATTTGATGCAACGAATTGATTGTTTTATAAGAATATAATTTTTACTCAGATTGTCTTGTATTTTTTTTTTATCTCAGCTTATCCTATCGAGTATATTGATGAAACTTATGTCATTCGTTAGCTGTATGGAAGATAAATGCGAATTTGCAAGTCTTGCACCCATCCGAACTAGCATATTTTATAGCAGATGACAGAAAGATTGATTTTTACAACGCACACATTACAGCGAGAAATGGAAACATTTGGATCCTGATTAATCGTTCAAAAATGCTGCCTTTTCATTTATATTTTATATTGATATCCGATTCAAATACGAAAAAATAGTTCGTTATCGCGCCGTTTGCATTATTTTAGGTATTTAAAAATCAAATTTACTTTTCAATTATTTTAATTTTTAATTTTATTTTTTTAGCCTTTTCCGTTGTAATGGTAGTTAAATACGTATGTTTATCACTAGTAGATAATATAACGTGAAATTATGTTATTTCAATTATATTATTTATTAAATAAAGCCCACGCGACTTTGCGCACAATTAATAAAGAACTAGTTCACAATGTAAAATGCAGCGTAAATTAAGATAAATCTTCATACGTACATCTCGAATATCAACAGGACTACTTTTTTCAGAGCAAAATCTGGACTTGAAAGCCCAAATAAACTGTCGGCCAGACAGACACAAAACCTGCCTATAAGTATCAGTCTTTAACCAGCTTATTATAGGGGAGTTTTGTGTTTATGAACTTTGCCTTTGAAGCTTGGTGTCGCCTGACCAAAATTGTAAATGGAATTTATGCCGGTCACGCAGAAGGACTGGAATTATCAATTCCTATAGAAGTTCGCAAAAAGTGTGGTTTAAGCAAGTTTCTTGCTGCCATTGAAGACATCTTTCCATGCGGACGAGCACATAATAAGAGCAAAATTGGTCCATAGATACTGGTATCTGCAATGGGAGTGTCTTCAAATTTTGGGAACGCCCCTTACAGTGCCCTTTCGTGTTTAGGAACTAAAATGTAGTTTTTAAAATTATATGCTTACTCTCTATATTATCTATCATTACATGAACATGGTATGTCAGAATGATATCCCACTTACATTTTCCATATGTTTTTGAAAATATATTGGAAGTATGTGTAAATAAAATTACTTAATACTTCATAAAAACTTATAGAATCATTAAAGATCAGACTAGTGAGAGGTTAACAAAGACATAAGAGGTAGGAAATATTTATATATAAATATGGATTACGTTGTAAAACGTTATTTCTGTACAATTACACTCTGAGAAAAAACAAGAAAGATCAATCATGCTTAAAGCATTGATTATGAAACACTTTCCAACTTCAATGCAATTTTATTTAAACAAGTCTAAAATGCAATACATTCCTCGGTAATATTTTGAAACTTATCACAATACTGCATTAATTTATTATATTTGAAAACTTAAACCTTCATCGAAAAAAATGAACTTCATTCAAATGACGTCATTGAAATATAAATTGCCTGGTTTAAACATCTGTAAAATGTTATACATTCCTCGGTAATAGTCTTAGAATTATCATAATACTACGATAATTTATTATATTTGAAAACTTCATCGAAAACAACTGAAATTAATTCAAATGACGTCATAGAAAAAATAACACGCCTGGATCTCTCTATAAAAACATGATTTCATTCATAACTTTCTCCCATTCATTTCATTCATCACAATACTATAATAATTTATTTTATTTAAACATTTTGTTTAAGACCATGGAGCTACAAAAAATTAAACTCTATGCTTGAAACTTCATCGAAAAAAAACGTCCTTCTCTTTATGAAATCAATTAATATTTCATTCATATCAGCCATGCAGACTCCATGGACTAAATGATTTTGTGTTAAAAAAATACAGGAATTCTAATACAACTCATTCTATATATTTTGCTGTTTACATTTTACATAGGTGAAAAATAGGCTTAGTTGTAGAAATAATCAAATTTAGATGAGCATTTAAACTCAAATATATTGTCATTGCGCTGTTTCAGTATGTAGATGCACAGAATTTAAGCAAAAATAAAGTAGTTTTAGGACGGATACAACACTCAATATGAATTAAAAAGAACTTAAAAAAATCACGATTTTGAAACAAGATGGATGCCATATATCATTTTGAAGTGGGCCATGTGATCGTGTCATATCATGGTCACGTGATCGTTTCATATAAGATGTGTAATTATTATTTTAATTTTTATTTTAAAAACTACTGAATATATTTCGCTGAATTTTTTTTTATATATTTTATGGAACAATTTGAATATTACCTAAAATTTTCGAAGCAATTTGTGAATTTTAAATCCGCTTAAAAAATGTTTGAAAACTTAGGTCCCATAGGGCTCAATGTATTTCATTTTTTCGACCCGGGTTCAATCCAAAACTAATTGGGCGATATTATTCATTTATATTCCCATAGGTTCTACAGACCGCCTGAACAACATATTAAAATTTCATTTTGATTAAGTCATTTTCACGGCAGTTATCGTGCTAACGGACAGACAGACAGACAGACAGACAGAATGAACAAAGTCATAAACACTTTTCAACTTTGTTGTAAAGTGTTAATTACTTAATACTCCATAAAAACTTATAGAATCATTAAAGATCAGACTAGTGAGAGGTTAACAAAGACATAAGAGGTAGGAAAATGATCCTACATATGTATTCCACTACAGTCTGTATAAAAGACATATGTAAAATACTTCCATATTCTGAAATTTAATATATGTTTATTATATTTTTGCATGCTTATCTATCTTATATTACATGTGAATTTATATATAAATGTGGATTACGTTGTAAAACGTTATTTCTGTACAATTACACTCTGAGACAAAAAAAAATCGACGCACCCCGCAAAATAATCCGATAGTAATGAAACTTTACATGCAAACACCTTT
This sequence comes from Amaurobius ferox, assembly GCA_951213105.1. NCBI lineage: Eukaryota > Metazoa > Arthropoda > Arachnida > Araneae > Amaurobiidae > Amaurobius > Amaurobius ferox. Next base: position 99,626,184 of record OX578133.1, read on the forward strand.
CGACCGAATATGTGAATGATCAAAAATTCACAGCCAATGAATGAATAGTCGGAACTACATCGCATAGAAACTGAGCACCATGGTGGTGTATATAAGGAGTGAACCTAGCTTTCAGGAACATAACGTGCAATGGATTTCGATTGCGTTTACTTACCTTGATTGTAACAATGCCGCGCCGGCGAATTCGCGGCCACTGCGAGCATGTGAAGGAGTTTGAAGGGGTTTGCGGTCGGACTGCATGAGGCTGGATGGGCACACCGGCGAATCGCTCGGCATTTGGGTAGGAGCGATGCAGCAATTAGGCGATATTGGCAGAAATGGATCCGGAGTGGCAAATTTCAGACGCAAGCGGGCGACAGACGGTTTAGAGCGACGACAGAACAGGAAGATAGAGCGATTGTCAGAGCAGTTGTGACAGCACGAGATTCGTCGTTATTAACCATCCAAGGTGTCGAACACCCAGACCACTCCACTGACCTTAGGGTTTACAGCAGCTATTTGAGTGGTCGGACCATCCAAGATGTGACAAACACGGAAGTGACCATCCGAACCATTAATGGAAGACTACGGGAGTGGATATATACTCGCGACGCCCGTTACGCCGCTTACCACTGAACAGTATGCACCGTCAACAGCGATTGCAATGGTGCCGGGCCCGATCAACGTGGAATTGTTCGGATTGGAAACGAATTATCTTAAGTGATAAGTCCTGTTTCGAACTGAGTCCCGAAGACCAGCGCAGAAGTGCTTGGAGGCAGTCCGGACATCGTCAGGATCGTGCTCTTGCTGTCATACGCCACACGGCCCCACAACAGGCAGTTATGGTCTGGGGTGCCATTTTGTTTGATATCCGGACCCCTTTGATAGTCTTGCGTGGCACCATCACAGCACAGCGGTACGTTGCCGACATTCTACGACCTGTTGTATTGCCATTCCTTTCGCGACACCCCGGGCGAACCTTTCGGCAAGGTAATGCCAGGCCACACACTGCACGTCTCGCTATTAATTATCTGCGTGCTTACAACACACTTCCTTGGCCAGCCAGATTCCCAGATTTCTCGCATATTGAGCACATTTGGGCTGAGATGGGGCGTCATCTGCGACCATCCCAGAATGTAGACGAATTAGCTCGTCAATTGGAGGCCATTTGGAAAGACATCCCGCAGAACACCATCCGGCAACTTTATGCATCAATGCCACGTCGGGTAACAGCTTGTATCAAAGACAGAGATGGACCACCGCCATATTGGCGTGCTTAATTTGTGTAGATCTTTCAGTGCAATAAATCATCCAATTGTTCTGAAATTCTAATACATTTTTTTTTCTGTAGATCCGCATTATACGTACCAAATTTTGTCTCATTTGGATAATTCTTTTTTGGTGCGTCGATTTTCTTGTCTTAGAGTGTACTTTGAAATAATCTATCTATGGGGAAAATAATAGTTACAAAACTTTCTAAATTAGTGTCTATTCTTAGTAAATTTTAAAAGTACATATTTCATTGTTGCTTCCAGATAATATATTCAGAAAAAACATTGGTATAACACTAGAAAAATAAAAATCTGATGTGGGCAGCACATGATTTTCCCTACAGACACATATTCACTTTTCCTTATATAATTCCTTAAATTGAGTTTAATTGCACAAAATAACAATTATTTTAAATAATACTGAATTTGCACTTTTAATTCAATTTTTGTTTTCATCTGGTAACTGGACTTATTTTCAAAGGTGGCCTAGCAAAAATGCAAAAAAAAAAAAAAAAAACAATATCTCGAGAACGGCTGGTCTTAGAGTAACGGGGTTGATCTCATTCTTTTTCTCGTCAAAAATTACGTATAAAACAAGCTTTTACTTAGTACTTTTGAGCAAACGCAGTCTTTTATTTTAGATTTGTTGATTTTTCCGGGCCATTTCTGTAAAACAGGCGGGTTCTTCTTTTCCGAATTGTACCAAAATCTAATCAGCGCCAGGATAATTCACAGGTGACTTACCTATAAAATATATTTATCACATTTTGTGAAATTTGGTCAATTAGTTTTTTAGCTAGAGTGGATACAGACAATTTTTGCTGGCCATTTCGCAAAAAAAAGGCGGGTTCTTTATTCCCGAGTCGCACCAAAATCTAATCAGCACCAGGATCATCCACAAGGGACTAATCTACAAAATTTTATGAAATTCGGTCAATTATTAGTTTTTCACTTAGAATGGATACAATATCTTCACAGACAAAATGACAGACAGACACACACACACACACACACACACACACACAGAGACGTCATGCTAAAAATAGCTTTTAGCGTTCTAGATGTCCCGAAGCGTGTAGATCCGTCGAAAACTCGAGTTGCGATTTTCGGCACGATTCTAATATTTTCCCTATACATTACCATATATTGCAGGGAAAGTAAAAATCTGATGTGGACAGCACGAGTCCTTCACAGCAGAACTCACGTTCACGTTCTCTTGATTTCTTCAATAATTCATTAAACTGAGTTTAATTTAATTCAATTTTTGTTTTCATTTGTTAACTGGACTTATTTTCAAAGATGACGACTTCATTTTTCTTCATTTCTTTTATAATCCATCGAATTGAGTTTAATCGCGCAAACGGACACATATATTTACTTACAATTATATTCCATTATTTACTCAGATCTAGAACATTTTATTTTCCCTACAATGTATGGTAATGTATAGGGCAAGTATATGTATAGGGCAAGTATAGGGCATGTATAGGGCAAGTATAGGGCATGTATAGGGCAAGTTTTGAAATTGTGGCGAAAATCGGGACTCGAGTTTTACACGGATGTACGCTTTCCGAGCACGCTAGAACACGAAACACTTATAGTATTTAGAGTGACGTCTGTGTGTGTGCGTCTGTCTGTCTATCTGTCACTCTGTGCAATGTATAAACAATAATTCAACTATAATTAAAAAATTATTCAATGTATAGTGAATGTAATTCTCTTCAACATAATTATCTTCATTCTATTCAACGTAAGTCTCTTGCCGGTTACTCTGGTGCTGATTATATTTTGGTGCGATTCAGGAGAATAGAACCTTCCTTTTTTGAAAAATGACCTTAAAAAATCATTAAAATATGAAAGAAAAAAAATCTGATGCGCGCATCACGTGACATTCCTTAAAAACTAAAACTCATTTTCATTTTCTTTCTTTCAGAACTGAAGGAATTTAGTTTAACTGCTCAAAATAACACGGATAATTATTTAGAATTACTCCGAATTTGTAGTTTTACTTAAATTTTTGTTTTCACTTCGCGACGAGACATATATTCAAAGGCGATGTTGCAAAAATGCAAAGAAATGAAAACAATTTCGGGAATTCGATAGATACAGAGTGAATCATTTATGAGACGGCTAGCATTCCATCAATAACATGTAATATTAATAATAGTATTGGTAACGACACTGAAAGCACATGAATATAATATATTACATACTATTGCCAAGTGTACGTATGTTTTTGTATCTATCTGTCATTCTTTTTAGGCACTTCCAGAATAGATACATAGACTTGCTTGGTACATGTGTTCAATGCTGGTACATGGGTCACATGTTTGATACATGGGTTTGGTACATAGATACATAAACAGTTTGGTGCATGGGTCAATCGTTCTGTAAACCCCTTCCCCCCACCCCCCACACCGAGAAAATTCGAAATTATAAAAACATATTTAGTAAAGGGGGTGCTCTAAAATCCGTAACGTTCGAAATGCGAAATGGCAAATAAACATACTTTGTACTTGTAGTAAGGGCGAGACTTTAAATTAGGTTTATTGGTAGATTGTTTAAACGGAGGAAAGTGTACAATTTTAGTTTTCCAATATTTAATACTTTAGGGGGTGTCGAACTAAAAAATATTCAATTTGTCTAATAAATAAGAATCTTGGATATTTTATATTTGGTACAAGTATCAATCCTTAAAAAAAAATTAGATAGAAATAAAATTATTATAAAATCTACCTTTCAATTGGCAAGCGAAATGAAAATGTTCGGAATACGGATTATATGGGAAATACTTTCCGATAAAATGCAGACTTCAAACATGGTGTCCGAGTAAAGCGTTGGAAAGTAAGAATAGTGAGCATATTAATTTTAAAATATTTGCTACTTTAGGGGTGTTGGACTTCAAAATGTTCTATTTGCCGAATAAATGAGAAACACACTATTTTAAGTAATACAGAGATATGAAATTTAGTGCACTGACAATAGTACAATAAGAAACTAAACTAAAAAATTGATACACTATAACGTTTGAAATGTGAACCTTTGACAAAACGCTTTTTTAAGTAAAATAGACACTTTTTTTATCTGTGTTAGTCAATTTTTGGATAAAAACCTGATTAAAATCGAATTATTTAAAAATTTCCGTTTACGATTATGCTAAGCCAAAAATATTCAAAATGGCCAATATTTGGAAAGTACACTTGCCAATGAGACAGTTACTTGAGATTTTGTACCAAGATAGATAGCTTGATAGTAAAAAGGGAGAATATAAGTACTTTAAAATATATTTTTAGTGAGCTTATCACGAAACTGTAATTTGCCGAATATATAAAAAACACCCCTTTTAAGTTAGATAGAAATATGGAATCGAAGTTAGATAGAAATATGGCTCGACACAATAATAAAGACAACAATTAAGACAAAACTTTAAATTTAGTGCAATTTAGATAGTTTGATATAGCAGATGGCGACAAATTTAATAATTGTAATCATTTTACAATAAATACTGTCAATTATATATTACTGATCTAAATTTGTTTATTGTGAGACCGTCGATTTTAATAAGTATTCTACTAGTTTAATATACTGATTTTCTAAATCGTTTTTGGAAGGATTAATTATTAACTCAATATGTGTATCATCAGAAAATTAAATTCCTTGTTTTTTATTTATTCATCAGAATTTATTTTGAATTTATATCTCAGTTCATTTATTCTGATTCAGAGTACAGCTTATTAGGTTTAATGGTATGAAGAGTTTTTTTCCTGTGTCTGTTCCGTATACAAATCCACAATTTTGACAGATTTATTTTTCAAATTTGGTATGGTTATTCTCTACTTTGCTGTTGATAACCATGGCCATGTTTCGCGTTTCTAGAACCAGGGGTTGTCGATATATTAATAAAAAACGCAAAATGAAATCTTCTATAGAAATAGCATTGTGCAGACAATTATTTTCTAAAACTTTGTTTAAATGAAATTATATATATATATATATATATATATATATATATATATATATATATATATATATATATATACAGGGTGTATATGAACTGATGGTCAGAACTGTAAGGGATTATAGAATTCACCAAAACAAACAACTTTCACAGTACAATGTGGGGTCAGAAAGCAACCGGCGAGCCGCGAGAGGGCGCTTTCTCTGGAGTGGATGAAACGTCGCGTTAAAATGGAGAACACAGTAAAGACGAATAATGGAAATTTATTTACAAAATGTTTACAACAAATGCTCAAATGCACAACCACCAACTGCGACGGAGTGAATCGCGTACACTTTGGAAGATTCCTGACATTTCACGAACGTCTGCAGCTGCGACACTATCAGTTCGGGAATGTACACTAGGATCTCATGTGTTTTTGTACTGGCATTGTTGAATATACATAATCCTAAAGACATCCTCAGCGAATTATTGCTGAAGTACCGTCAGGGAATTGAAATACTTTCAGGATTATTTTATTCAGTACACTGCTCATTCCAGCGAGATTGTACTCATAAATCAGGTAAGCCATCGCTCTAGTTCAATCCTCGTCTCTAATCTTTCGTCGCTCTTGCAGTATGCTTTTAACTTGATTGGCAAAAAGAAGAATGAGTACGCAAGGATTTTGCTACGATTCTGAAAGCATTCGAATTTGTAAGATAATCGTTTGACCCCCTTCGAAGATTTCCCGTATTTCTCTCGATGCACCAGGGTGCATGATTTATAATACACCTGAAAGAAAAAAACAGGAAACTTAAATTATTATAAATAAAAATTATGCATAATAAATATATTTCACAAGATTGAAACGCTCAAAAATTTTCTGCAATAATAACACGATAAAAAACAAAATAAATAACAAAATAAAAACTTCGTAAATACAGCATACATACAAAAATGAACTGGTCTTCTACGAGTTTCAAATACACAAAAGAACGCCTTCTTCAGGACCGACAAGAAGCGCGACTTCACTTATTCAAATTAGATTAGCAACTGATGTAGAATAGAACAGGTGGCTGAAGGTAGGAGAAAATATGTTGCTATCGACGTGAGAAAAGTTGAAAAAATGAAACACAAAATAGACAGGCAGGAAACTACGGACAGAAAAAACCACAGAGAAAAGAAATATTAATAGAAAATAAGGTGGTAAGATAACGTATAGCAGAGCATATAGAAACAACTGAATTGTGGAAAAACCTATTAAAACGGTAACGAAAGAACATGGGATGTTTAAACCACTAGTAAAAAATAAAACGTGAAAAATAAGTAGAAAACATTGAAAACGGTTGTAAACCAATTAGAGCACAGGACACACAATTAGTAAACAGGAGGAAATGAAATCCAAATATGAATGAGCCAACTCGTTTCAGAGGCCATATGAGCTTTTGTTGTTAAATAAAACAGCAGTAAAGTAACTGAAATCTGGAAAAAAGTAAGCAAGTAATCTACACAAAGAAAGAAACAGATCGGAATGGAAAACATTATACCACAAATTTCCCACCAAAGAAGAAGAAGGGACAATGATCGTTAACATAAGAGTAAATGAGGTCGTGCTTCTTGTAGGTCCTTAAGAAGACTTTAGTGCCTTTGAAACCAGTTGTCCAGTTTATATTTGCGTTAAAGCTGTATTTTCGACTTTTTAATTTATGGTGTTATCATTGCATCAAATGTGTGAGCATTTATTGTAAATTAAGGAAAAATGATTTATTAATTAAAACTTTAAATGAAATAATTCTTTTATGCTAAAACATTACTGATTTTATGCAAAAACATTACTGATTTTATGAATACAGGGTTGTTAAAATCACACACATAATACAAATCAAGGCTAATTCCTCGAAGAAACTAACCAAAGAACTGTTGTCCTTGTTTCGATTGGACGTCTGCATGCGCCGACAGTCGTCACATTAGATGTGATCGAGCACTCCAAAGCCGCAAAATGTAAAATAATCATCCTGTATAGTAATTTTCATGAAAAATCGAATGACATTAATTTTAGAATGATGCATGACCCGTTTTCGGGACATTGCATATTTTTCGATTAAATTTATCAAAAACGTTACATAAATAAAATAAAAAGTATTAAATTTGAATATGCGATAAATTTTATAAACACCATTCTCGTATATCTGACACGTTCCATTCACAACGAACTTTGTTCAAATAAATTTCATCGAAATATAAATTGCCTGCCTCTCTATGTAAAAGCATTGAATATTTCATTCATATCATTCACAATGAACTTTGTTCAAATAAACTTCATCGAAATATAAATCGCCTGCCTCTCTATGTAAAATCATTGAATATTTCATTCATATCATTTATATTCCAGACTCCAGAGCTAAATGATTTTACATGAAAATAATTCAGAAATTCTTACCCAACTCACTTGATTTGTTTACATTCTGCAGGCTATATTATAGTGTTAAAATTAAGCTTCGTTATGGGAATAATCAAGTCGTTTAGTAAGCCTGTAAAATCAAAAATATTGTAATTGCGTTAGCACAGAATTTAGATGCACAGATAATACGAAAAAAAGTAATTTTATGACGGACGCAACACTAAATATAAATTTAAACGATCGTTAAATATCTAAGCTGTAAACAGCGGGAAAAAATGAAAGCCATCATTTATTTTGTAGTGAGTCACGTGATCTCTTCACGTATTATATCCAATTATTACTTCAATTATTATTTAAAAAGCTAACCAACATATTTTGCTGAATTTTATTTTACACATTTGTGATAAATTGAATATTTCCTAAAATTTTCGAAGCAATTTGTGAATACTTAACCATTTGCTTACGGGTGGGACAGTGTCCATCCCAAAGAAGACCCTCCCAAAAAGACAGGTATTTGACATACTTTAACCCAAACTGTTCTATCCCCCTTTGCAGGCATTGGCGTCCACCCGTAAGCAAAAGGTTAAGTCCCATAGTTTCTAATGTATTTCATTTTTTAACCCGGGTTAAATCTGAAACTAATTAGGTGATATTACTCATTTACATTCCCAGATCGTCTCAACAACATACTAAAATTTCATTTCGATAAAGTTATTTTTACAGCAGTTACCGTCCGAACGAACAGACAGACAAAATGACCAAAGTCATAAACACTTTTCAACTATGTTGGAAACTGTTAAAAAGTATAAGCGCACTATATAGAGCGTCCCCAAGACATTGGCTTCGGCTTTTATTCCGTACATATTGATCTTAGACATATAAAATAAATTATAAATTTGCTTAAAAAAGGGTACAGCATTTTATGAAATCGATTAAAATTTTCAAGGAGATTAAATTTTAAGAAATACAAAATTTAAATTTTTATACAGCCCCCGTACAAAAACATTTCCAATGAGTAAAATGTGCCCCATACACTAATAAGGTGATGTACAAAATTTCAGCATTTTATCATAAAAAGTCCCAGAGATAGGAAAAGACAAAAATGCTGACTTAAACCACTTTTCGATGCATCGACATGGATTCTCAGAGGGGGAAAATCATATAGGCAAATCGCGTTTCAAGAGTCATACACAAATTACGAAAGAAAACAATGATTGCATAAATAAATAATAATTTGCTATTTATTGGTATAAAAAAAAGTATCTACACTGTGTAGAAATAATAGCTTTAGACGAAGATTACAAAGCTTGTTCAAACTGTTTACCATCCATACTTGAGATCCATTAAAGATAAGAGGCAGATATTATTTGCCTATGATGCATTTCTGCGTTGCGTCATTTGCACTCTTGCTGTAAACATTTACATTTTAATACGTGATTAATCCCTCACCAACTTTGTTTAAACATATCTCTGGGAGTTTTTATCATAAGATGCTCAAATTTTGAATCACCTTATCAATGTATGGGGCACATTTTACTCATTGGAAATGTTTTTTGCACAGGGGCCGTATAAAAATTTAAATTTTGTATTTCTTCAAATTTAATCCCCTGGAAATTTTTATCGATTTCATAAAATTCTGTACATTTTTTTACGCAACTTCGTAATTCATTTTATATGTCTAAGATCAATATTTAAGGAATAAAAGTCGAGGTCAATGTTTTTGGGACACCCTGTATAAGCATGGTATTATATGTATAAACATGCAAATCCTAAAAGCTGTGGAGTTAAATAAAGTTTTCAAGTCTTTTAAGGCAGTCATAAAAATACGATGTGGGCAGCACATGGTTTTCCTTATATAATGCAATAAATTTACTTCTTTTACAATGAAAAAACAATGTATAAGACCCAAGACGCAATGTTTTTAACGTTGATTTGTCAACATTTTGCGGTTGCGTGGTAGACTTAATGGAGCAGGGTCTGAAGATTATCCGTCAAGTCAAGACCCCAGTCCCCGACAGTTTTGTACAAAAACCACAATTTATCCAGCTCTGCCCTGCCCCCTGGAGGAATCTAGTTCATGGTGCGAGAAATTCATCCAGATTGACTAAGGAATCTACCAAAGCACCACTCCTCTGATCCATGTGCCCCTTAGGAGAGGTAAGTCCATGGCTATAAAGTCAAGTTCCATCCGCTTGTAAAACCGGGCAGAGTTAATAAACTAGACAAACTGGAGACTATATAAAATAATTTGGTGTGTGGTGCTTTATGGCAAGATTATTTGGGAGTGATAGTGTTAGTGAGGAGTAGTACAAGAGTAATGTAAACGGAAAACAGAAGTTGAGAAATTGGAACCATTTTTTTCTTCAGATCTTGTTTTCTGTCCAACTTGTGTTTTATGTAAATCTTTCTATGTGTCCATAGGCCTTCTCATGTTCAGTCTGACCATCTTGTTCAGCAGCAAAAATACTTGCGGTTGCCGTGCCTTAAATTTGTGCCTTGACTTTGATGCACTTAATTGGGGTATTGGCTATTTGAAATCGTTGGCCATTTCTAGAGGCTATAATCCCCTATTATTAACTTGGCCTTGCATAAATTCAACAAGCCGAATTTAGTTTCTAAATTTAGACGTTAAGAGGTTTGTCTACAAACGTCCGATAGCCCAGTGTTTAGCGCACTTGGACGACCCGAGTTCGCCATGTTCAAGTGCGTTCGCCATGTCAAGTGTCGCCATGTTCAAGTACGGGCACGTTAATTATGTGGGTCCTTAAGTTTCTTCGAGAGGTTGGTGGTAGAAGAAGGAGGGTACGTTCCCTATGGATGCCTGACCTACCAAACAGATACTTTAACCTTTAGGTAGCTCGGATGGCCTGGATCGAAGAAGAAGAAGAGATGTGAGATCCATGTAATTCTATCGTTTTATTTTTTTGTTCTTCTGTAAAATATAAAGTCGCCAATATTCTTTCCCATTTAAATAGTAAGCGTGTCTTTAAACCTCGTAACAAAATTCATCTCCCTTCTCTTTAAGATCCTATTCTGACTTTAATCGTTGGGATATTTATCATATTCATTGCGAATACGCTCTTGGTTATGTTGATTAAGCAACAGAACCTCTTAAATCGATGTTTCTAAACAAGAAGTTTCTAAGTCTGTAACTGCTGAACATTCATGGGACTCTAATCATGTTTAATTTTTCGAAAGCTAAGATCATTTGACTCCTGTGATAATATCACTAATGTAACTAAACAACAGTGAAGCTAAACAATGTAACTAATTCCATTTTTGAATTGGAGTTTCTTGAAGTTTCTCAATCAGACTCCCTTGTTAATGATGATTGCCCTATCTTCTCTTCTGCTTGGAAATCTCTGGCTTAACTTTTTGATTATCCGTTTGTCTCCTTTTTTATCACCCTTTTCCTGAATTTTTTTTTCAGTTGTGTTATTGTTGATGTTAGCTTCCAAAAAACAGGACATTTATGGAAAACTGAACAGGTAATTTGAAACCTGAGTTGGACGTTCACTTTCCTCTTTGGTATTTTACCGCTCATTCATTGTGTCCTACTTCTTATTCCTCCCTCCTGGATTATTTTACCTTGTCCTTCTCTCTTCGTTGGCAAGATCATTTCTCTGTTTTAGTCATGTTTTCTGTTCGAGTATCAGTCGCCGATCTTTCTCTCACGCCTGAAGGTTGCGCTTTTTGTGTGTCCTGACGAAGGAGACTGATTTTTGCCTTCCAAATCCGTCGATATTATTATTTTTTATTTTACGATGCTTTTAACGAAGTTATATTAGTTGTATTAATTTAGCAGAAGTTTGAGCTGTACGTATGCACTTACATATTTGCAAAACAATCAAATCAAATGTAAACAAATCAGCGAATCCAAGAGCGAAACACCAGAAATTAATAATTTATCACGCATTTTCCTACGGTTAGATACTTTATATTCTGTCCTTCATCCATGTCAGCAACCGTGGTAAGAATTCCTTTGCTGATGAAGATATCAGATGAGGAAGTTTTATTTTCTTTTTGCACGCTCTGGACTAACATAGGCAGAAATGAAAGTCTTTATGATAGTCTTAACAAGAGTCTATGAGGGTTTATGGGAGTCCTAATAAGAGTCTTTACGAGAGTCTTAATAAGAGTCTTTACGAGAGTCTTAATAAAAGTTTTTATGAGAGTCTTAATAAGAGTCGTTATCAGAGTCTAAATAAGAGCATTTTATGGGAGAAGGCAGCAGAAATTAAAAGGTAGTAAAGGAGAAAAGATAGTAAAAATGTAGTAAAAGGAGAAGTTAGTAAATATTAAAAATGTATCAAGCAATTTCCTTACAAAGTAGTAGAAGAAGAATGTAGTAAAAATTAAAAGGTGGTAAAAGAAGAACCCAGTAAAAGAAAATGTCTATCAATCCTTTTCCTACGACTGGATACTTGAAGTGCCATCATTCATTCATTCATGCCAGCAGCCGGAAAGTGAGAAAGAACCCTTTTGTCGATGAAGACATCAGAGGAGACTGTTTTTCGCTTTTGCGCTCTGGGCGAAAACAAGCAGAAATGAGAGCCGTTATGAGAGTCTTAATAAGAGGCTTTTATGGGAGAAGGTAGTTGGGCGGCATTTATGTTACATATAGAGAAGTATCTAACATAAACATTCGGATTTAAGTAATTTATATAATAATTGTCTAGCCTGTTTGCATTTATTCAGCCCTTCCAAAAATAGCCCCCGTAGATGCAGAGGACTAAAACTTTGCACACTTAAATAATTAAATACGGGAAAGAACCTAACGGAGCCTAATTTTAAAACTTTCCAACACAGTTGAAAAGTGTCTATGAATTTGTTCATTCTATCTGTCTGTTTGTCTGTCTGCACGATAACTGCCGTAAAAATGAAAAAAGTTAATTTTTTTCGATAACGTTTTAAGTTTTCAAGTAAAATATATTTAAAAATATCGCAGTTTTGTGAAAATTAAAAAAATATCACCGTTGAATGTATCGCATTTTGCGTTTCAGTTGGATACTGTTTCACAATCAATGCTTTATGCATGATTGATCTTTCTTGTTTAATTATCACAGAACTGCAAGCATGGGGGCAAAAGTAAGGAGTTAAAACTTCATATTAAGAAAAAAACCATTATCGTTTGAGATAATAATTCAGGTGGCGCTGGGTTAATATAAGTAGCTCTGCATTGTATGCATTTCCATGGGGAAAGGCCTAAAATATTTACTTAAACTGTCAATTTTGTAAAAAATAAATTATTAGAGCAATGCAAAGTAGAACTGAAAAAATGAAAAATATTATTACGTATTCAAAATTTGATGGTATAATTTATTTTATTTTATGGTATAATTTGTATATTTTCTAAAATTTTTGAAGCAATTTGTGAATTTTAAATTCGCTTAAAAATGTTTGAAAAATTAGATCCCATAGGGTTCAATGCATTTATTTTTTTCATCCCGAACTCAATCCAAAACTGATCGGGGGATGTTATTCATTTATATATCATTCCCATAGGTCCCATAGACTCTCTGAACAACATACTAAAATTTCATTTTGATAATGCCATTTTTGCGGCAGTTATCGTGCTAACGGACAGACAGACAGAACAGAGTCATAAGCACTTTTCAACTATGTTGTAAAGTGTTAAAAATATCACCGCTGAATGTATCACATATCACATTTTAGAGGTGTTTAAATAAAATTGCATTTCAGTTGAAAAGTGCTTCATAATCAATGCTTTATGCATGATTGATCTTTCTTGTTATATATTTTACCGGTGGATAAAGATAATCGGAAAGGTGCCCGGTGAGAAGCGTGTCCTTCCAAACCGTGCCCGGTGAGTTGGTATGCTGATTCTATGCACACTTATACTACCGACATAGTATAAGAGAAAACATAATTGAGTCTGATTTTCCATTCCCTCCCTAGATGGCGTGAATTGGGGTGGTTTTGAAAAGTTTATCTAAACCCTCCAGTTACCCCGCTGAGCAAGATGGCTTAATCTTTACACCTTTCTAGTATCGACACTGTATGAGCCCAGCACCAAACATCCGGGTGACTCATACGATCTCGGTTCTGGAGTATCGACGATGGGACAGAGACTAACGTAGCCGAAATTTGGATTAAATACATTAAATACGAGCACCAAAATGAGCCGATATGTCAACCCGGGAATGAAGAAAATGCGGCTGTTTTGGAAAGACATTCTAGACCACAGGGCATAACCTGTGGTAACACTAATAGCCATACATTGTTAAACAAAATAAAAATTAAAAAAAAACTCTAACTTAACTTTTTAAGCTAATTTTCAAGTATATGGCAGACTGAATTACTAGTATTGATAACAACAAGAAAGATCAATCATGCATAAAGCATTGATTATGAAAAAATTTCAACCTGAAATGCAATTTTATTTAAACATCTAAAATGCGATACATTAAGCGGTGATATTTTTTTAATTATTACTGCACTACAATAATTTAATTTACTTGAAAACTTAAAACTTCATCGAAGAAAAAAATGATTAACTTTCGATGAAGTTTTCCAAACTTTATTCAAATGACGTCATCAAAATATAAATCGTCTGACTCTCTACGTAAAAGCAGTGAATATTTCATTCATACACTTTTATTCCAGACTCCATAGTTAAATAATTTTGCGTGAAACAAATTCAGCAATTCTTATACAACTCATCTGAAAATCGTTTGTTTACATTCTGCATTCATTAAAATTAGGTTTCGTTGTAGAAATAATCAATGTTTGATAATGATTTGAAATAAAATATATTGTAATTTCGTTGGCGCAGAATATAGATGCACAGAATATATACAAATATAAAGCGGTTTTAGTACAGATGCAACACTAAACACAAATTTAAAAGAACTTTGAAAATTAAGATTTTGACTCTGGCAAAATTTGAATACCATATTTTAATTTGAAGTGGATCACGTGGTCTCTTCATATTATGTGGGTTGTTGTTGTTGAAACCCAGACCGTCCGACCTACCAGAAAGGTCATATTATGTGGGTGTAATTGTTATTTTAATTTTTATTTAAAAAACTACCTAACATATTTGCTGAAATTTATTTTATATATTTTATGATATAATTTGAATATCTCCTAAAATTTTCGAAGCAATTTGTGAATTTTAACTTAGCTTAAATAATGTTTGAAAAATTAGTTCCCATAGGACTCAATGTACCTCATTTTTCAACCCAGGTTCAATGCAAAACTAATTGGGTGATATTATTCATTTACATTCTCGTATATCCCACAGACCGTCTCAACAACATACTAAAATTTCATTTTGATAAAGCCAACTTTACGGCAGCCATCGAATAGACAGAGAGCATAAAGCATTGATTTTGAAACACTTTCCAACTTCAATGCAATTTTATTCAAATATCTCTAAAATGCGATACATTCCTCCGTAATATTTTCGAAATTATCACAATACTACATTAATTTATTATATATGAAAACTTAAAACTTCATTGAAAAAAATAAACTCCATTCAAATGACGACATTGAAATATAAATTGCCTGGTTCAAACATCTCTAAAATGTGATACATTCCTCGGTAATATTTTTAGAATTATCATAATACTACAATTATTTATTGTATTTGAAAACTTCATCGAAAACAAATGAACTTTTTCAAATGACGTCATCGAAATATAAACCGGCTGGCTCGTTATATAAAAGCATCATTTGATTCATAAAAATTTCCCCATTCCTTTCATTCATCACAATACTATAATATTTAATTTTATGTAAAACTTAAAATCATGGAGGTACAAGTAATTTAACTCTATGCTCAAAACTTCATCAAAAAATCGTTTGCTTCTCTGTAAAATCAATTATTGTTTCATTCATATCAGCTATATTGCAGACTCCATGGGCTAAATAATTTTGCGTTAAAGAAATGCAGCAATTCTTATACAACTCATTCTACATCTTTTGGTATTTACATCCTCCATAAGTGAAAAGTAGGCTTCGTTGTAGAAATAATAAAAGTTGGATGATCATTTAAACGCAAATATATTGTAATTGCGTTGTTTCAGGATGTAGATGCACAGGATTTAAGCAAAAATAAAGCGGCTTTAGGGCGGATACAACACTAAATATGAATTAAAAAACTTTAGAAATCACGATTTTGACACAAGATGGATTTCATATTTTATTTTGAAGTGGGTCCCGTGATCTCTTTATATAATGTTCATGTGATTTCTTCATATAAAGGATGTAATTATTATTTTAATTTTAATTTAAAAACTACTGAATATATTTTGCTGAATTTTTTTATATATTTTATGTGATGATTTGAATATTTCCTTAAACTTCCGAAGCAATTTGTGAATTTTAAACCCGCTTAGAAAATGTTTGAAGAATTGGGTCCCATAGGGTTCCATGTATTTCACTTTTTCAACCCGGGTTCAATCCAAAACTAATTGGGTGATGTCATTCATTTATATTCCCATAGGTCCCACAGACCGTCTGAACAACATAATAAAATTTCATTTTGATAGTTACTTTTACGGCAGTTAAGTTTGAAGTTATTTTTACGGCAGTTATCGTGCTAACGGACAAACATACAGACAGAATGAACAAAGTCATAAACACTTTTCAGCTACTATGTTATAAAGTGTTAAAAACTAATGGACGAAATATCCCAAAATGTGGCAGATAAGTCACTTGTACGTAACCTTTGTGTTGATTAGATTTTTAGATTAGGAAAATAATATTTTGCTGACTAGAAGAATAACCTTCTTTATCCTGCGAAATACCCACAAAAATCGTCGTATCCGCTCTAGTTGAAAAACAAAATTTTTTAGATAAGTCACTTGTGATTTCTCTGCTGATTAGATTTTGGCAGGATTCGGAAAAAAAGAAACTTCCGGTTCGTGAAATGGTCCTCAAAATCTAAAATAAAAGACTAGATATGCTTAAATGTATCAATTAAATGCTTGTTTTATACGTAATTTTTGAGGACGAAAGGAATAAGACCAATCCCATATCTCTAGTTTTAAGCATATTTGCTACGTCTCCTAATTGAAAATACGCTCAATCGTTAAGTGAGAAAAATAAAATGAAAATGAAAATTCAGCGTAATTTAAAAAGTTATCCATGTTTTTTGTGCAATTTAACGAATTATGAAAGAGAAAATAATTTTGAGTTTGTAGTGATGGGCATGTGTTGTCCATATCAAATTTTTGGCTTTCTTTACAATACATGGTGATGTATACTGAAAGTATTGGAATGGAATCAGAACTCGAGTTTTCGACGGCTCTATATGTTTCGAAACCGCTACAACAGGAAAATGCTATTCTTAGCGTGACGTCTGTGTGTGTATCTGTGAAATGTATGTATCTACTCAAACAAAATAATTGTTCGAGACAATTTTACAAAATTTGGTGTGTAAGTCTTTCGTGGTTTGACTGAATAGACCTAGTAATAACCCTAGTGCTGAATATATTTTTGTAAATAAGAGAGAACGTGCCTTTTTTTTTTTTTTTGCAAAATGACTCGCAAAAAATCATCAAAATCTGATATGAAATATACTTAAAGGGATTAATATAAGACTTAATAAAGACAGCAAAAATATTGAGGCCAACTCCAATACTCTAGAATAGAGACGTTTTCGAGACACTTTAGTGAGGAATGCTATTTACTCCTTTGAATGCATTTAAAATTCCGCAACATGTATTTCAAATTCATCTCATTCCTTTTCTACTAGACTTACGAACTAAATGTAATATAAATGTGAGTTTTTAATTTATTCAATTTTTAAAAAGAAAAGGTGCAATAATATAATAGTCAATCCATATGACAAAAACATCCCCTATATAACATTTATATAAATGTCATAAAAATATTGTTTATTTATTAAATCTCTGTAAAGAAATTGTGTAATGATATAATAATCGACATACATATGTCAAACATTCTTCATATCACATATGTGTATATAAATGTAATATATATGTTTTATTCTAATTTATTAAATTTCTTTAAAGAAAAGGTTCAATACCAGAATTTTTTTTTTGTAAAGGCACTTAGACAAATACATCTAATATAACAGTCCCACATGAGACGGATATTCCCCATATGACATGTATATAAATGTAATATATATGGATTTTTTAACGTATACCATTTGTGATAATAGAATGTGTAATTATATAATATTCGATCTATATAAGACGAACCTTCCCTATATCTCATGTATATAAATACTATATCCATGTATTTTATTCAATTTCTGAAGAGAAAAATGTGTAATAATATAACAGTAGATGCATATAAGACGAACACTCCCTATATCACATGAATTAATTATATAACTAGCAGTATAGCGGTCCTTCGTATGGAGTATATAATATAAAGAAACTTGAAATTCACAATCATGTGCAAATTCCTATAGTATACAAAACGGCATTTTTAATCAAAATATTCTGTTAAAATATTTAATATAATGCTATTAAAAAGAAGTTTAAGAATATCTGTTCTCAATATACAAAATTATGTTCAAGGAGCAAATCTGAAGAATAAAACATCCTGGCCCCATATGTAAGCAAATTTATAAAAAAAATATGGAATTTAATCAATATATGCAAAATAAAAGCGTTAAAATTGTATGGGACCCGTACTAATTATATACGCGAATATTAGAAGATATAACCTGTATTAGTAGATTATATGAATAAATTGGAAATATCAATAAACCCGTAATCTTTTAACCTGAAGGCAGTAATTTATTCCAATATATGTCAAAATGAAAGTGCTAAAATTATATGGGAAGATATATCCGCACTATTTATAATGTCGTAGATTAGAAGATATGTCCGGGTATTAGTAGAAGATTGCCCATATTACAGTATCAGTCTCAAATATCTTTGCCAAAATAAAACAGATGACGTAATAAATTGAAATTATTAATTATCCCCTTAATCTTCTTACCAGAAGGTCGTATTTGATTCCAATATATGCCAATATATGTCCAAATCATTCTTTAATTGTTTCATTGAAGTTAATGGTTATTGACAATTGAGCATATACTCCATGTAATTAAAACATGTCAATCAAGCCACTCAGTAGTTTTATAAAATTTGGCCGATGGTCAAAAATGCAATTCGTTGTACAGAGTTGAGTACATATATTCTAGAATGTGGTACTGAAAAATTCATGAATATATCTAGGTTATGTCCGGCAGAAGTAGATATACTACGATCAGAAGTGCTTTTTATTCAAATAATGTAAATGATAATATATAATTCAATTTTACTTAAAACCTACCTCTAAAGAAATTCCATTTTCCGGTGCATAAATAAAAGCAAGCAATTTTCAAACTCCGTAAAAAAAAATTAGGTCATAGAGTTGGCAGACAAGTTCAGATGAGAGTGACCTGATTGGTTGTGACGTCCCCACTGGAGCAGAAATTAATGCCAAATAACGACTTTTATTCATTTTCACTGGAAACAGAAAAGATTATGTTAAAATTCAAGAAATAATACTTTCATTCAAAAACATATATTTTATAATGCAGGAAATATGATTGAATTTTCATTCCAAAATGCACAAAATATTTCCAAAAGAAAGAAAGTGGACATTAACTAATGGAGCTACCTTTGTGTCTGTTCAAAAAATTATATATATATATATATATATATATCTGGTGTACCTCAAGGGGACTGTAGTAGTAGTATTCTAGCCTACTTATATCTTTATTATTATGAACGTCATTTTAACTCAAATTCATATATTATATATCGATATGTTGACAACTTTATTTGTATTATCATTGATGATTCCTATCCCATTAATATTGATTTTTACCCCTCTAACCTAGAATTAATCCCTAATGAACTTAGTGTTAGTCAAACTGTAAATTATTTAGACCTAAATTTAGATACCCTCAATAATAATATTATCACCAATCTATATGATAAAAAAGATTCTTATAACTTCACTATTATTAAGCAGCTATTATATCGATCTTGTAATTCTATTCAATTGTTTAGAAACATCATTTTAAACCAGCTATTTCGAATACATCGACTTTCTAATCCTCAGTTTCACTTACTCCACATCAATAATCTTCAACGCATTTGTCAAAATTACCACTATCCGGAAGGATTTGTAAATACTATTATTAATAATTTCAAATACACCACGTAATAATTTTACAAAGAAATTATTTATCCTTGATTGGATAACTCTTTTTTGTGAATTTCATCAGTTCTTATCACCTACATACCACTAGGCCTGAGTCTGATACTGCTCACTATTTTTGAAAGACTATTTTCCACTTGTCCTGAGTCCTATACTGTTTACTATTTTTGAAAGTCTTCCTACACATTACTTTTGGTTCAAGTGTGTTCATTCCGGTGTCCACTCGCTTTGACGGA
This sequence comes from Amaurobius ferox, assembly GCA_951213105.1. Lineage (NCBI taxonomy): Eukaryota > Metazoa > Arthropoda > Arachnida > Araneae > Amaurobiidae > Amaurobius > Amaurobius ferox. Next base: position 99,646,170 of record OX578133.1, read on the forward strand.
GAGATGTAAAATGCTCTGTCGAATGTTGACTCCCACTTAGTGGCTGTACCTGTGAGTTAATATTTCCGTTTTTTATATTTTTGGTTTATAATTCATTTGGGTTTTATTATTTGTTTTTCCACTAGCCAGTAAACAGTTCCAATGGTGTCCATAGGTAAATACTATCGCCATTCTCAGAAACAGGTTATTCTATCGGTTTTAATTCGAATTGTATGGCTGTCCTGACGAGAATGCAATTTCGAACAAACCGCTGTTTTTTGTGTAGTTTCAGTTGATTGTTCTCCATGTCTTTATCTTCAATCTTGAGCTATAATAGCTCAAGATTGAAGATTGAGCCTTTTCTCATTTTTGCCGTGTTTGCTGTTTTATTTTATACATATATATTTATATATATATATACCTCTTTAATTATGACTTCTGTATACTCATCTTCCCCTCTCCTCCTTTCCATTATAGTGAAAAGTTACCTTCTATTTTTATCCTTAGTCTTGGTCTATAGTTATTTATTTATAACAGATATGATAGAGATGAGTTTTTTAACACTTTACAACATAGTTGAAAAGTGTTTAGGACTTTGTTCATTCTGTCTGTCTGTCTGTCTGTCCGTTAGCACGATAACTGCCGTAAAAATGACTTTATCAAAATGAAATTTTAGTATGTTGTTCAGACGGTCTGTGGGACCTATGGGAATATAAATAAATATTATCATCCAATTAGTTTTTTATTGAACCCGGGTTGAAAAAATGAAATACATTGAACCCTATGGGACCTCATTTTTCAAACATTTTTTAAGCAAATTTAAAATTCACAAATTGCTTCGAAATGTTTAGGAAATATTCACATTATCCCATAAAATATATAAAAAAAATTTCAGTAAAATATGTTAATTTTAAAATTATTTAATATAGGGAGAAAAACAAATTCAATTAAATTCTGACTTTTGGGATATCCTCCAGAATAAAAAGAGAGATATATTATATAATAAATATATTTCCAAGCGCTTAATTATTTTGTATATGAGAGAGGCTTCACATTTTAAAATAAATTTGGTAGATAACAATTTTTCAATTTTTTTTTTTTAATTTTATATAACTCTTCATAATATACTTATTTGATTGCATTTTTAATGCACTTTCCTACGTCCTAGAGAGTTAAAGTTTGGTACACAACTTAAATTTGTTGAACATTTTATTTTACAAAAATTTGGTGGATCTTTAAATATAGATCCTACATTTTTTTCGAAATGGCCTGAAAATAAACCCCGGTCACTTCTATAAATCATTGTAATATTGTTAAAATTCTGATGTGGGCAGCACATGTCTTTCCCTGCATACTCATATTCACGTTCTCTTTATTTCTTCAATAATAATTTGAGTTCATCTGCACAAAATAACAGCCATAAGTATTTTCAATGACATTGAATTTGCACGTTAAACTTAAATTTGATTCTCATTCGATAGCTGAACTTATTGTCAAATGTGGTGTAGCGAAAACGAGAAAAAAATAGAATATCTCAAGAACGGCTAGTCCTAGAGTAATGGGGTTAGTCTTATTCTTTTTGTTGTCAAAAGTTATGTATAAAATAAGAATTTAATTGATATAATTGAGCACACGTAGTCTTTTATTTTTATATTTAACGATTTTTGCGGGCCATTTCGCAAAAATAGCCCGTTCCTTTTCCCCGAATCGTACTAGAATAACCTACAAATGATTTATATACCAAATTTTGTTAAATTTGGTATATAAATAACATGTAGGTTATTGAAATATTATACGCCAAATTTTGTTAAATTTGTTCCATTAGTTTTTAGCTAGAGTGGATAAAGGCAATTTCTGCCGGCCATTTCGCAAAGAAGGCAGATTCTTTTATTACGAATCGTACTATAATCTAATGAACACGCACACATCTATTAATCTAACGCACACATATATTATCTGTGTATTTGTGTATTATCTGTGTATTTAAATTCCGTGCCTACGCAATTAAAATAGTCATGATTTTAAATGATTCCCAAACTTTTATTATTTCTTCAACGAAGCCTAATTTTAACTTATGCAGAATGCAAATATCTCAAGCGATTATAAGGTGAGTTACCTAAGAATTGCTGAACTTTTTTCACACAAAATTATTTAGCTCTGGAGTCTGAAATACAAGTTATATGAATGAAATACTCATTGATTTTGCATAGAGAATCAGATGATTTATATTTCGATACAGTTTTAAATATTTAAGTATAATAAATTACTGTAGTATTGTGATAATGTAAAAGATATCACCACTGAATGTATCACATTTTAGAAATTTTTAAATAAATTGCATTTCAGTTGGAAAGTGTTTCATAATCAATGCATGATTGATCTTTCTTGTTTTGTACTTACCGGGATTTATGCATAGTAGTTTTCGATTGAAATTTTCAATTTATATATATATATATATATATATATATATACACTGATGCTGATATATATGATGGTGCCGTGAGCGTTGCCCGGGTCGTAAAAGCTGCTTTAAGCGGGAAAGGGGTGTCGCAATCCACCCCAGCCATTCTATGCAAATCATATGGCCACTCCTGTTCTCGCTTATTTTTTCTTCTTGTTTATATCCTTATATATATATATATATATATATATATATATATATATATATATAAATATATGTGTGTGTGTGGGTGTGTGATCACATATATGATATAAAACAAGCTACTATATTCATTTTATACATTATAAATCATTCTGCTTTAATGTTAACTGTTAAATTTCATGATGTACCTACAGTGAACCCCGGTTATTACGCCTTCTTCGGTTACAGCACTGAATCAAATATAACGCTTGTGTAAGCATGCATTTTTTTTTATGTCACTCCGAGCCAAATTTCAGAAGGGAACTTTCCTTAAGCTTTGATCTTCCGAAAGTAAAATTTTCGAGTCCTAAAAATATTTAACATTGAAGGAAATAACCTAATAAATTTATCCAAGCATGAGAGTTCATAACCAAAGAAACGATTAGAAACTGCTATATAAAATGTTGTCACTCCCATCTCGATGTTATAATTCCAATCTCGTAAACGACGCAAGACAGGATAAAATGTTCAATCACAAATCGTTCTCTATGTAATATGGAAAGTTGTGTGATTTGGCAGCAACATGTAAAAGAAAATGCAAACTGAAGTCAGAAAACGGGATAAGAATTGTACTGCATCCTTTTTCTGCAATATTTAAACATACTTCTAATTGAAAAATGGGTAATTAAAAAAAATAAAGTTAGCGTATAACAAGGATTATTATTTTCTGGCAATTTTCTTCAGAAATAATTCACTAGTAAACGAGGCATTTGAAAAATATCTCTTGTAGTAGTTGGCCCTACTTTTAAACGCAAGTTTTAACCGCAAGTTTTCACGCAAACCGCAAATGTTCCCATACTAACCTAAAGCAGCATATAGAATACTCTCTACATTTTTAACACTTTACAACATAGTTGAAAAGTGTTTATGGCTTTGTCTGTGTGTCTGTCTGTCCGTTAGCCCGATAACTGCCGTAAAAATGACTTTATCAAAATGAAATTTTAGTATGTTGTTCAGACGGTCTGTGGCACCTATGGAAATATAAATGAAAAATATCACCCAATTAGTTTTGGATTGTACCCGGGTTGAAAAAATGAAATACATTGAACCCTACAGTACTTAATTTTTCAAACATTTTTTAAGCAAATTTAAAATTCACAAATTGCTTCGAGAGTTTTAGGAAATATTCAAATTATCCCATAAAATATATAAAAAAAATTCAGCAAAATATATTCAGTAGTTTTTAAGTAAAAATCAAAATAATAATTACACCCTTTATATGAAGAGATCACGTGACCCACTTCAAAATAAAATATGTCATCCATCTTGTGTCAAAATCATGATTTGTAAAGCTCTTTTTAATTTATATTTAGTGTTGTATCCGTCCTAAAATCGCTTTATTTTTGCTTAAGTTATGTGCATCTACATTCTGAAACAACGCAATTACAATATATTTGAGTTTAAATGATCATAAAACTTGGATTATTTCTACAACGAAGCCTAATTTTCACTTATGGAGAATGTAAACGTCAAAAGACGTAGAATTAGTTGTATAAGAATCGCTGCATGTCTTTAACGCAAAATTATTTAGCGCATGGAGTCTGCAATATAGCTGATATGAACGAAACATTAATTGATTTTACATGGAGATGCAGACGATTTTTTCGATGAAGTTTTAAGCATGAAGTTAAAGTACTTCTTCTTCGACCCAGACCGTCCGACCTACCAGAAAGGTGTAAGGTATCTGTTTGGACGGCCGGGAAGTGCCACCCAATTTAGACCGGAACCCAGTGGGGGAGGCATCCACAGGGACCGTACCCTCCTTCCCCTACCACCAACCTCTCGGAAGGACTTACGGACCCACATGTTTAACGTGATCGTACTCCGCGTGAACACGGCGGCAGTTTGGGCAGTGGCTGGAATCGAACCCGGGCCTACCGAGTGCAACTCCAGCGCGCTAACCACAGGGCTACCGCGCCCGGAGTTGAAGTACTTGTACCTCCATGGTTTTAATTTTTAAATAAAATAAATTATTGTAGTATTGTGATGAATGAAAGGAATGGAAAAAAGTTAATGAATGAAATGCTATTTTTATATAGAGAATTGGGCGATTTATATTTCAATGACGTCATTTGAATAATGTTAATTTGTTTTCGATTAAGTTTTCAAATATAATAAATTAATGTAGTATTGCAATAATTTTAAAATATTACCAAGGCATGTATCGCATTTTAGATGTGTTTAAATAAAATTTCATTGAAGTTGGAAAGTGTTTCATAATCAATGCTTTATGCATGATTGATCTTTCTTGTTGTAACTGAAAATGTTCACCTATTTTGCTTCGTTTTTGATATGGGAATTCAAATTTCTTCATTTCGCCGTTAGAGGCGCAATCTTTCACAATCTGTAGCGTCTAGCTCACTTTCCAATTAGTAAACCCTAATTCTGTAACTCCAGTACACTGCAATGGCGAGTTAAAGGGATACAGGGCCGGATAACCTAGTAGTTAGGGCACAGGAGTCGCACTTGAAGGACCCGAGTTCGATTTCCGGCTCTGCCCAAACTACCCCCGTGTTAATGCGGAGTACTAGCACGTTAAATCTGTGGGCCTGAAAGTCCGATCTGTGGCAGGAGAAGGAAGGTACGATTCCTGTGGATGCCAAACCCACTGGGTTCCGCTCTAAATTTGGTGTACTGTCCCTACAGTCTAAACAGACAACTTACACCTTCAGGAAGGTCAGGGCCCGGTAGCCCAGTGGTTAGCGCGCGGGAATTGCACTGGGTAGGCCCGGGTTCGATTCCCTCTTCTGCCAAAACTGCCGCCGTGTTCACGCGGAGTACGATCACGTTAAACATGTGGATCCGTAAGTTCTTCCGAGAGGTTGATGATAGGGGAAGGAGGGTACGGGTCGCTGTTGATGCCTCCCCCACTGGGTTCCAGTCTAAATTGGGTGGCACTTCCCGACCGTCCAAACAGTTACCTTACACCTTTCTGGTAGGTCAGATGGTCTGGGTCTCAACAGCAACAACCTTCAGCAAAATCGAACGGCCTGAGTCAGAGAAGTAAGTTAATGGGGTGAATAAGAGCTTACGAGTACGCCATGTTACAATCCTTTTACAATCTTTCCCCTGCTGAATACTGTTATTTCATTTAAATATTTCAAATTATTCTAATCTTAATAACGGGAACAAAAATAATCCCTTTCATACATCTTAAATTAAGACTTAAAATGAGCAATATTTCATACTCCTTTGTTATACGCGGTCCATTAACGTAGTCTATTTTAAACGTAATTAGAAAAGTTCTTAACAACTCGCCATCACTTAAAATAGAATAAGCGAACGCTTTCTTTGATCTATCCTTTTTCGTAGCAGTCAAAAGAATTTGTTTTATTCAAATAATTTTGCATTCTAACTTTATTTTCCGTGGTTAATTGATAATATCGCGGTCTACGTGTTTTGAGGATGTTTGTAAGACTTCCATTGCTGGAGCAGGAAATTTATTCGACGATTTAATTACATGACGTCCTTTACATTTCCTCACGATGCTGCGATTGTACATTTTTAACACTTTTCAACATAGTTGAAAAGTGTTTATGACTTTGTTCATTCTGTCTGCCTGCCTGCCTGTGTGTCTGTCTGTCTGTCTGTCTGTCCGTTGGCACGATAACTGCCGTAAAAATGACTTTATCAAAATGAAATTTTAGTATGTTGTTGAGACGGTCTGTGGGACATATGGGAATGTAAATGACTAATATCATCCGATTAGTTTTGGAATGAACCCGGGTTGATAAAGCAAAATATATTGAACTTTTTGGGACCTAGTAATTCTTCAACTATTTTATAAGCAAAACTCAGCAAAATATGTTTGGTCGTTTTTAAAATAAAAATAAAAATAATAATTACACCCATATCATATGAATAGATCACGTGACCCACTTCAATATAAAATATGGCATCCGTATTTTTTTCTGTGTGAAAAAATCGTGATTTTTAAAGTTCTTTTAAATTTATATTTAGTGTTGCATACGTCGCTTTCCATCCGTTGCGTCCAACCGTTTTATTTTTGCCTATTTTCTGTGCATCTATATTCTGTGTTAACGCAATTACAATATTTTTTAGTTTAAATAATCATCAAACTTTGTCTACAACGAATCCTAATTTTAATGGATGTAGAATGTAAACAAGTGGTTGTAAGATGAGTTGAATAAGAATTGCTGAATTCTTTTTACTCAAAATTATTTAGCTCTAGAGTCTGGAATAAAAGTTATATGAATGAAATATTATTTGCTTTTACATAGAGGACCTGGTGATTTATATTTCGATGTCGTCATTTGAATAACGCGCATTTTTTTCAATAAAGTTTTAAGTTTTCAAATATAATAAATTATTGCAGTACCGTGATAATTTAAAATATATCAGCGCTGAATGTATTGCATTCTAGAGATTTCTAAATGAAATTGAATTTCAGTTGGAAAGTGTTTAATAATCAATGCTTTATGCATGAATATATATTTTGCTATAAATATTTTTTAAACTAGCGGTAAAGTCATTTTTCGTAAGGAATACAAAATATAAATAAACACAAAACTCACAATTATGCACACATTTCTATAGTATTGTAAATTACATTGTTATTTAAAACATTGTATTGAAATATTTGAGCTAATTATCTTAAAAAAGGAGTATAAGAATCCCTGCTCTTGATATACAAAATTAATTACGTGTTATATACCATTCTTACAAAATATGTAATATAGAGAAACTTAAAATTCACAATTTGGGGCAAATTCCTATAGTATTCTAAATTAAAGTGTCATTCAAAACGTTCTATTAAAATATTTAATTTAATTATTCTATAAAGAAGTATAAGAATAGCTATTTTCGCTATACAAAATTATCTTCACAGGCATGTACGAAGAATATAGCATCCTGGTACCGTTTGTAAACAAACAAAAAATATGAAATTGAATCAATATATTTGGCAAAATGAAAGCGCTAAAATTGCATTGGAAGATGTACCCCATGACTTGCATTCTCGTACATTAGAAGGTATCTGAAGATATATCCATATATAGAAGTCACAAAATAAAATAGATGACATAAGAAATTGAAAATACCTAATTCCTGTAATATTTAAACCCGAACGCTATAACTGCTATAATTCAGTCAAAAATGCAATTCTGATAACATTTATTTTTGTGCACAATTCTTTATATTTAAATCTGAAAAGATTTCATAAACTTTTAAGCACATAGTATTTAATTCCGTTGCTAAGCAACATGATATACTTTTCCTCCAATAAATTTGCGAGAAACAAATCGTCTGTATAATGCTATCTTTATGGAATGTTCGTTTTTATTAATATTTCGACAACCCTTGGGCCTAGAAATTCGAAACATTAATAACATTTTAAGTGGGGCTATTTTACGGTTAAATACAAAATTTCATGAACTTTGGTGCAGTCGTTCTTCCGTGATGATGATACAAACACATATACATACATATAAACAGACATAATTTCAATTTTTTAATATAGATAATGTGTTTTATTATATTTTAAATATTTGAAATTTCATTACCTATATTATCGCTAACTTTCTGTTTGTTAATGATTTTATTATTAATATTTTGTTTTCCAAAAAACATATAATATATAAACCAATCAATCAATGTATTTAACATTTTTATTGTAAAACGGGCTTAGCCCAAACAATAGGTAAGGAAACAATAGGTAAGGAAACAGTATCTTACGATCACATTGCTAAAATCCTCTTGATCGCAGTTGGAGATTATATCTGCGTTTTCATATAAAACGGCTCATAAAACGATACAAAGCAGGTACGTTCTTTCAAAGGCTCACATTTCGTTGATGAGAAAAGAAAAGCAGTTAGAATATTTTCGAATTAACTTACAAACAACTGGCAGACTGTACAAACGATTATCTAAGGGAATTTATGCAGTACTCAGAATAATTATACAGATGAATAATTTTATCGATGTGTACAGTCTGCCAAATAAAAATTCGAACTATTCCAACTCTTCATTTGTTGCAGTCAAACCGAAAGTACTATTTAAACAACCAAAAGTACTATTTAATAATGTCTACTATAATATTGCATCTAATTTGCATAAGGAGCCATCTACATATTTAGTTGCTCATTATTTTCGAAAATTTAAATAAAAATACACATTTTCATGCCATCATAAGATTCGACATTATGCTAAACATACATCTTAGTAGCATTCCGACCATAAATAAGGGAGATACGCAGAAAAAATATTCGGAGTCCGCCTTTATGTAATATAGTAAAACGAAGGTCATGCATGCTTTGCAATTAAATCTGTCCTATTTCATTGATATGGCGCATTTTTTACAAAAACATATTTTTACAAGGCTTGCAGATCCCGGAGCCGTGAATTTTAGGAGCAGCTTAAATGACATGTTGAACCATACATAACATTAGATAAGGTTTAATGGAGCTAAAAGACTTTGGGCCCTGGGGCCCCTCAATTAAATTTCTTCCTCATAAAATGAAGTGAAAATCATTGGCATTTTGTTATATCGTCCAAATGCTTACTTTTAATTTCTACTTTATAAGAGGCTAATTTAATAAGAGATTCTATAATGTTTCTCGATTAAATTGACTTTTATTTTTTATCACACAAACAAATTCGTATCGTTTAAAGACATTAAAAAACATTAACGCATTTTTATTTATTTTTTCGCTTTTAGCATATAAGTCAAAAACTTTCCAATGCTCTTGCACTTTGTGTTATACAACAGTTATATTATCCAAGGTGATAACATTTATTTACAAACAGCTGGTGTACCACAAGGTGGCTGTAGTAGTAGTATACTCGCTAACTTATATCTTTATTATTATGAATGTCATTTTAACTCTAATTCATATATTATATATAGATATGTTGACGACTTAATTTGTATTATCATTGATGATTCCTATCCCATTAATATTGATTTTTACCCATCTAATCTAGAATTAATTCCTAATGAGCCTAGCGTTAGTCAAACTGCAAATTATTTAGACCTAAATTTAGATACCCTCAATAATCATGTAATCTCCAATCTATATGATAAAACAGATTCTTACAACTTCACTATCATAAAGCTGCTGTCATATCAATCTTGTAATTCTATTCAATTGTTTAGAAACATCATTTTAAACCAGCTATTTCGAATACATCGACTTTCTGACCCTCGGTTTCACTTTTTCCGCATCAATAACCTTAAACGCATTTGTCAAAATTACCAATATCCGGAAGTATTTGTAAATAATATTTTTAATAATTTCAAATATACCAAGTAATAATTTTACACATGCATTATTTATCTTTGATTGGATAACTCAATTTTGAGAATTCACCCATTCTTATCACCTAACTTAACACTTGGCCTGTGTCTGATACTGTTTACTATTTTCGAATGACTATTTTCCACTTGTCCAGAGTCCTAATCTGTTTACTATTTTAGAAAGTCTCCATACATATTATGTATCGTTCAAATGTATTCATTCCGGTGCCCACTAGCATTGACGAAGTGAGGTGAAATGCTCAGTCGCTTGTTCAACTTCCACGTGGTAACAATGCTTGTGAGTTCATATTTCTGTTCGAGGAGGTATTATTTTTCTGATTTGTAATTCAATTGATTTATTTTTCTCCTTCCATATTATTCCTTATTTCCTTATCATATTACTCCTTCCATATCCTTCCATATACTGGCCATATGTTAAGGCCAGTAGACAGTTCCATTGGTGTCTATAGTTAAATACTATCGCCATTGTCAGAAACTGGCTATTCTATCGATTTTAAGTCGTATGGCTGTCCTGATGAGAATGCAATTCCGAACTAACCGCCATTTTTTGTGTAGTTTCAATTGATTGTTCTCTATGTCTTAATCTTTTATCTTGAGCTAATTTTTATTGGCTTTTCTCATTTTTGCCGTGTTTTCTTTTTCTTTTTATTTATATTTATATTTATATACTTTTAATTGTGAATTTTGTATCCTATTATTCTTCTCATCCCCCTTTCCATTGTAGTGATATGTTACCTTCTATTTTTAACACTTTACAACAAAGTTGAAAAGTGTTTATGACTTTGTTCATTCTGTTTGTCTGTCTGTCTGTCTGTCTGTCTGTCTGTCTGTCCGTTAGCACGATAACTGCCGTAAAAATGAGTTTATCAAAATGAAATTTTAGTATGTTGTTCAGACGGTCAGTAGGACCTATGGGAATATAAATAAATAATATCACCCAATTAGTTTTTTATTGAACCCGGGTTGAAAAAATGAAATACATTGAACCCTATGGGACCTAATTTTTCAAACATTTTTTAAGTAAATTTAAAATTCAGGAATTGCTTCGAAATTTTTAGGAAATATTCACATTATCCCATAGAATATATAAAAAAAATTTCAGTAAAATATGTTAAGTAGTTTTTTAATTAAAAAAATTATTTAATATAGGGAAAAAAACAAATTCAATTAAATTCTGACTTTGGGATATCTTCCAGAAAGAAAAGAGAGAGATATTATATAATAAATATCTCTCCATTTGTTTAAACGTTTTGCATATGGGAGTGGCTTCATATTTTAAAATAAATTTGGTAGATAACAATTTTTCATTTTTTTTAAATTTTATATAACTCTTCTTGATAAATTTAATTGATGGCATTTTAAATGCACTTTCCTACGTCCTAGAGAGTTAAAATTTGGTACACAGCTTAAATTTGTTGAACATTTTATTCGATAAAAATTTAATGGATTTTTAAATATAGATCATACATTTTTTTCGAAATGGCCTGAAAATAATCCCCGTTCACTTCTATAAATCATTGGTGTAATATTGTTAAAAATTCTGATGTGGACAGCACATGTCTTTCTCTGCAGACTCATATTCGTTCTCTTTGTTTATTCAATGATAATTTGAGTTTATCTGCACAACATAAGTATTTTAAATGACATTGAATTTACACGTTAAACTTAAATTTGGTTCTCATTTGATAGCTGGACTTATTGTCAAAGGTGGCGTAGCGAAAACGCGAAAAAACTAGAATATCTCAAGAACGGCTAGTCCTAGAGTAATGGGGTTAGTCTTATTCTTTTTGTTGTCAAAAATCACATATAAAATAGGAATTTAATTGATATAATTGAGCACACGCAGTCTTTTATTTTTATATATAACGATTTTTGCTGGCCATTTCGCAAAAATAGCCCGTTCCTTTTTCCCGAATCGTAGTAGAATAACCTACAAATGATTTATATACAAAATTTTGTTAAATTTGGTATATAAATCACTTGTAGGTTATTGAAATATTATACTCCAAATTTTGTTAAATTTGGTTCATTAGTTTTTAGCTAGAGTGGATAAAGGCAATTTCTGCGGCCATTTCGCAAAGAAGGCAGATTCTTTTATTACGAATCGTACTATAATCTAATGAACATTAGGATTTCCCACAAAAAACATACCTACCAAATTGTATGAAATTCGGTCCATTAGTTTTTCAATTAGAGTGGATGTAATATCCACACAGACACACAGAAATATACACAGATACACCCTTACACACACAGACGTCTTCCTAAAAGTAGTTTTTTCGTGTTCTAGAAGTCCCAAAACGTGTAGATCCTTTGAAAATTCGAGTTCCGATCTTCGGCACGATTCCAATACTTTGAGTACATACACATACACATATATATTATCTGTGTATTATCTGTGTATCTAAATTCCGTGCCTATGCGATTACAATAGTTGTGATTTTAAATGATCCCTAAACTTTTATTATATCTTCAAGGAAGCCTAATTTTAACATATGCAGAATGCAAATATCTCAAGCGATTGTAAGATGAATTACATAAGAATTGCTGAATTTTTTTCACACAAAATTATTTAGCTCTGGAGTCTGGAATACAAGTTATATGAATGAAATATTCATTGATTTTGCATAAAGAATCAGATGATTTATATTTCGATACAGTTTTAAATATTTAAGTATAATAAATTACTGCAGTACTGTGATAATGTAAAAGATATTACCACTGAATGAATCACATTTTAGAAATTTTTAAATGAAATTACATTTCAGTTGGAAAGTGTTTCATAATCATTGCTTATGCATGATTGATCTTTCTTGTTATCCTTAGTCTTGGTCTATAGTTACTCATTTGTAACAGATATGATAGAGATGGATTCCTTTTGTACATACGGTAGTTTATGCATAATTTTCGATTAAAATCTTTCAATCTTTATATATATATATATATATATATATATATATATATATATATATATATATATATATATATATATATATATATATATATATATATATATAAGCCTAAAGCTCTTCCATGTGCAAGCTTTTTTGCTTGATTTTTTTGTTTTCCTATTTTCATTCCTCACTTTTGAAATTTGTTGATTGTCTTTGTCTTTATGACCTGCATTACGCTTTATTATTTCCTCTTTATGTCTTAATTTCTTTTATTTCTTTGTATTTTGTAGAAAATTTTGGAATAGTGTATTATGAGTTACTACATACATTCTAACATTGGATTTACTAATTTATATACATATATATATATATATATATATATACATATATATATTATATATTTAACTTAAAAGTTTAAATAACTGCTAATAAGTCCCAAAAATGCATATTTTGTCTTTATCCACATATTCCTCAAGGGCGTTCATCACATTGAAGAGATATACACATTTAGTTTATTTTGCAATTTCATGATTTGTTGTTGTTGATTTCAACCTCTGAATGAAATTCGAAATTCAAATTATTTTATATAAAAAGCTTGCATAATATTAAATGCAAAGTTTTAAATGTGAAACCGACAAGGCATTCATAGATCTAATTTGAATAAACTTTAAAAAAATTTATTAAACTTTATACACTTTATGGATATTTTCCTAACACAAATGCAATAACAATGTTTGATTAATCGTTGCAAAAAAGCCAAGAGTCCAAACTCTGTGTTGACCAGTAATTTTGAAATTATTCTGTCCAACAGTTTCCATCGACAGTTGATAGATCGAAGTTTTAAAATGATGCAATTTTAAATACAGGTATGTATTTCAATAAGCACTGAAAGTAATGAACTAAAATTTTGCACATTGAAGTTTTCGTCGTTAAAATTTATCACCTGCTAATTCATGTTTCTTTTCAAATATTAAGTTCATAATTAGTTATTAACATTAAAAATTTGTTTGAAGAAAATGGTACACGTTTTGTTTATGTTATTTTTTATCATAATGTAACATATGATTTAGTGTGAAAGTCTGCGGCTCCAATTTAACATAGGTTAACCCCAATAACAAGGTTTTAGGAACCTAAACTTTCAAGGATTTATAACTCCTTAATGACGTGTGTAAAAAAAAATTAAATGTTTTATGCATTCGGCGTGCTTTGACCTGGAGAATCAAAATCTGCTGACAATCTGTTAGATGGTATACAGTTTTATGATATGAAGACGATTCTTTAAGCAAATTAGATCCAAATGTTTATATAGAAGACATTATTCCGAGTCTAATGATACATTTGGTTTTACTGTACGACCCGAGGAGCTCAAATATGTAACGATGCTTGGATATTTATTTGGCCAACTGTACACTAGTAAAACTTTTTTGAAATTAAAACAGTTCAAGTTGACAGCAAAAGAAGTACAATGTGTTCCAGAAAAAGCAGAAAAAACAAATACAAAGTGAAAGTTTTAAAATGTTCATTCGATAGATAGATAGATAGAGAGATAACTAGAGAGAGAGATGAAGAGAGAAAGAGAGAGAGCGAGATGGAGAGAGAAAGAGAGAGATTGGGATCACTTAAACATTCCCCTAAAGTGTCTTTGACTCCTACAAAATATTAGACCTTGATTGTTAAACAAATTCGTATTGAAACTGGTATCACTTTTCATGGTATTTACTCTCTTTCTCTCTCTTTCTTTCTCCATATCGTCCTCTCTCTTTTATAGTCTAATATAATATACTTTTGTAAGTAGTGTATCTGGAAGTTTCAAAAGCACTTAGCACATATGTAGGGATACACACCTGTAAAAGTCCAACTTTGAAATATAACTACTAAAACATTAAATTTTATGCAATTTTAACTGATAACGATATTCTACTTTACGTGATAATACAATTAATACATCACAATTAAATGCATCTCTCTACATTTAAAAAAAGTAACTGATGCTTCCGCCGCCTCCGCTGTTTGACAAATTTCTCGTTTCTCGAGATTCTGTGCTTCATACCGCAAAAATATTGCATACATAAATATGAAATTTGGTACACTTGTAGAAAAATCTTTGGGAAATATTCTGAAATAAACCGTTTTCTGATATATATTGTAGTTAAAGAAATATTTAATGTCAAATTCAAAGACAAAATATTTGAGCTACGAGTTCGCGTCCTGGATAGACTAACAATAGCAAGACCACGAAGTTTTGCAGGCGGGTACCTACATGGGTGAACTTTTTGCAGGATGGATTCTATTTTTTAATTTATGTAGTTCTTGAGATATTTTACTTTTTATGTACTTCTGAAGTGAACTTTTTTTTTTCGAATCGGCACGTCTAGCGATTTCTCTGTCTCGTACCATGAAAACTATAGCATACAAAAATATGAAATTTGGTACATTTATAGAGAAAGAAATAATAGGGTAACACTATGAAATAAACCGTTTATCGATTTAAACTTTAGTTTGGCATGAAATAGCTCGCGAAGCGAGCTCATGATCAAGGAATTCAGTTTTTGGATTCCCTGGGCTAAGAAAAATCCCTGCTTTTCTCTCCTGCAGAAAATAGGCAGGGATAGAAAAGAGAATTTTGAAAGTAGAATTTCTAGGAAAGATAGATATGGAGCGAGCTCTGCGAGTGCAGCGAGTAGGAGGCGAAGCCTCCCGAAAGGGGTTGCCCGAGCGGAGCAAGAAGGACGCACAGCCCCCTAATATAAATAAAAATTAAAATTATATTTGAGTCTAGCGAAAGTCAAAAGGCTTCCCACATAATATTTTTATACGGATAGACGTTGTAATTAATAAATGTTCCTTGGGAAATTCAGGAAGACAAAGACCTAAATATGCAACACAAAGCTAGATATCCAACAACATTCTGGAAGCTAGTTTCGGAAATAAAATTGCTTGCAGGGCGATTTCAATATTCACAATAGCTTATTCATGTCAATCTCTAGACTCGTCCATGTATATTAACATGGCTATTAAAATGTATATTAAAATGACCATCTTGCGGAGCTGTTTCGTATTGCCCTGAACAAACATTAAAAGTCCAGCACAACAGATAAAATCAAATGAAAAATAATTAAAATATATGTATAATAAAGCAAAAAAAATTAATACTAGAGAATTGTTTTAATTTTTAAATTATTAAAAACATTCTGAAAAAATATTGCGGCACTCAAAGCTTTGATATTCTTCTGCGTGGCTTCTAATGGTATCAATTTTGTCCATTCCTGGTATTAGTTTGAATATAACGTATGAAAATATAAAATATGGTCAAGAAACTAAAATTCGTTGAAATTCTGTGGGATAGCATCTTGGTGCATTTTTAATGTCTGCTAAATTCGCCAAACCTACAAAAAAATTAAAAAAAAAAAAATTAACTAAAACGTAGTACGATGGAGATTCATTTTTTCTAATCAAGAATGATGCTAAGAGTACTTCTATCAAGAATGATGCTAAGAGTAGAGACAAGTCACGGTTTCAAATACAAATTACTAACAAATGACAAAAAAAAAAAATTCTTGAAAGTATTGAAGTGTATTTAAGCCTAATTGTATTGCCACTGAGGATGGACATGTAAAATGTCCGAAAGCGCTTTGACTATTATTTTTACGTCTGTAGGATGATTTTAAAATAAAATGACAATTGGATCTGTGAGATTTGTCATTTGTTGGTAATTTGTATCAAGAATGATGCCTAAAATGCAATTTCTATTATATGGCTTAGCCTATTTATTGCTTTTATTAATATCGTTTTACCTCTGTGGGCCATTTTGGGAAACAATTCCCATTTGTATTCTACTATTGGGTATCTCAAGATGAGCTTTCTCGCCAGTTTTGAATACAATTTCATATTAAGACTATTTAAAATTAAATCGAATCAAATACGGTAATTGTAAAATTTATGAGCCTCAAATTAAAAGCTACTTATGGAATGGAACTCGCATTAACAAAATCATTCCATTCTATTCCTAAACAGCAATGATAAATTTCTAACCCAAAAAATATCCGTTAATTAGATATAAGATTCAGAATTCCCTCCACTTTTCGCTTTAATACTTAGCTCTACGTAAATAGCGCAACCCAAAAATGCGATTAACTAAGTGCTCGAGACTTTATCTCCTTTATTCTGTCATATTCCTCAAAAATTTTCGTTTGAAATATGAAGAATAATGAAGAGCGGACGCCTCCTTCTCGTTGAAAAATTCGAATCCCTTTCGTGGATTATGACGAAAAGTGTCAAGCGTTAAAAGCGCGAGACAAAATTTTCTGTGGAATTCGCTGGATTCTCACAACTTGCTAGAAATGGGAGAAAAACTTGTTGACGCCCGCGCCATCTGGCTGCCGTCATTGAAACTTATTGATGCGAAGTTCGGAGAGCGGAGGAAAGACGCATTTTTCGCAGTTTGCCAGTGTTTTTAGTCAGTAACCAACAGAATACGTGTTAAATGTTGCACCTGAAGAACTGGTGCACTAGGTATGTCAGAGCAAGGTGACTTACATAATTAAAGTTAAATTTAGCGGAAGAAATCATACACTTCTTGACTTTTTAATTCTTACTGCCGTAATGCTATTGAATATTTGCATAAAAATTGGCATTGATCACTTTCCCTACATGCATTGTATAATGTATAAGCAAATGATTGCAAAGGGTTGAAAATTCGATTTTGAGTTGTCGATAAAAGAAAACGTTTTAAGCATACAGGAACTCGAATTGAACGTTTTTGAGGTGAATGTGGGCTTATGTTTGTTAATGTGTGTGCATGTACGTATGTGTGTATGTTAGGGTGTGTGTATGTATATTAGTGTATGTGTATGTATGTTACTGCATGTATATGTACGTTAATGTGTATGTATGTTACTGCATGTGGATGCATGTTATGTGTATGCACGTTGGGGTGGGTATGCCAGTGCATATGACTGTGAGTCGGTGGTTGCGATATCTCATGAACGAATGAAACGTTTAGAAAATAATTCGCTGCAATCATTATAATGTATTTGCTTATTTATTTATTTATTTATTCAATTTACGTGGCAACTACAGATACTATCCATATTTTTTTCTATTGATTTTTAAAGTTCTGTTAAATTTATATTTAGTGTTACATCCGGCCTAAAACCGTTCTATTTTTGAGTATTTTCTGTGTAATTGTATTCTGCGCCAACGCAAATACAATATTTTTGAATTTAAATGATCATCAAACTTTGATTATTTCTACAACGAAGCCTAATTTTAATGGATGCAGAATGTAAACAAGTGATTATAAGATGAGTTGAATGAAAATTGCTAAGTTTTTTTACGCTAAATGCTTTAGCTCTGGAGTCTGAAATAAAAGCGATATGAATGAAATAGTCATTGCTTTCACATAGAGAGCCAGACGATTTATATTTCGATGACGTCATTAGAATGCAGTTAATTTCTTTCGACGATGTTTTAAGTTTTCAAATATAATAAATTACTTAATACTGTGATAATTTAAAATGTATCAGAGCTGAATGTATCGCATTTTAGAGATGTTTAAATAAAATTGTATTTCAGTTGGAAAGTGTTTCATAATCAATGCTTTATGCGTGATTGATCTTTCTTGTTACTTTTTATAACGATATAGAGTTGTTTATCATGAAAGTCATTTGTCAGAATTTTTCTTTAATGCAGATTAGCATCAAATTTGAAGTAAACTTCCGTTTTAATTAATTTTGCTGCTGCTTAAGCATCAAACATGCAGGTTGAGAGTTCAATTCAAAGATAAGAGCTTGCAATTATGTCCAAGTACATCAATTGGGAGATTGGCGGCTCTGGGAACGAAAACAATATCAGGAGGCTAACCTGAGGTAAAAGTGATACGAGTTGGTCAGTCAGATTGTGAAGTTGCAAGTCAATCTGGTACTAGCTGGAGGAGAATGCAGAGCCCACTTCGACGAGAGAAGGTAATCCCATCCCAGTTGGGAGAGTGTTGGTTGACCAGCACAGAGATTCGTGGTTTGAGTTCTGTATGGAAAGCAAAGTTCTTTACACAAGTTTAAGTTGTTGGAGCATTGATATAACTTTTTTTTTGTCTCAGTAAGCGATTTTCGACTGTCTAATGAACGCTCTATCCATTCAGTCCCTCAGACAATTATCTGTTCTACACCCTATATGTCTTCGCGCACAATTTAGTAGAAAATTCGCATAAATAAAGAAAAAACACATTTCAGTCCTCAAAGTTTATTTATTTTCCGCTCACGAATATTATTTTTCTCATCGTTTGACTGACTTCGCATCTAATGCATACAAAATTTGTAATTTCATTAGAATTATTTGTTTTTGTTAGTTTGAACCAGTTTAACTTATTCAAGTTTGAAATAATAAAATCTAAAATAACACCCTTTTTATCTCCTACCCATACTTAAAAGTAGATGTTCATCAAGAACTGAAAGAGTTATTGATGTAAAGTTTGAACTCCCTCTCTATCTCCGTGTCTCTCAGTAACGAATCGAATTTCAAGAACGATTTGTTATCGCTGATACAGTGACGGAAGAATCAACAAATCACGTGATGCCGTTTCTGTTAACACCTCTTTTTTTCCGGCATACTTCCGGCAGTTGCAAGCAAGCCCAATTGCTAGGGGGGATTGTCTGCCGCTGGAAAGGTATTAAATGCGGTAGAATAGTTCGTTTTCTATCTTCTGTATAAAATGCATACAGCAGCAAAGATCTCAAGTGGAGCGCTTTTTATTCAATGACAATTCACTTGCCTGTTGCGTTCGCTTTGCAGGCATTTAATTATAAAATATTTTATATAATTGTCTAACGTTTCTAACTTTTTTTGTCTTTCCAGACTCTTCAGAAGCCCCCTCCCCTGGTGGCCTAGAAATCACTATATATAATTGTCTTACATGTCTAATGTGTTTTTGTCTTTTCAGAATCTCCAGAAGCCCCGGTAATCTAGAAAGCCGAAACATTGCACAATTAAAGTATCGAATACGGTACAGAACCTAAAGGAGCAGGATATTCGATTAACCCATGAGGGGTTGAGGATTTAATTCGAAAGGTCGTTCCAAACCCTCCAGAAGCAAACTAGTGACCTAGAAGGCTGAATCTTTGTACGCTAAAAGACTCTATAATAGGACAGAACCTAACGTAGTTGAATTTTTGACCGCCCTACCCAGGGTGGGGATAATGGATTATTTTTCGTCTTTACAGACCCTCAAGCAGCCCCCCGGTGACTTATAAGACTAACTCTTTTCACACTTATAGTATCAACTGCTGGACTAAACCTAAATTAACCGGGTTTGCGATTTTTCTGCCGAAGTGGACAAAGGAGGGGGGGGGGGAGTTCCTAAGAATCTTCATGTTGCACGGGGCAGAACCTAAGTGGGATATTTTTAATTGAGGCAATTATTTTCAACGCTAAGCGCCATATATTGTTAAACAAAATAAAATTTATAAAAACAATATTAGAGACTAATTTTTTATGAGTGTTAGTTTCCCTGTCTTTAATAGGTTTAAAGAGAATAAGAATATACAAAAGTTAAGAATATACAAAAATTATAATTACAATTGCTTTAATTAATAGTTCTATACAAATCCGATTTTTATACAATAATTTAACAAAAATTCATTTTTAATATTACATTTTTTAATCTTATATTGTATAGTATTTCATATAAAAAATAATTAATAACCCAGTTAAAGCTTTAAAAAGTTTATTCTGATATTTTTTCAGACATATTACAATCCATGTACATTTTTAGAGCTTTCAAGGGCTTTGAACCCAGTACCAGAAAGCAAAAAAATGTAAAATATGCGTTTAAAGATGCCATACAGACCATGTAGTTACGTGAAAAAGAAGTTAAAATTTGCATATACCAGAACTTTCAGAATGTATGTGCAACATATATATTAAAACGAAAATTTTATATTGCGTAAAATATATATTATTATATATTAAAATCACAAAGGGATGAAATACAATATGTAAGTTGTAAAGGACCTTGCTGTCACAACCGGGAATCGAACCCTGGATCTTCGAACTGGCTAGTCGACGCTGTACTTTTGAGCTACTGGGACGAAATTACAAGCTCTTATCGACGAAGTGGACTTTGCATTCTCCATCCTCTAATATCAGATTGGCGGGTAACTGACAATCTGACTGACCACCACCTGCTATTTTTACCTCAGGTTATCCGTTAGCTACTACTAATTTTACCCAAGTTAGTATCCTGCGTGGTCGTTATCCTCTCCATTTGAAATCGACTCTCAATCTTCCAGGGTCCACTGAATTCGTACTATGCGTATTAGGGTCACTTTCATCATAGGGTACATCCCTTTATTTCATTCTTATTAACTTATATGAACTTATTGTGTTCCCCCTATTTTTTCTTTAAAAAAAATGTAAATGTAAAAAAAAAGCTATGTTAACTGTTCTTATTTTCTCGGATCTTTCTTTTTCGTTTGACCCTTTTTATTTGTATTTTTTCATATTTTTCTTTTCTAAATTTTATTCTAAATTTCTGTTTTTGTTTTTCATATGCCTATTTTTTTTTCCTTCTCATATATTTTCTTTTTATATATTTTCTAAATTTTACTTTTAAAATTTTATTATTTTCTTTAATTTTAATCTATTTTTCATTGTGTTATTATACCTCACTCTAAATTTTATTTTTCAATGATCTTTTTACCTATATTCGCAATAACCCTTTTCCCATTTTTGTAAAATGGACTTACTCGTCAAGTTCAAACATAATGTAAAACTGTCTGTTTAATCACAATATTTTTCATCAATTGTTATATTTTTAGACCTAAATAAAAGTTCGTTTGGCCGGATGGTAGACCTTGGGTGCCTCCTGAGTGCAGGAGTTATCCCTTCACGGCCGTGCAGCTAGCTACTCTAAACCCACTATGTGAGTCGCACGGTCTGGGATCTTCAGAGTTCCGACGTCTTTGGACTAACCTACATGGTTGATTTGTTCGGGCGCCATTGTAAAGAATCCTGCTGCCTCAACCGAGAATCGAACCCTGGATCTCCGAACGGGCCAGCCGATGCTCTACCGTTGAGCTACTGGGACGAAATTGCAAGCTCTTATCATTGAAGTGGACTCAGCAAAGTGTGCATATCAAGAGAATATAAATTACTATTAGCATACATATAAGTAATAGTGAGAAAAAAGATGAAAAAATTATGCATTTTCATATACAGATAATGGCTTCTTCCTTGTTTAATGAAGGAGTTGAATTAACATGCAAAACTGGGAATTTGAATGGGGTCATTATTTTAAGAATGTACAGCGTTTCGCCTCTATAAGTTGCTATGTACGAATATATAGATGACAAGCGTATGAGGTGACGAAACCCGATTTTCAGGGGTCTGCAGTTCATCCCCCAAGATAGCTATAGACTTGATCTTTGCTTTCTACAATACCACCAGAAAGCTGACAAAATGAAACAAAATAAATAATAACTGGTATAGTAGCACCCGGGTAAAATACTCTAAAATAGCACATTTCACGATTTTCGTTTCGAACTTCTTCGTCAGATTTGACGAACCTACAGCTTAATTACTGAATCTATTTTAATGAATGATGACTTAATTAATGGGTTTTGATTGAAGGTACATACTTTTTTCTTTTTAAGATAAATTGTGTTTAGAATTACAAAATTAAAAAAAAAAAAACATGATTTTTCGACCATTTTCTTCAGTGCTGGCAAACTTACAAGCTTAAAACCAGAACCAATTTTAATCAATGATATCTCATTTTGTGTATTATGGTGGGAAGTACAGTCGATCAAAAGATAATACGAACACCACTCGGTATTCCGTCTTCTCAGATCGTATAATTAAACCAAAAGCATTAGACTTGGAAAAATGTCTACTATATACATCGAATTTGCTTAAGGAGTTTGTCTTCATATTTAGTTGCTCGTTATTTCGGAAATTCAAATAGCAGCACCCATTTTTCATATCATTATTAGACTTATGATGTTGATATTATGGTATGTATAAATTTTTGTGCGATTCTGACCATAAATATGTGAGATATAAGGAAAAAAATCATTCAGTGTCCGTCTTCATATTTAAGGTTGTAAAATGAAGACATGCATGCTTTGTATTTATACCATTTCTATTTAGTTGATATGGCGTATTCTGAGCAAGAATGTCTCATCAAAATGCTTTGGGGGTCCAAAACACGTGGATTTTAAGAACAGCGTGAATGGACAGTTTTAAGCATCAATATTTTAACTTTAAATGAAGTTTAATAAAACCAGACATTTAGCTCTTTTGATACCACCAATTACGTTTCTCACGAAGTTGAGTGAAAATCATTGGTATTTTATTCGAATCATCCAAAAATGTATTTTTAATGTCTATTTAGGCTGATTTAATTAGAAATTCTAGAATACTTCTTTGACTATTGGCTTTTATTTTTTAAGCAAATGAATAATATAGCTACAGAATATGCGCAAGATAGCTATAGAAGATGCACAACATAGCCACAGAAAAAAATCCGATTGTAACAGCACAAAATTTGCATTAAAAATGTTTTCCCATAGCCATCGCTATATCTTCTAAATGCAATTGGCATGTCGAAAAAAAATCATATTTTATTTTCAATGAGATAGCCTAAATATGCTTCATAATTGACTACAGAAAGTCCCACGTATACAAATTTAATTCCCTGCATATTCCTCAACAGCATTCCTCACATTGAAGAAATATATGCATTTAGTTTAATTTGCAATTTAACGATTTATTTTTGTTGAATTTGACTTCCGAATGAAATTCGACATTAAAATTATTTTTTACAAGAAGTTTCTATATTATATATTATTAAATGAAAAGTTATATACTAGAAGCAGACATAACACACATGTATCTGAGATAAATCGACTTTCAAATCTGTCCTTACACTTTAAGTTATGGCTTTTTTTCTTACACAATGCAATAACAATGCTTGATCACTCGTTATTCAAATGCCAAAATTCAAAACTTTGCATTGCATTGTAATTTTGAAACTTTCCTTCCCAGCAGTTATCATCAGAAATTGATGGATGGTACACAAAAATGATGCGGTTTTGGATATAGGTCTGTATTTAAATAGGTACTGAAAGTAATGAACTAAAATTTTGCACTCCGAGCTTTCCGACAGTGCCGACAGATGATTGTCGTCAAAATTTGCTCATATTGCTATTCATATTTTCTTCACATATGAATTTTATAATTAATAATTAATATTAAAAATATATTTGAAGATAAAAAAGGACATTTATTTTGCTTGGGGTATTTAGTTACACAGTATGAAAGAGCAATTGAGGCCAAGTTGGCGAGGCCAATTTGGCCTCATTGCCAAATTAACTAAAATGTCACCCAATTGATATAAATTATTCGCTAAATTGATGAAACTGATGCTAAATTAATGAAATGACGACAAATTGATAAAAGTTCAATATTTTGGAAAGAACACGAGAATTCTTTCCAAGATATTTGAACTTGAAAAGATATAATAAGGGATATATAAGAATAACCCATTTCTCCGTCCGTTCGTTCATCGATACTCTGAATATTTTTTTTTCGACTGTATATGTTTTTTTTTAAAAATGGGAGATATATTTTATTTAAAATAAAAAAACATGAATATGGTGTTCGACGGCAAAGTAAAATTTGCAATGGCTGCTATATCACTGTTGCGTTCGTGTTGATAAATAGTTTAACGAAAAATACTGGAATCTCACAAGAACACCATTTTATAGTAATAAACTCCCCGCTAAGTACAAAAAACAAAAATATTTTTCCAAAAATAATTATGGATTCTTAATTTGGTTTCTACCAAGTTTCCTCAGGACCGGAGCTGTATATAAACCTCCGTCAAATTACACATAACCCTTTTTAGTCGGAGTCCATTAAATAACAAGAAAGATCAATCATGCATAAAGCATTGATTATGAAACACTTTCCAAATGAAATTCAATTTTATTTAAGCGTCTTTAAAATACGATGCATTCAGCGCTAATATATTTTAAATTATCACAGCACTACAATAATTTATTCTATTTGAAAACTTGAAACTTCATCGAAAAAAATAAACTTTATGACGTCATCGAAATATAAATCGTCTGGCTCTCTATGCAAAAGCAATAAATATTTCATTCATATCACTTTTATTCCAGACTCCAGAGCTAAATAATTTTGCTCGAAAAAAATTCAGCAATTCTTATACAACTCATCCTACAATCACTTGTTTACATTTTGCATCCATTAAAATTATTGCTTCCGTGTAAAAATAATAAAAGTTTGATGATCATTTAAACTAAAAAATATTGTAATTGAGTTGGCACAGAATATAGATGCACAGAAAATACGCAAAAATTAAGCGGTTTTAGGACAGATACAACGCTAAATATAAATTTAAAAGAACTTTAAAATTTACGATTTTTACACTGGGAAAAAAATGATGGATGCCATATTTTATTTTGAAGTGAGTCACCAGATCTCTTCATATAATATGGGTGTAATTAATATTTTAATTTTTATTTAAAAAATTACCGAACATATTTTACTGAATTTTTTTTATGTATTTTATGGGATATATTAAATATTTCCTAAAATTTTTTAAACAATTTGTGAATTTCAAATTCGTTTAAAAATGTTTTAAAAATTAGGTCCCAGGGTTCAATGTATTTCACTTTTTCAACCCAGGTTCAATCAAAAACTAATTAGGTGATATTATTCATTTACTTTCAAATATATCCCACAGAACGTCTCAACAATTTAGACATTTTTACGGCAGTTATTGTGCAAACGGACAGACAGACAGGCAGATGGAATGAACAAAGTCATAAACATTTTTCAACTATGTTGGAAAGTTTTAAAAATGACTGCAACTAAAAACTATTACAGGGATGATTAGGATCCTTAAACTTGATACACTAGACCTGAAAGTACAACTCCGGTTCTGCGAAAACTTGGCGCAAAACATTTTAAAATCTCATAACATTTTTAGAATGAGGGTTTGTTTTTTGTACTTGACGGGGAGATTTTTTACCAGAAAGTGGTGTTTTTATGAGATTTCAAATAACGCCACGATAAAGATGAATTCGTACAGGAGATTTATCTTCGGATTTCTACAGTGGATAAAGAGAAAAGCATGATAAAAGAAAGATACAAAGTTTT
Source organism: Amaurobius ferox (assembly GCA_951213105.1). Classification (NCBI taxonomy): domain Eukaryota; kingdom Metazoa; phylum Arthropoda; class Arachnida; order Araneae; family Amaurobiidae; genus Amaurobius; species Amaurobius ferox. The sequence goes on from OX578133.1 coordinate 99,672,142, forward strand.
TGTAAGGACAGTGATAAGTAACGCAGTGGCGAATTTTGCGTGCTTTATGCCTCGTTAATGTTTGACCAACTAATTAAGTAAGAAACGTATAGTGCTACCAATAAAAAGTATAGGCGCAGTTAACTATTGTCACCTGTCATTAAAAACACTACTACCACCACCCAGCCTGGTTAAGAAGTACGATTAAGCTTAAAAAGAATTCTAATGCAAATAGTTATGACAGTTCAAATTGGCGAGTTTAAATTAAATTCACGAAATTAACTAACCAAAGCTAACAGCATTTTTCGCCTATTGAACATCTTTGTAATGCACAAAGAGTTTATAAAGAGGCTTGCTGCCCCATCCGGGAATCGAACCCTGGATCTCCGAACTGGCCAGCCGATGCTCTGCCATTGAGCGACTGGGACAATATTGCAAGTTCTTATCTTTAAAGTGTACTCTGCATTCTCCACCCTCTAATGTCAGATTGGTGTGCAACGACAATCTGACTGATCACCTCCTGCTATTTTTACCTCAGGTTAGCCTCCTGATAGTACTATTTTTACCCAAGTTAGCATCCTGCGTGATCGCTATTCTCTCGCTTTGAAATCGGTGCTCCATATCCCAAAGTTCACTGAATCCGTGCTAGTCGTACTGGGATCACTTTCAAATCTCCACCATCTGTGCACTGTCTACAGGGTTAATTCGTTCGGGCGCCATTGTAAAGAAACCTTGCTGCCCCAATCGAGAATCGAACCTTGGATCTTCGAACTAGCCACCCGACGCTCTACCGTTAAGCTACTGGGGCGACATTGCAAGCTTTTATCTTTGAAGCGGACTCTGCAAGTTAAGAGATTATTGCACCCTGAATACTATTCCTGATTCGTGAATGTATCAGACATATTTTGGACGATACGCTTTGTATGGATTATACAATATGTATTAATCATAATCACTATTTTATGCTGTTTATCAAAATGTTTATTTTACACTCAATTCTACACGCACGACGCGGTTTTATTGTTGTTTTAACTGAAACTTTTTTATATGTCCAAACTCAATTTTAAGGGATGATATTGTGTATAGAAAAAACATCACAATTTTTAATGACATAATTATTTTAAATTTATATAATTATTTCCCTTATTTCTATTAGCAGCAATATTAGTTTTAAGTTTCTTTCAATTTCTTTGTTTTAAATACAATGACTGCTCTTGTGAAGTTGTGATGTAGTGTACTGGCCAGCCGATGAACAGAATTGCAAGATGTTTTCATCGAAGTGAACTCTGCATTATCCTAACTTGACAATCTGATTGGCTATTGCCTGCTACTTTTACCCCAAGTTAGTCTTTTGATACTTTTGCCTGAAGTTTTTGTCTGCTGATAACATTTCTAGCCAGGTTAGTAGTCTGATATTACTTTTATTCAAGTTAATATAATGTGTGATCTTAGGCCTCCGTATTTGAAACCGGCGTACAATATGCTGGAGTCCAATAAATACGTTCTACGATCACTTTTAGAACGCAGCATCACTGCACTAATATGCAGGGTAAATTGTAAACAGCCTTACTGCCCTAGCCGGGACTCAAACCACTGATCTTCGTGTTGGCCAGAGGACGCTCCTCCAATTGAGTTACTGGAATGGAACTGCAAGCTCCTATCGAAGTGAACTCAGAAAAGTATACCGGCGTACTTTGACACATTTTTAATTCTTTGCTATTTTTTTATACCTTTCTACCGATCGGAAAGTACGTGGTTGCCAAAAAAACGCGACAAAGCATAAGGAAAATTATACCGAAGCATAAAATGATAGAAAGCGGATTTAAGTGCATTAAATCTATATAAATAAAATTGAAAATCTGTCTGTCTGTCTGTCTGTCTATTTGTCCCGTCATCACGGGAGAACGGCTGAACCGAATTTTATGAAATTTTGTGGGTAGCCTGGAAATAGTCCCACTTAAAATTTAGTCCATGTTTGTAGTTTCTATGATCAGTGGTTCTTGAGATATTAGTAAAAAATGAAATTTTCGTTTGTCTCATCATCACGGGAGAACGGCTGAACCAAATTTAATAAAATTTTGTGGATAGCCTTGAAATAGTCCTCCATAAATTTAGCTTAAGTTTCGAGTATCTAAGACCAGGAGTTGTCGAGATATTAATGAAAAACGAAACTTAATTAGTCACTTTCTGAAAATTAGTCGCTTCCGCTTTCTGCTAATTAGTCACTTTCTGAAAACATGAATTATTTGAAAAATGATTTAAATGAGAAATCTATCCCCATGGTTTATTTTCACAAGCTTTAACTGAAGAAAAGTATAAAGAAATCAAAATGGTTATTTAATTTCGCAGTTTATGAGGAAGATTCTATCTTATATCATGTTGTTCAGAAACGCAATTCAATTAAATCTGTCTGTTAATTTTAATTATTATTTTTTCGATTTAAATAGGTTATATATTCTAATATTCGTGTACATAAGTAGTACGGGTCCTATACAATTTTAATGCTTTCATTTTGCATATATAGATTCAATTCCTTTTTTTGTAAATTTGCTTACAAAAGGGGCCAGGATGTTTTATTCTTCAGATCTGCCCGTGAAGATAATGTTTCATAATGAGAACAGATATTCTTAAACTTCTCTTTAGGAGCAATAAATTTAATATTTTAACAGAATTTGCACATAATTGCGAATTATAAGTTTGATTATATTATATACTAGCAGCATACCCGTTCTTCGTACGGAGTATATAATATAAAGAAACTTGAAATTCATAATCATGCCCAAATTCTTATAGTATACTAAATGACATGTTTAATCAAAATATTCTGTTAAAATATTTAATATAATGCTCCTAAAAAGAAGTTTAAGAATCTCTGTTCTCGCTATATAAAATTATCTTCATGGACATATCTGAAGAATAAAACATCTTGGACCCCTTATGTAAGCAAATATAAAAAAAATATGGAATTGAATCAATATATGCAAAATAAAAGCGTTAAAATTGTATGGGACCCGTACTAATTATATACGCGAATATTAGAAAATATAACCTGTATTAGTAGATTACATGTATAAATTGAAAATACCAATAAACCCGTAATCTTTAAATCTGAAGTCAGTCATTTATTCCAATATATGTCAAAATTAAAGTGCTAAAATTATATGGGAAGATATACACGTACTACTTATAATGTCCGATTATTAGTAGAAGATTACCCGTTTTGCAATATGAGTCTCAAATGTTTTTTGGTAAAATACAACAGACGACGTAATAAATTGAATATAAAATTAATTCCCTTAATCTTCATACCAGAAGACTGTACTTCATTCCAATATATATGCCAATATATGTCAAAATATATGCCAATATACCTGTACTACTTATATTCTCGTAGGTTAGAAGATATACCCGTGCATTCCTAGAAGATTACTCGTACAACGTACAATATGCGTGTGTCAGCAATTTTTGCCGCAATAAAACAATGGCGTAATAACTTAAAAATATCAATAATCCCTGAATCAATAATTCCGGAAAATATCAATAATAATAATGTTTAAACCTGAAGAGTATAATTGATATTATCCAGTCCAAAATGAAATGGCAATGAAATTTATTTTATATACATATCTTCATTATTCAAATCGGAAAGGATTTAATAAAAATCGTCTGCCGCATAAACACATTGGATTTAAATCCGTTGCTAAGCGACATGATATCATTTGCTTCAAATAAATTGGTAGAAAAAATATCGTCTAAATAGTTATATTTCTATGGAACATTTGGCGACAGTTTCGTCAAATTAGCGACATTATAAAAAATCGCCAAATTTATCGCCAAGTGGGACTGTAGAACTGACAGTTCCACTTTGCGACAAATTGACGAAATATCATCACAATACTATTCCCTAACAAAAAACAATTAATATCATTTACGTAGCGCAATTTTATCAATTTCAAGATATTTTTATAGATTTGAAAACATTTTTATCAATTTGGTGACATTTTAAAAATTCGCTAAATGTATTACTAAGTAGGATGGTTGGTCTGACAGATAAATGCTAACCAAACATCATTTCAGTACTCTTTTCTAACAAAACAAAAAAAAAATTCATTGATATGTAGAAGACCCAAGCCACACGACCAACCCGAAGGTTTATGTCAGCTGTTTGTGTTGAAACCCAGACCGTCCGACCTACCAGAAAGGTGTAAGGTAACTGTTTGGACGGTCGGTCAGCTGTTTGTGTGTCGTTTATATCAATTTGGCGACATTTCCGTCAATTTGGCAAAGTTTAAGAAAAGTTGTCAAATTAGCGATATCCCTCCAAATTCGTAGCTTTGAATTTGCAGTCTGAATGAAACATTCTTATCCCGTTTCAATATACTAAATGAAAACACTACAATTGTATTAGAAGATATACCCGCTCTACTCTTTTTCTGTTTCAACAATCGGCTATATGAATTTATTGGCTAAACACAATATATGAGTTTATTAGCTAAACATAATATATAAGCTTGAGAACTCTTTGCCAAAATAAATGAAATTGATGTACGCGGTCAGCAATTAATATAATTAAAAGAAAAATCAAACCGTCCATTCATAAGATATACTTTTATATCCATTTATCCATTTATTTATTATTTAAATCGAAAAAAAATAATAAAAACATTAACAAACACATTTAATTTAATTGCGATGCCGAGCAACATGATATATCCTCCTAAAATGTTAAAATTTATCAACCACTAACAGCACACCCGTTATTCGTACGGAGTGTATAATTTAAAGAAACTTAAAGTTCGCAATCATGTGCAAATTCTGTTAAAATATTAAATTTATTGCTCCTAAAGAGAAGTTTAAGAATATATGTTCTCACTATGCAAAATTATCTTCACGATCAGATCTGAAGAATAAAACATCCTGCCCCCTTTTGTAAGCAAATTTACAGAAGAAAAAATAGGAATTGAATGAATATATGCAACCCCGTACTAATTATATTGTCGCAGATCAGAAAATATGCCAATGTGTTAGTAGAAGATTACCCGTATTACAATATGCGTCTCAAAAATATTTGCCAAAATAAAAGAGATGACGTAATAAATTGAAAACATCAATAATATCCGTACTCTTTATACCAGAAGGTCGTAATTGATTCCAATATATGCCAATATATATCAAAACATATGTCAATATACCTGTACTACTTATATTCTCGTAGATTAAAAGATATACACGTGTATTTGTAGAAGATTCGTACAACATACAATATATGAGTTTAAACAATTTTTGTCATAATAAAATAATTGCAAAATAACTTGAAAATATCAATAATCCTTGAATCAATAATCCCCGAAAATATAAATAATAATAATTTTTAAACCTGAAGACCGTAATTGATATTATCCAGTCAAAAATGCTATAAGAAAAATCAAATCGTTCTTTTCTAAAATATATTTTTATATCCATTTATTTATTATTCAAATCGAAAAAATAATTATTAAAATTAGCAGACAGATTTAATTTAATTGCGTTTCTGAGTAACATGATATAAGATAGAATCTTATAACATGTTAAATATGTCATGTCTTATAACATAAACTGCGAAAATAAATAACGATTTTGATTTCTCTATACTTCTCATTGTTCCGTAAAAGCTTGTTTTAAATAAACCATGAACCATGGAGATAGATTTCCGCTTTAAATCATGTTTCAAGCAATTCATGTTTTCAGAAAGTGACTAATTAACGCAAAAAATCTCCCATCAAACTCAGAGATTAAATTTTAATTCACTTTCAAACGATTTTCAAGCTTTTCGTTTGGATAAACCACGGAGTTAGGGAGTAGAACTCCTAGGTAAAAGTTCCGTTTTTCATTAATATCTCGACAATCCCAGGTCTTAGAAACTCGAAACTTGGACAAAATTTATGGGGGGATATTTCAAGGATATTCACCAAATTTCATTAAATTCGGTTCAGCCGTTTTTCCGTGATGATGAGACAAACGAAAATTTCGTTTTTTACTAATATCTCGAGAACCACTGGTCGTAGAAACTCAAAACACGGATATAATTTTAAGTGGGGCTATTTCTGGGCTACCCACAAAATTTCATCAAATTCGGTTCAGCCGTTCTCCCGTGATGGTGTGACAAACAGACAGACAGACAGACAGACAGACAGACAGACAGACAGACAGACAGACAGACAGATTTTCATTTTTATTTATATAGACTCCGTACGAAGAACGGGTATGCTGCTAGTCTATATAAATAAAAATGAAAATCTGTCTGTCTGTCTGTTTGTCACACCATCACGGGAGAACGGCTGAACCGAATTTGATGAAATTTTGTGGGTAGCCCAGAAATAGCCCCACTTAAAATTATATTCGTGTTTTGAGTTTCTACGACCAGTGGTTCTCGAGATATTAGTAAAAAACGAAATTTTCGTTTGTCTCATCATCACGGAAAAACGGCTGAACCGAATTTAATGAAATTTGGTGAATAGCCTTGAAATATCCCCCCATAACTTTTGTCCAAGTTTCGAGTTTCTAAGACCTGGGGTTGTCGAGATATTAATGAAAAACGGAACTTTTTCCTAGGAGTTCTATCCCTAACTCCGTGGTTTATCCAAACGAAAAGCTTGAAAATCGTTTGAAAGTGAATTAAAATTTAATCTCTGAGTTTGATGGGAGATTTTTTGCGTTAATTAGTCACTTTCTGAAAACATGAATTGTTTGAAACAAGATTTAAAGGGGAAATCTATCTCCATGGTTCATGGTTTATTTAAAACAAGCTTTTACGGAACAATGAGAAGTATAGAGAAATCAAAATCGTTATTTAATTTCGCAGTTTATGTTATAAGACATGACATATTTAACATGTTATAAGATTCTATCTTATATCATGTTACTCAGAAACGCAATTAAATTAAATCTGTCTGTTAATATTAATAATTATTTTTCGATTTGAATAATAAATAAATGGATATAAAAATATATTTTAGAAAAGAACGATTTGATTTTTCTTATAGCATTTTTGACTGGATAATATCAATTACGGTCTTCAGGTTTAAAAATTATTATTATTTATATTTTCGGGGATTATTGATTCAAGGATTATTGATATTTTCAAGTTATTATGCAATTATTTTATTATGACAAAAATTGTTTAAACTCATATATTGTATGTTGTACGAATCTTCTACAAATACACGTGTATATCTTTTAATCTACGAGAATATAAGTAGTACAGGTATATTGACATATGTTTTGATATATATTGGCATATATTGGAATCAATTACGACCTTCTGGTATAAAGAGTACGGATATTATTGATGTTTTCAATTTATTACGTCATCTCTTTTATTTTGGCAAATATTTTTGAGACGCACATTGTAATACGGGTAATCTTCTACTAACACATTGGCATATTTTCTGATCTGCGACAATATAATTAGTACGGGGTTGCATATATTCATTCAATTCCTATTTTTTCTTCTGTAAATTTGCTTACAAAAGGGGGCAGGATGTTTTATTCTTCAGATCTGATCGTGAAGATAATTTTGCATAGTGAGAACATATATTCTTAAACTTCTCTTTAGGAGCTATAAATTTAATATTTTAACAGAATTTGCACATGATTGCGAACTTTAAGTTTCTTTAAATTATACACTCCGTACGAATAACGGGTGTGCTGTTAGTGGTTAATAAATTTTAACATTTTAGGAGGATATATCATGTTGTTCGGCATCGCAATTAAATTAAATGTGTTTGTTAATGTTTTTATTATTTTTTTTCGATTTAAATAATAAATAAATGGATAAATGGATATAAAAGTATATCTTATGAATGGACGGTTTGATTTTTCTTTTAATTATATTAATTGCTGACTGCGTACATCAATTTCATTTATTTTGGCAAAGAGTTTTCAAGCTTATATCGTATTTAGCTACTAAACTCATATATTGTGTTTAGCCAATAAATTCATATAGCCGATTGTTGAGACAGAAAAAGAGTAGAGCGGGTATATCTTCTAATACAATTGTAGTGTTTTCATTTAGTATATTGAAACGGGATAAGAATGTTTCATTCAGATCTGCAAATTCAAAACTACGAATTAGGAGGGATATCGCTAATTTGACAACTTTTCTTAAACTTTGCCAAATTGACGGAAATGTCGCCAAATTGATATAAACGACACACAAACAGCTGCCATAAACCTTCGGGTTGGTCGTGTGGCTTGGGTCTTCTACATATCAATGAAATTTTTTTTTGTTTTGTTAGAAGAGCGTACTGAAATGATGTTTGGTTAGCATTTCTCTGTCAGACCAACCATCCTACTTAGTAATACATTTAGCGAATTTTTAAAATGTCACCAAATTGATAAAAATGTTTTCAAATCTATAAAAATATCTTGAAATTGATAAAATTGCGCTACATAAATGATATTAATTGTTTTTTGCTAGGGGATAGTATTGTGATGATATTTCGTCAATTTGTCGCAAAGTGGAACTGTCAGTTCTACAGTCCCACTTGGCGATAAATTTGGCGATTTTTTAAAATGTCGCTAATTTGACGAAACTGTCGCCAAATGTTCCATAGAAATATAACTATTTAGACGATATTTTTTCTACCAATTTATTTGAAGCAAATGATATCATGTCGCTTAGCAACGGATTTAAATCCAATGTGTTTATGCGGCAGACGATTTTTATTAAATCCTTTCCGACTTGAATAATGAAGATATGTATATAAAATAAATTTCATTGCCATTTCATTTTGGACTGGATAATATCAATTATACTCTTCAGGTTTAAACATTATTATTATTGATATTTTCCGGAATTATTGATTGAGGGATTATTGATATTTTTAAGTTATTACGCCATTGTTTTATTGCGGCAAAAATTGCTGACACACGCATATTGTACGTTGTACGAGTAATCTTCTAGGAATGCACGGGTATATCTTCTAACCTACGAGAATATGTGTAGTACAGGTATATTAGCATATATATTGGAATCAAGTACAGTCTTCTGGTATGAAGATTAAGGGGATTAATTATATATTCAATTTATTACGTCGTCTGTTGTATTTTACCAAAAAACATTTGTGACTCATATTGCAAAACGGGTAATTTTCTACTAATAATCGGACATTATAAGTAGTACGTGTATATCTTCCCATATAATTTTAGCACTTTAATTTTGACATATATTGGAATAAATGACTGACTTCAGATTTAAAGATTACGGGTTTATTGGTATTTTCAATTTATACATGTAATCTACTAATACAGGTTATATTTTCTAATATTCGCGTATATAATTAGTACGGGTCCCATACAATTTTAACGCTTTTATTTTGCATATATTGATTCAATTCCATATTTTTTTTTATATTTGCTTACATAAGGGGTCCAAGATGTTTTATTCTTCAGATATGTCCATGAAGATAATTTTATGTAGCGAGAACAGAGATTCTTAAACTTCTTTTTAGGAGCATTATATTAAATATTTTAACAGAATATTTTGATTAAACATGTCATTTAGTATACTATAAGAATTTGGGCATGATTATGAATTTCAAGTTTCTTTATATTATATACTCCGTACGAAGAACGGGTATGCTGCTAATACTTAATAAATTTGACTTATTTGAAGAATAGTGTGCTGCTTGGAAGGATCTTGAAATTTCAAGCATATTTAATTATTTACTCTTCATTTATTTGCTAGTATTTAAACCTGTCAAAAACAGGAAAACTGACACTCTTAAAGAAAACAGTTGTAATTTTTTATAATACGTTTTATTTTGTTTAAGGATGTATGGGACTTAGCGCCGGAAGTAGCCATCTTAATAGAAAATTTGCCCAGTTAGTTTCAGTTTTGTGATCAATACTATAAGTAGGCAAAGTCAGACTTTTGATTCACCCGAGGATGGGGGTGGTGGTGGATGGTGTGGGGGGTGGTGGTAAGACTTTTTGAAAATCCGACTTTGTTAGATTCTGCTGCGTAGACAATATAATATAACCTAAAATACTAAATGTGTGCAAACATTTAGTCTTTTAGGTTAACCGAAAGTTTTTAGAATGCATAGAAAGACTTTTGAAAACCCTCAGTTTTTTAGGATTAACTTTAAATTAGCGTTCTTCAATTTTTCAAATACTTGTCTAAAATTTTGATGATGTTCGCCAAATGATCGTCTAACAATAATCGTCCAAATAGGCGAGGCAGGATTCATAGAAGATTCCTTTCAACACGACCTCGATATCTCCATCCACTTTTCAATTGTCATATTTAGTCTTTCATATATTTGTTAACACATTCCGTTATAAGAGATTATAGAATACATATTACATTTCTTAAGACTTATATTCATCAATAAGAATAAGTTAAAATTTCTTGGCTCTCAAAAGGAGAATTTGAATACAAATCTTAAAGGAAAATCAATGATGTGCGAATGAACTCTCTGTGAGATAGGGAAGACCTATTCAAACCTTTTGTATGAAAATTTGCTTATCATAACTCAATGACTTTAACATGTAATAACCTTAAATAATTTCAAACAATATTTAAATATTTTATTTCAATCCGATGAAATGCATTCAATACTGTACCTTGTCCTACTGAATAGGGGCAGTTTTCTTGGTACTTAGGCAGAATATCAATCCCCAAATATTTATAGCCAAAGAGAAGACTAGCGAATTATTTAATGTAATAACCTTAAATGATTTCAAACAATATTTAAATATTACATTTCAATCCGATGAAATGCATTCAATACTGTACATTGTCCTACTAAACAGGGACAGTTGTCTTGGTACTTAGGCAGAATATCAATCTCCAAATATTTATAGCCAAAGAGAAGACTAGCGAATTATTTAATGTAATAACCTTAAACGATTTCAAGCAATAATTAAATATTATATTTCAATCTGATGAAATGCATTCAATACTGTACCTTGTCCTACTGAACAAGGGCAGTTTTCTTGGTACTTTGGCAGAATATCGATCTCCAAATATTTATAGCCAAAGAGAAGACTAGCGAATTATGATGTATGGTACTTTCAGTAAGTGAGATGATATTCTATATGCAGTATAAATCATGCTATTTCTGCACGTGACGTCACTGTCTGCCTGTAGGAGAAACATTTTTAGTAATACAAAAAGGGTTTTCACATTTGAATTATCGAAAAGTACACAAAAATATTTGAATATGTAAACTATCGAAAAGCAAATAAATATTTTTTAAATTCATAATTTTCATAAATTAGCTTAGTTTCAAAACTATTAAACTATTGTAAATAAATAAAATATTTTGAAAATACAACCAAATGAAAAATAAATAATTTTTTAATGTCTATGTAATAATTTTTAACATATTTTTGTTTGTCTGGAAGACCCCCCCCCCCAGTAACCTAGAAGATTGATTTTCTGCACAGATATACTAAAACGTATGGGACAGAACTTAATGGAGCCGAATTTTAGATATCTTCTTTTGGGAGATGAGAAAAAGGGTTTATAAAAAAATACGCTCTAGCATTCCAGAAGACTCCATTGACAAAGAACACGGAATCTTTGGATGACGCTTATACAGTATCGATCAAGGAACAGAAAGTAATGGAGCCGAATTTTCGATTCTCTCCCCCAATAGCGGAAAAATGAGGGTTTTCACAATGCCTTTCCATGCCTTCTAAAAACTCCCCAGTGACGTAGAAGATTGAATCTTTGCACACGTATCTTAAAAACCGCGGGATGCCGTAAATGTGCCGAATTTTAGATCCTCTCCTTCGGAACGATGGAAAAAAGGGGAGATTTTCAGGTTCTTCAGCAGACCCCGCTGACTTAGAAGACTAAGTATTTGAACGAAGATTATACAGTATCAGTCAAGGGACATAACCTAACGAGGATTTTTATTTTTAGTTGTTTAAGCAAGATACGAGGTCGTGGTAGGTGCATATATCACCCGTAAGGTCGACTCTTAATTTAGGGAGTATTAGAAGGTGACGCGAAAAGGATGCATATAACGCCCTCTGTCACAGCGGGCTCATATTTTTAATTCAAAATCCATTTGTTTAAAAGTGTGATTGCCAGAGAGGGACCGCTATAAAATTGTCACTGCTAGCTGCGGAGACCATAGCTGGTATTCATAAAATATACATTGAAGTCCGACTGGAATAAAACCTAGGGAATATGATATTTGTTACAGTGTTTATAATGCTAATGTAACATACAAAATATAGTTTGTGGCATATAAAATGTTGTTAAAAAGCATTTTTAAACGATAATTGTCGTAAATAATAACAGTTTTGAAGAGGAAATATTTTCGCGTAGTGTTTTGTAAATATTTCAGAATATTTGGATATATATTAGAAACATTTTAGTCCTATTGAAAGTTTTAATTTTTTTATGATTTTGGCTACAATTGAAACGATACATTAATAACTTAGACATAAAAATTTAGACATAGAAATTTAGGCATAAAATTTAAACCGAACAAAAAAGGTACTAAATGAACGCTCCTTCGTTCTTCCACCATGAAAGCATGAAAGAAGAATCGCTCCCCCAGCCCCAAAAAGTAATCGACCCCCCTCTCAGCCTTCCCCAACCTGTACTTATTTCTCCTTAGAAGGGGGTGAGGGAAGATCAGAGTTGTTGAATGCCACAACTGCTAGAAAACTCAATTTATTTTGATATCCATTCAAAATGTCTAGCAAATTCTAAATTGTAACTAATGCTTCTAAATTTCCAAGTTGGCATAATATGTTTGTTACTACAACACTCTTTAGGGAATATGCATGTACAAGTAATATTGTGATTTTCATGTTATTCACATTGAAAGTTTAAATTATCTATTTCAAATACTGAAATACATAAAGTGAACGTTCTGTCTACTACATGACTGGGTAAACCATCGATCGCTGAGTAGCTCAGTGGACAATGGATTGTTGAATACCTCAGTGACCATTGATCGCTGAGTAGCTCACTTGCCATCGATCGTTGAGTAGCTAGCTCAGTGGAACATCGTGGCAATTCCACTGGCGATACAAGAATCTCAACAAGTTTGAATGAATGTTAAAATGCATTTAAATAATATTGTTAATGTTTTTATATTTTACATAAACCAAACATAGCCTAGTGCACGAATCCAAAGTTTAACAGTATGAGGAATCATCAGTGTCATGCAAAATGCATTCAAAGAACATTAGAATGGTATAAGATGGTACAGAGGGAAAAATCAAATGTAGAAATTCTGATGATAATGCGTGATATGGTATAAAGACATACAGAATTACATTTCATTTAGAGATTTCTTGTGTAAACTCAGATGCATATAATCAAGTTAAAATTGAAATGTGAATCCATCTATAGGGAGAGCTGTCGAAGCTAGGAGTTAGGACTACTTGCACCAAAGTAAAGTGTAATATGAATGTTTAAACATATGTACTATTTATAAATATGTATGTAAAACGTAAATATATAAATAAAAACGCATCAACATTTAAATAATATAAAATTAAATTCCTGATCCCTCAAGATCCTGGGATTGTTCTTAACTCCTAAATCTGGGGATTGTGAAAAACCTCTAGGATTGCAATCCTTAATCGCAGTCATATACCGCAGGTGGGTATCGGGAAAATTTATTTTTATTTATAGGATAACAAAATGGGTCGCGTGATGGCCGAACGGCCAGTGCCCTGACGTTCGGTGCTGCAGGTATTGGGTTCGAATCCCCGATGCGAAAAAGTATCCCGAAGTATGCATTAGTATTCACAATAGTTAGAAATTCACTTTAAATTATAAGTCTAGAAGGGTTTACTGGAATCGCTTAGTGCATCAGAGCAACGCTCTTCATGGTAAGTTGTCCCATTTGTCCGCCGCTTATATAGGCGACTAAATGTAACATCAAGACGCCTTTAGGGAATTCCGAAGGGTTCTGGGAGATTTTTGAACTCCCCCACACCATTTTTTCACTCCGTGAGGAATATCGAAAGTCTGTCTTCCTTAGGTTCGTTTCATTGGTCGATATTGTAAATATGCAAAAAATCAGCCTTTTAAGCCACTGGGTGGTTATTTGAGGGTTTAGAAAGACAATTAGAAAAAATACAATCACCGCCCCGAGGAAGGGGGGGGGGATCGAAAATCAGACTATATTGGTTTCTGTTTGATGGTCGATACTATGCCTGTTCAAAAATTTAGCTTTTCAGGTCACCAGAAAGTTTCTGTAAAATCTAATAAAACGTCTCTATAAAACCCTATGTTTAAGCTCCCGATGGTAAATTGGAAATCCGGCTACATTAAGTTCTGTCCAATGATCGATACTATATGCAAATATTCAGCTATCTATGTTACCAGGGACGCTTCTGAAGGGTATAAAAAGACTTTTTGGGCCCTTTCAAAAACTCCGTTTCTCGGTCCCCAGGTGTGGAAAATAAATTCAGTTCTGCTAGATTCTGAACCGTAGTTGATATTATGAATATACAAAAATCTACCCTCGGGAAGAACCTTGGAAAGACAAAGGCAAGTTCAACACGTTAGGCAATCACATATGTGATATATGGAGTGTCAAAGTAAGTCAAGAGAAAAAAGGCAATAATTCGACAAGTATTAGGATTATCGTATATTTTTTCACGTGTACAAGAAACTCCAATGGCGCTGTCCGATAAGACAACTTTAAAGGGGGCCTGACTCTCTCTTTTAGGGGTTCGGTGGGCTCTCTAACTTCCTGCTCTCTAACTCTCTAACATACCTCTATAGTGCATGTAGCAGTGTAAATGTAGAGACATTGGAAAACCCGCGGAGACATCTTATTTTACATGTTCAAGCATGACTCGTTGCGGAAGGTGAGCATGTTGTACTTTGGGTATAATAAAGTCAATTTTTTGCTTCCCCCTTTGTTCGGGTTTTTTTTTCTGGACGGAGGGAATTAGACCGTATACGCTAATTTTAAGGGTTCTGGATTTTTGCGGGGAAGGGGTAGAGAGAAAACTTTGTACCGATTTTACAACGTTTACCAGCTATATTATGAAACTTTTTCTCTATCTTTAACAGAAAGCGAGATAGTCCCCGGAATAAGAGGGTCAGTCGTCTAAAATGTTTTCTTCACATACCTCTATTAGGGTTTTTTTATGCACCAGCATCTAAATATATAAGATATCCATAATACTTGTCGAATTATTGGCCTGGTCCATTATATTACCCTTGACACCCTCTATTCAGGGTGTCCCAAAACGAATGAAACACGATTTAATTTTTTACCTGTTGGAGATAAGTGGGCAATGTAAATTGCAAAACAGTTCAAAGTAAGGTAAGAAATAAGACTACGTTAATGAAATAGTCCTCCCATTAATTTTGAAAAAGTTACACTTTTTAAATTTTAATCGAGCCCCTTAGACAAATTTGGTCAATCAAAAAATTTTTATTTTTAATGCAACAAGATCATTAAAAACTCGCATATCTGTATCTTTAAAATCAACTGAATTATGACAAAAGAAAAGATCAGACTTATACCACATTTCCGTACCATGTCAAAGGCTGTTTCACCAGTGAAAATAGGGATCATAAACAAATTGACGATGGAAATTATTTAGATCAAAAATACGTTAATATGTGGCAAATTTTTTTATCATAAATGCATCTAAATAAAGCATTACGCAGAGATCATATAAAGCAGTGGTACTCACTACGCGGTTGGGGCACATAATTAAAATATGCATACATTGATCTCTTTTGTGATATGTCACAAATTCACATTTCTAATTTGATATATGGTCCCCACTCACAATTTTCAATTAAATATAACTCGGTCAATTTTAAAGATACAGATATGCGTTTTTTTAATGATCTTGTTGCATTAAAAATAAAAAAATTCTGATTGACCAAATTTGTCTAAAGGGGGTCGTATAAAAACTTAAAAAGTGTAACTTTTTGAAAATTAATGGGAGGTATATTTCATTAGCGTAGTATTATTTTCTACCTTACTTTCAACATTTTTGCAATTTACATTGCCCACTTATCTCCAACAGGTAAAGAATTAAAGCGCGTTTCAATCTTTTTGGGACATCCTGTATAGAAAGATCAAAACCGCTTATTCGAGAGTGATTAATTATTGAAGTTTCTTTAAGAACCTTTTTTATAAACATACTCAACCTAACTGCAATTTGATACTGTCCAGCAGAATCAAATTAATTCTGTATACTAGAAAAATTTGTTTCACTTGCCCCAAACAAAATTTAAAACAATTATTTCCCGTGGACTCCACTGCTATTTAAAACTTTGATATCCCTTCACCTAATCACACAGAATACTTGAACGTTCTATATCCGAAAACTTTCCTGAAGAAATGTTAATTCCTTTTTAAGATATGCCGATAATAATTATTTAAACATACACATATATACTATAAAAATACAAATATATACTATATATTTCATGCTATAATTAATTAGAATCAAACTGAAAAATCAATACAAAATACAATTTTCCTAAAATGAGGAAAAATAAAGTTGAAACTCGTATGCTTTTCATTGTAATATAATAAGACATTATAATTTTGGTAAAACTGAAATGTAATTATATCAGTCAGTTTCGGCGACAATCCCGTTCTCTTTTTTTAAGATAAGAGTGACAGTGAAGCAGTTACTCGGAGAAAAACAGGAAAACGTTAAGCAACAGTTACTACTATATGTCTTTGCTGCAACTGTGACTACTCTGTCTTTGCTGCAACTGTGACTACTCTGTCTTTGCTGCAACTGTTACTACTCTGTCTTTCTAACTGTTATTACTCTTTCTCTCTTATTCTGAAAAGGTTTTGCTTTCTAAATCAGTTGATATTGTTCTATTTTTTTATGGTATTTACTAATGGAGATTTTTATCAACCCGTACTTTTGACTAAAATATAAGTCTTTATTTTGTATTAATTTAATATTAGTTAAAAGAATACTTAAATGATAAAGGTGTACAGCGTTCATGTTTCAAAGAAAAGGTTTTCTTTCAAACCAAATTTTATGGAATGGGTTTTCTTGGCTAATGTTTTTTAAACAAATATAGATGAAAATATATTAGACAAATAAGAAAATAAATTTGTGTGTTCATTTCTAATATTTTCATTTTTATAACTTTATGGATTAGTAATGTTTTCTGTATTATCTCGTTCCGTATTATATCATTAAAAAAAGTAAGTTTATTTTAATATAAATTACTAAAATATGTAAAAGGCTGTACAATACTAATTTGTACACTTCATCTTACATTATAGATTGAAATTAATATAAGTTGAACATAACATAACACAGTTTAAGCATTAAATTGACAATGAGTTTTTAATATCGTTTGTATTGATAATAAGATTTTAGCATCAATACGTGACTTCATATATGAATTGAAATAAGCTATAACAAAATAAATTTTACTCCATATTTATTTTATCCAAATGTAAAAATATGAATCATGTCAGTCTTACCCAGTTGTTAATGCAGGGATTGCAATTTTGTTCCTAAGCCGGAAGCTTGTGGGTTTTATGTTTAATCTAAACATACTGAATAAGCTAGTTTTTACTTCATCTTTATTTTATGCAAATATAAATATATGAATTATGTCAATCTTACCCAGTTGTTAATGATAGAGGTTACAATTTTGTTCTTAAGTCGGTAGCTTGTGGGTTTTATGTTTAATCTAAACATATTGAATATGCTAGTTTTACACCATCTTTATTTCATCCAAATACAAATTTTAATGGGTATCAATTTTTGAATATTTATAACATAGAGACACTGGACCTTAAAAATTCCAGTTTTGGACAATTAAATTGCTTTTATGAAATAATGTATTTTTGCCGATGTTTCTAATTTATTTATCTGTAAAGTGATACAAAAAGTAGCACCTGTATTTCATTTTAATAATAAAGATAATAGGATAAATAAATAAATAAAACACAAGATTAATAAGACGCAATTATTTATTTAGCAGTTAAAATAAAATATTGAAATGATCGGCAAATCACCTTATAACATAACTCCATCACAACTTGGAATACTTCATAAATAAAACATGGAAAAGACACAATATTTTCGAAAGTGCTTGGATTTTCCTCTTCAGTGCAAACGCGAAATGAGAGCTTAAATATGCTGCGTTTGCAAACGGACTAAAATACAAAAGTCAGTGTGATGTCGCCACCTAGTGGGGCAAAAAAGAAGTAAAACGGGGAAAAGCAATTGAGAACATTGAAAAACGAAGTGAAGCCCGGAAAAAAATAAGTACCATAAGAAACATTTCTGTAAATTCTATATTAACTTCACGCTATCAAACAACATAATTTCAATTGTGAGTAATTTACGCACGTTATTATCGTTTACCAGATGGCAATAAGCATATGCACATGTTCGAAGATTTGGGTTTGTTTACGTTATACGTTATTTGTGTTATAATAAGGTAAGGAATTAATCTTAAAATACTTTTTTACAATAATAACAGTTTTTATACAATATTTTTGCCTTATTTTCAAACTTTCAGATGATTAATTAAATTTTTATCCAGAGTAAAAGTTCCACATGTTCACTGAAGATTTTCCTTAAGCATATAGTTAGGTCTAACCAATACTTCTGTCATTATTCTCTGATGACTTGTGGGAGAGAATATCAAAATCAATTTAATGAGATTGAGCCGTTTAAGTTCACATTCAAATTCAAATTTACTAATACAACAAACCAGACAATAACAAGACAAACAAGACGAGCACAGCAAGACAGAAAAACGCAAACATAAACACCGAATGCAAAATTTTATTACTATGGGGCCTAGAGACTCCGGCCATTCAGGTCGCTAAGATAACTATAATTAGCAGAGATGAACAACAGCTGCAATACAATAATTAACAAAAACTATACTTAAAATAATTACTTAGAATATTGAAAAATTACTTCCGTAATCGTATATGAATATATATAAATTTTCAGCTCAAAGTTAAAGCAGTTAGGTGACTTTACAGACTTCATTCCATTAGGTAAAACATCAAAATTTTTAAGGGCTAACCAAAAGAACTTCTTAGTCAAAATATCAGGTATTATCTTTAGGAATAACACAGTTATAGTCGTAAAACCGAGTGTAACTGATGATGTGATTAATTTGTATTCTTAAATAAAAGAGAATAAATATGAAAATATAAAGTTGTCGAAAAGTTAACTTGTCAATGCGTTTTCTTAACTCAGTAAGATGGTCATCATTGCGATTACGTGAAAATACTTGATGAAGCTTCGAATAAACTTTAATCAAATGATACAGATTAGAAAAATGATCACTACCCCAAATAAGGATACCATACAAGAAATGGGGCAACGCGTATAATACTTTTTTAATGACTGTGATACAATTGACCTAAGATTAAATGAAATATATGGTAGTTTAGACAGAACATGAGCCATCAGGATACGCCATTTAAGATTGAAATTAACACACCCAAATATCTACAAATTTTAAGATGGTCAATTATAGGAAAAAACCAGGGATTTTGTGTCGAACAAATAGGCAAATGATATTTAATGTCTAAGGACGTTGATAAAGGAGTTGATAAGGAAAACAACCTATACATGTTTTAAAACCATTAATATTTAATTTATTGGATGAAAACCACATATTTAAACGTTTCGTGTTATCATTCATATTGCGCAGTAAATTATTATAACAATCTTTAGAATACACAGTGTCATCAGCAAAAGAGTTTAACTGGTCATTTAAATTCAAATTGCAGAAATCATTAATATACGGTATACATAAGAGAGATACAAGAACTGGACCCTGCGGAACACCAGAGTTAATAGCCATGATACTAGAACTTATGTTATTAATGCTTACCAATTGCTTTCTATTATGTAAGATTTACCCCAGTTATAAACAGTACCATGGAACTTTTATTAAGGTAAATAATACTATATAAAATTTATACTAAAATATTCTTTCTGAAGATAACTTTAACATAAAAATATCAAATTCAAAGACCTTTTATATTTATTACCTTTCAGTGAATAAACATTTGTCATGGGTACCCGTTAGTACTTTAATAAATATTACTTCCAAATGAAAATTACCAAATTATAATATTGGATATTTACATTACATAAAATTTTGTAATTACTTTAGGTAAGTGTTGTAACAAATCTCAGTTTGGTTAGATTGAAATAGAAGTACTTAAGCGAATTATATAAGAATTATAATTCAGAATGTGTGTGTTTACTAACGATTATTATGAGGAGAATACAATGGTTTCTATCCCAAAACAGATCCAATTACCGTATTGTAACAATTATCGGTATTTACAATTACCGGTAGATGTAACTGTGATAGCAGCACTTCTACTAACCAGTCAATTGAAATGTAACTCCTTTAGAACTAATGTACTACAGTAATAAAATATTAGAGTATGATACGAGTAAACAAAAAAAGCTTTAACAGAATAAATTAAAACCAAATTTCCCTACAACAATTTGTTTTTATTTTCTTATTAAGCCTTTTACATTTTCATCATCCAATCCTCCAATCTGTAATTACTCCGGTTGATATAGATGCACTCTAAACCATGTCCTTTAAATTAGCATCCATCATTATTTGCAAATCGAAAGATGAAAGAATGCATAAAGATGCTTGATAAAAATTAATAATATGCTTGATGGGAGGTAAAGCACATAAGAAACATGCATTTTACACAGATGGGATAGGTGGATGTTAATGAAATCATCTAGATGTTAACGCAGTTACACTAAATTAGTTACACTAATCAGCGAAACAGAAAAATGAAACGCAATTCATAGAACAAAACTACTAGTGTGTTAATTTCATTAAATGTGAAAACGTTTCAATTCCCATGGAACGTCATCAGCTCGTTTTGTGGATGGTTTTATTTTGATTCCAGCACCTGTATATAATTAAATACTAGGGAAAACGTAAAGAAATAAGGTGTATACAAAGTAGACAAACTGATTATTGTATCATTGACAATTAGGATGCCGAATAAGATTATTTAATCTAATTAATTAGACGAATAGGGTCTTTCAGGATCTTTGATATTATTGAATCTGTAATTCTATCAAGTGAGAAGACCCGAAGGCTTAGTTTTTAGATGAAACGTCATTATTTATCGTATTTGACTCAGTATTGATACAATTAAATGATAGTTGTCTTTTCTAAGAAAATCAACCCGTATCAAATGTATATTAAAATTCCTGAAGTGGGAAGACCATTAGGCCTTCTAATACATCTATATTATTCTATATGAACCCTAAATAGTATGAATTTCTAATATTTCCTTAAATAAAGCAGGAATAGGAAAATTAGTCGACTACATTTGTTTCGAGAGAATTATTAGCCCCCTTTCTCAGATTAGAACTAGTGTTTTTTCTTAGCAACCGCAAAGGAAAAAATGCAGTACAGCTGGCTGCAGGCTACTTATTATAATTACTGTATATATATATATATATATATATATATATATATATATATATATATATATATATATATATATATATATATATATATATATATATATATATATATATATATATATAATATATATATATATATATATGTCGTCCATATAACACAAGTTTATAGATAAAATCTATCTTGTGTTTCAGAAACAAGCATTTTTGTGTTCATTTCGAAGGGATATATGGACTTGACGAGAATTTTTTCGAAATGAACTTATCTTAAGCCTAAAGCTCCTCCATGTGCAAGCTTTTTTGCTAGATATTTTTGTTTTCCTATTTTCATTCCTCATCTTTGAAATTTGTTGATTGTCTTTGTCGTTATGACCTGCATTACGCTTTATAATTTCCTCTTTATGTTTTAATTTCTTTTATTTCTTTGTATTTTGTAGAAAATTTTGGAATAGTGTATTATGAGTTACTACTTACATTCATATATATATATATATATATGCTTAGAAGACTAAATTTTTGCACTTGCGACAATATCGGCTATGGTACAAAACGTAAAGGAGCCGGAAATTCAATTTACACACACACACACCCTCAGAGATTGGGATTATGGGATCATTTAAGGGGGTTCAGGACACAAAAATCTCAAAAAGACCCATTTTTTTTTCTTGATTTAAATAAATAGAGAGGTTTTAGAATAGAATAACGCACCGCATGTTTCTATGATAATTATATCAGCAGTTATAACAATTTTCAATATTTATGTTGTACTGTCTGAGTGCACCAAGTGCGTGAAGAAGTTAAGTGATTGGGTGTTTGTTTATTACGAGTTCCGATGATCATCTTTTGGCTGTGAACTGCATATATACACAATTTACAGAAAAATGCTTGGTTATTTTATTCCCCATGGAGCGCTATGCAAGCTCGTCGAAAAAAATGCAAGAAGGTGCAGGAAATCCGTTTTAAAACAATTGTTACCTTTAAATTGTGCATTTATCAAAGTCAAATGCGTTTGAAGAACAAAAAGTAAAAAATTCGGTGTCTCATCATTCTGGGTAGTTTTAAAACAAATTGTCATTTCTTGATATACATTTTTTTGCTTCGCTAATATCTTTCCAAATATCTTATATACCGTTTTGAGTTATTTTATATTATTTGCGTCAAAATATATTAGAAATAAATATAAGTGATAAAATGTAAGAAAAAATAGAGTGAATTTGTTGAAAAGTGAATACCTAAAAATTTAAGTCCATTTATCTCAAAATGGATTTTTTCATAGTTTACCAACTTTAAAAGGATATATGTAAAATTCTTTGCTAAGTACAAGCATGGAAATTTGAACATATTTGTTTTACAGACCTGTTTTGTTTTTAGACCTGTATTAACAGACCTGTTTTATTTTCAACAAATTGCTTTCAGGGTTTAATTTTACGTAAAAATTTTCAAAGTATTTACCTCTAAGCAAAGATCACCCCGAAAAAAAATATTTTTTTAATTTATTTTTACTTTTAATAATATTAAAACTATTCTTAGCAATCGCATTTTTTTTTAAATTATTTTTTTTTTATAAATTCTGAAGAAGAATTAACAAGAAAGTTTTTCTGTGTACCAAAGTGAAAACATTATGCAAACTGATCAATCGGTTTAGTAGTTGTATCAAAAATTATACATGCTTGAAATTTAAAGTTTAAAATTTTTAAAAATGAAATTTTAAATTTCTCAAGACTTTTTTATAAGCAAAGTGATACTTATATAAAAGCACATTTCAGGAAAAAAACTTCCTTAAAAATCGCTCATAAATAAAAGAAATAAAATTTTCTGTCCCGGACTCCTTTAAAGCCTTTTTAGATCCTCCAGAAGCCCCTCCATTGATCTAGAAGGACGAGTCTTTGCACACTTATAGTATGCCCCCACTGGGGGCATATAATCTAAATTGGGTGGCACTTTCCCGACCGTCTAAACAGTTACCTTACACCTTTCTGGTAGGTCGGACTGTCTGGGTCTCAACAACAACACTTATAGTATGGACTACGGGATAAAACTTAATAGAGCCGTATTTTTGCTTTACTCCCGGGAGTTGAGAAAATGGGGTGTCAGTGTTTTCTATCTTTTTAGACCCTACAGAATTTCCCGTGGTGATCTAAAAGGTCAAATGTAAACTTATTGTATCAATCATAGGACAAAAGCTAACGTACTTAGATTTTAGACACACTCCGGGTGGGGGATAAATATGTGTTTTGTTAAATGCCATTCCAGCGCTTCAAGCATCCCTTCGGTGGCTTAGAATGCCGAATCTGAGTGCATTTATAGTACTGGACAACCTAACAGAATCGGATTTTTTATTTTCCACCTGGAACGAACGAAAGGAGGAGGGGACAAAGTATCTCAGCAAGCACTCGAAGCCCATATATAAAATACACATGGACATAAAAGGCAGAAAACCTAACCACGGTGTAGAACTTAACTGGTCCACTTTTCAATTGATAAAACTATTTTCGACGCTAAGCACGATCCATAGTTAAAGAAAAAAGGACTCAATTAAAAAAGTTGCACTTTATTTTTTTCACAGGCGACGGGCACTGACGTAAAATGATACATTTTGAAAATTCATCAAATATGCAGCAAATTCTAAATTGCGAATTTTAGACCTGAGAAATTGGGCAAATTTACCTTAGTAGCATTTATAGTTATTATTTGGGGCTATTATCTCGTCTTTTGAGTATTTAATACATTTTCCGGTCAAAAAGCCTCAGCTGTGTAAATGCTAATACACTCAAAACAAGTAAAATCAAGCAGACATAAAGCATTATATATGAAACACTTTCCAACTGAAATGCAGTTTTATTTAAACATCTGTAAAATGCGATGCATTCAGCGCTCACATATTTTAAATTATCACAGCATTACAATAATTTATTATATTTGAAAACCTCAAATTTCATCGAAAAAAATTGAACGTTATTCGAATGACGTTATCGAAATATAAATCATCTGGCTCTCTATATAAAAGCAATATTCATTCATATCACTTTTATTCCAGACTTCAGGGCTAAATAATTTTCAGTGAAAACAATTCTGCAATTCTTATATAACTCATCTTATAATCGTTTGTTTACATTTTGCATTCATTAAAATTAAGCTTCGTTTTAGAAATAATCAAAGTGTGATGGTCATTTAAACTAACAAATATTATAATTGCGTTGGCGCAGAATATAGATGCATAGAAAATAACCAAAAATAAAGCGGTTTAAGGACGAATTCAACATTAAATATAAATTTAAAAGAACTTTAAAAATCACGATTTTGACACTGAGAAAAAAAAAGATGGATGACATATTTTATTTTGAAGTGGGTCACTTGATCTCTTCATATAATATGGGTGTAATTATTAATTTAATTAATTTTATTTAAAAAACTACCAAACATATTTTGCTGAAATTTTTTTTATATATTTTATGGAACAATTTAAATATTTTCTAAACTTTTCGAAGGATTTTGTGAATTTTAAAATTGCTAAACAATGTTTGAAAATGTTAAAAAAGATAAAAAATGTTTAAAAATGTAGATCCCATAGAGTTCAATGTATTTCACTTCTTTAACCCGGGTTCAATCCAAAACTAATTGGGTGATATTATTCATTTATATTACCATATGTCCCATAGACTGTCTACACAACATACGATAAGATTTCAATTTGATAAAGTCATTTTTACAGCATTTATCGTGCGAACGGTCAGACAGACAGAATAAATGAAAAAAGTTATAAACACCTTTCAAGTATGTTCGAAAGTGTTTAAAATCCAAAATTGAGGATACGTACCACAAAAAATATAAACGAGAAAGGTCAATCATGCTTACAGCATTGATTATGAACACACTTTCCAACTTCAATGCAATTTTGCTTAAACACCTCTAAAATGCAATACATTCCTAAGTAATATTTTAAAACTTATCGCAATACTACATTAATTTATTATATTTGAAAACTTAAAACTTCATCGAAAAAAATGAACTTCATTCATACGACGGCATTGAAATATAAATTGCCTGGATTAAACATCTCTAAAATGCGATACATTCCTCGGTAATATTTTTAAAATCATCATAATACTGCAATAATTTATTATATATGGAAACTTCATCGAAAATAACTGAAATTCATTCAAATGACATCATAGAACAAATAACACGCCTGGCTCTCTCTATAAAAGCAGCATTTCATTCATAACATTTTCCCAATCATTTCATTCATCACAGTACTAAAATAATTTATTTTATTTAAAAACTTAAGACCATGGAGCTACAAGTAATTAAACTCTATGCTTAAAACTTCATCGTCCTTCGTCGAAAAAAAATCGTCCTTCTCTGTGTAAAATCAATGAATATTTCATTCATATCAGCTATGCAGACTCCATGAGCTAAATACTTTTGCGTTAAAAAATATAGCAATTCTTATACAACTCATCCTACATATTTTGCTGTTTACATTTTACATAAGTGAAAAATAGGTTTCGTTGTAGAAATAATCAAATTTGGATGATCATTTAAACTCAAATATATTGTCATAGCTTTGTTTCAGGATGTAGATGCACAGAATTAAAGCAAAAATAAAGCGGTTTTAGGACGGATACAACACTCAATATGAATTAGAAAGAACTTTAAAAATCGCTATTTTGAGAGAAGATGGATGCTATATTTTATTTTGAAGTGGGTCACGTGATCTTTTCATATCATGATCACTTGATCGTTTCATATAAGAGGTGTAATTATTATTTTAATTTTTATTTAAAAAACTATTTAATATATTTTGCTGAATTTTTTTTTTATATATTTTATGGAAAAACTTGAATATTACCTAAAATTTTCGAAGCAATTTGTGAATTTTAAATCCGCTTAAAAAATGTTTGAAAAATTAGGTCCCATATGGTTCAATGTATTTCATTTTTTCAACCCGGGTTCAATCCAAAACTAATTGGGTGATATTTTTCATTTCTATTCCCATAGGTCCTACAGGCCGTCTGAACAACATACTAAAATTTCATTTTGATTAAGTTATCGTGCTAACGGACAGACAGACAGACAGACAGACAGAATGAACAAAGTCATAAACACTTTTCAACTTTGTTGTAAAGTGTTAAATATAGCAATAGGAATTCTTGTTTACTGACATTTTGTACTTAAGTTTAACTGAATGGAAATATCAATTTATATAAGTATCAATTAATAATGCTTGATTTAATTAATTGAAAGCTTTAAATCTCTTTTCTGTGAACTCAAGGTTTAGAAAGCTATTTTGGTACATTTTAGAATTTTGAACACTGATCTTTAAAGAGATTTTGCGTCTTATGTCAAAAGTTTTAAATATGCAAAATAATGCACACATTTCTTATTTATTCAATAATATACAAGAAACTCAAGATCCATAGATAGTTTGTCCCGAAGGTTCGGACCTTGGTTTACTCCTGCCATAACAAATGACTGTTCCTCGATATATTTATGATTCATACAATTTTTTATTTTAGGCACGCAAAATGACGCAATTGACTGATTTATTTAAAAATAAAATTTAAATATGACGAAAAATTAATTACATGCCAAATTTTCGACATTGAAGAAAATTCAAATTTCATGACATCTGAATGTGATGTCCTAAATGGATATCAATTTCAGATTCAATATATCATGCTACATATTCATGATTTTTTTTATTTTCTTTATAAACAAATCATAGTATTACGAGCTAATATTAATGAGCTAATAATATTCTGTCTTCTTTGCAAACGGTTGTGTTCTTAACAGGATATCAGCCCTCGTTCCTAACCAATGGAAAATAGTCCCTAGCACTTAGCTGTTATAGTGCCTACGAATTTTTCTCACTGCTTTTCGCCAGACAACCATTTTGAAAAGAACGTTTATTATTTTAAAAAAATCTCTAAAATAGTTGGAAGTATTTGTAATATGTATCGAAAAACAATGCATTCATTTTACAAAACTAAGTAATAGTAACAGTTCTAATTATTTTAGCGATATTTTTAAAAAGCACGAACAGTCATATTCTAAACTAGCAGCATACCCGTTCTTCGTGCGGAGTAAATAATATAAAGAAACTTAAAATTCACAGTCATGTGCAAATTCCTATAGTATACTAAATGACATTTTTAATCAAAATATTCTTTTAAATATATTTAATACAATGCTCCTAAAATAAGTTTAAGAATCTCTGTTCTCTTTATATAAAATTATCTTCACGGGCAGATCTGAAGAACAAAACATCCTGGCCCCTTTTGCAAGCAAATTTACAAAAAAAACAAGAAAGATCAATCATGCATAAGCATTGATTATGAAACACTTTCCAACTGAAATGCAATTTCATTTAAGAATCTCTAAAATGTGATAAATTCAGTGGTGATATCTTTTACATTATCACAGTACTACAGTAATTTATTATACTTAAATATTTAAAACTGTATCAAAATATAAATCATCTGAATCTCTATGCAAAATCAATGAATATTTCATTCATATAACCTGCATTCCAGACAACAGAGCTAAATAATTTTGTATGAAGAAAATTCAGCAATTCTTATGTAACTCACCTTACAATCGCTTGAGATATTTGTATTCTGCATAAGTTAAAATTAGGCCTCGTTGAAGAAATAATAAAAGTTTAGGGATTATTTAAAATCACAACTATTGTAATTGCGTAGGCACAGAATTTAGATACACAGATAATACAGATATACAGATAATATATGTGTGTGCGTATGTATGTATTCAAAGTATTGGAATCGTGCCGAAGATCGGAATTCGAATATTCGAAGGATCTACACGTTTAGGGACTTCCAGAACACGAAAAACTATATTTAGGAAGACGTCTGTGTGTGTAAGGGTGTATCTGTGTGTGTAAGGGTGTATCTGTGTGTGTAAGGGTGTATCTGTGTGTGTTTCTGTGTGTCTGTGAGGATATTTTATCCACTCTAACTGAAAAACTAATGGACCGAATTTAATAAAATTTGTTAAGTTTTTTGTGGGAAACCCTGATGTTCATTTGATTATAGTACGATTCGTAATAAAAGAATCTGCCTTCCTTGCAAAATGGCCGGCAGAAATTGCTTTTATCCACTCTAGCTAAAAACGAATGGACCAAATTGAACACAATTTGGTGTATAATATTTCAATAACCTACAAGTGATTCATATACCAAATTTAAATAAATTTGTTATATAAATCACTTATAGGTTATTCTAGTACGATTCGGGAAAAAAGAACGGGCTGTTTTTACGAAATGGCCCGCAAAAATCGTTAAATATAAAAATAAAAGACTAGGTGTGCTCCATTATATCAATTAAACTCCTATTTTATACATGATTTTTGACAACAAAAAGAATAAGACTAACCTCATTACTCTTGAACTAGCCGTTCTTGAGATATTTTAGTTTTTTTTTTGCGTTTTCGCTACGCCACTTACTACTTACTTACGATGGACTAAGTCCATCTATCAAATGAGAATCAAATTTAAGTTTAACGTGCAAATTCAATGTCATTGGTAATACTTATGAATGTTATTTTGTGCAGATAAACTCAATTTATTATTGAAGAAATAAAGAGAACGCGCGCGTGAATATGAGTCTGCAGAGAAAGACATGTGCTGTCCACATCAGAATTTTTAACAATATTACAACAATGATTTATAGAAGTGAACGGGGATTATTTACAGGCCATTCCGAAAAAAATGTATAATCTATATTTAAAGATCCACCAAATTGTTGTGGAATAAAATGTTCTACAAATTTAAGCTGTGTACCAAATTTTAATTCTCTAGAACGTGGGAAAGTGCATTAAAAACGCCATCAAATAAGTATATCATGAAAAGTTATATAAAATTAAAAAAAATTTGAAAAATTGTTATCTCCCAAATTTATTTTAAATGTGAAGCCTCTCTCATATACAAAATAATTAAACACTTGGAAAGATATTTATTATATAATATATCTATTTTTTCTCTCTGGAGGATATCGCAATAGTCAGAATTTAATTCGTTTTTCTCCCTATATTAAATAATTTTTAATTTAAAAACTACCTAACATATTTTACTGAAATTTTTTTTATATATTTTATGAGATAGTGCGAATATCTCCTAAAAATTGCAAAGCAATTTGTGAATTTTAAATGTGTTTAAAAATGTTTGAAAAATTAGGTCCTGTAGGTTTCAATGTATTTCATTATTTCAAGCCGGGTTCAATAAAAAACTAATTGGGTGATATGATTTATTATATTCCTATAGGTCCCATAGACCGTCTGAAAAGCATACTAAAATTTCATTTTGATAAAGTCTTTTTTACGGCAGTTATCGTGCTAACGGACAGACAGACAGGCAGACAGGCAGACAGACGGACAGACAGACAGACAGACAGACAGAATGAACAAAGTCATTAACTCTTTTCAACTATGTTGTAAAGTGTTAAAAAAAGGAATTAAATCAATATATGCAAAATGAAAGCATTAAACTTGTATGGGACCCATATTACTTATATACGCGAATATTAGAAAATATAACCTGTATTAGTACATTACATGTATAAATTGAAAATATCAATAAACCCGTAATGGAGTCCAATATATGCCACAATGAAAGCACTAAAATTATATATATATATATATATATATATATATATATATATATATATATCCCCGTCCTACTTATATTGTCGCAGATTAGAAAATATGCCAGTGTGTTAGTAGAAGGTTACCCGTATTGCAATATGAATCTTAAAAATCATTGCCAAAATAAAACAGATGACGTAATAAATTGAAAATTTCAATAATCCCCAAAATATTATACCAGAAGGTCGTAATTGATTCCAATATATGCCAATATATATCAAAATATATGCCAATATACCTGTACTACTTATATTGTCGTAGATTAGAAGATATACCCGTGCATTTTCAGAAGATTACTCCTACAACGTACAATATATGAGTTTAAACAATTTGTGCCATAATAAAACATTGGCATAATAACTCGAAAATATCAATAATCCCTGAATCAATAATCCCCGAAAATATCAATAATAATTATGTTTAAACCTGAAGACCGTAATTGATATTATCCAGTCCAAAATGCAATGTCAATGAAATTTATTTTATATACATATCTCTATTATTCAAATCGGAAAAGATTTAATAAAAATAGTATGCCGCATAACACATTGGATTTATATCCGTTGCTAAACTACATGATATCATTTGCTTCAAATAAATTGATGGAAATCATATTGTCTGAATAATGCTATTTCCATGGAATGTTTGGCGACATTTTCGTCAAATTAGCGATAATTTAAAAAATCGCCAAATTTATCGCCAAGTGGGTCTGTAGAACTGATAGTCCCATTTTGCGACAAATTGTCGAAACAATAATATCCTCTAACAAAACATAATTAATTTCATTTATTAAGCGCAATTTTATCAATTTCGTGATATTTTTATGGATTTACAAACATTTTTATCAATTTGGTGATATTTTAAAAATTCACTAAATGTGTTACTAAGGAGGATAGATGGACTGACCGACAAATGCTACCGACACATCATTTCAGTACTCTCTTCTAAAAAAATAAATTTAATTTCATTGATTTGCGTCGTTTTATCAATTTGGCGACATATCCGTCAATTTGACAAAATTTAAGAAAAGTTACCATGTTAGCGATATTCCGCCAAATTCGTAGCTCTGAATTTGCAGATCTGAAGAATAAAACATCCTGATCCCGTTTGTATACACTAAATGAAAACACTGAAGTTGCATTAGAATATATACCCTTTCTACTCTTTTTCTGTTTCAACAATCGAATAAATGAATTTATTGGCTAAACGCAATATATAAGCTTGAAAACACTTTGCCAAAATAAATGAAAGTTATGTACGCAGTCCGCAATTAATATAATTAAAAGAAAAATCAAACCGTTATTTTCTAAAATATATTTTTATATCCATTTATTTATTATTCAAATAAAAAAATGATAATTAAAATTAATAGACACATTTAATTTAATTGCGTTTCTGAGCAACATGATATAAGACAGAATCTTCCTCATAAACTGCGAAATTAAATAACCATTTTGATTTCTTTATACTTTTCATTGTTGAGTAAAAGCTTGTGAAAAATAAATCATGGAGATAGATTTTCCATTTAAATTCATGTTTCAAACAATTCATACTTTCAGATAGTGACTAATTAGCGCAAAAATCCTGCACCAAACTCAGAAATAAAGTTTTAATTAACTTTGACTTTTTAAACAGACGATTTTCATCCTTTCCGTTTCGTTAAACCACGGAGAGTAGAACTCCTAGGAAAACGTTCCGTTTTTCATTAATATCTCGACAACCCCTGGTCTTAGAAACTCGAAACTTGGACAAAATTCATGCGGAGCTATTTCAAGGCTACTCACAAAATATTATTAAATTCGGTTTAGCCGTTCTCTCGTGATGATGAGACAAACGAAATTTTCGTTTTGTTCTAATATCTCGAGAACCAATGGTCGTAGAATCTCTAAACATGGACTACATTTTAAGTGGGACTATTTCCAGGCTATCCACAAAATTTCATCAAATTCGGTTTAGCCGTTCTTCCGTGATGATGGGACAATCAGACAGACAGACATATTTTTAATTTTATTTATATAGATATCTGTGCTCGGTAAAAAACGGAACTATAACTCCAGAACGAATAAGGAAAACAAAAATCTGATGTATAAGTAAATGATAAAATCAATTAAGTGCAAGTACAATGTAACTGCAGAGTGTGACTTTCTCACACATGTAAACCCACCCAAACCCACACACACACACACACACACACACACATATATATATATGTATATATATATAGTATAGAGTATATGTGGTAAAGATACATATATATATCTTTTTATTATTATAGATTGTATGTTTTGGGACATATACAAGGATTCCTGGAAAATACTTTAACCAATTCAATAATTTTATAATTCCATGGGTGTACATGATAAGTCTATGTATGGCAAAGTGACCATGTGCTATAAAATAAAAGTGACTGCAGCGCCCCAAGAGTGGAATTTAAAAAGTTTTCAAAACGAACTCGGTAACAAAACGAGATAGGAGGAAAATGTCAATTACCAATTTCGAGAGAAATATTCAATTAGTCGAAATTGACATCAGGAGCGCAAACGCGTATATAGAAGGCAATAAATACCTCTCAAAAATCGTATTATCAGGCCTCTAACATGGTGACACCTACAATGATTATAAAAGCACGAGGTTATATTATTTGCTAAACTCAAATGTGTTTTGCTATTGAAGGAGGACAATTTCAAAAGATGGTACAGCAGATTATTGTGTATGTAAGTGCTGTTTATATCAACATTTTCGATTTTGGCATCAATTTACCTAAACCATATTGTGTGAAATAAATGCCGTCTGTAACATTTTTATTATCGATTTCTATTGGTTAGACAAGATTCCATAACTTTGTGAATGGCTTTGTTCGTCCATCTCACATTGTTGTCGAGTTCGATTTCCTAACTTTTTACTTTTCTTATTACTTTCCTCATATACGTATTGAACATGTTTAAGGAAAGTATTGTGACGTGGTCAAAAATTCAAATCCGAGTTTTCGATGGAAGAGCACGTTTCAAGCATCCTTGAACGAGAATCAAACGTTTATGGGGTGCTGTCTGTGTGTTTGTGTGTGTTTCAGTGAGTCTATGGAGACAATATCTCACGAACAAATGGAGCGAAATTTAGCGAATTTAGAACGAAATTTAGAACAAAAATTGCAATCTACGAATATTGGAAGCCTATTGATTTTAAACGCAATCGAATGTCCAGAACTGTCCCAAATTTTCGAGTAACATTTTTAAAAAAATCATCAAAAAATCTAAACCTTCCATAAAGTCACGCAAATAATCATTTTGTATGTAATTTTTCATTAGAAAACGATTGAGATAAACTTTGGAACGCTTTCACGAACCGTTCTTGAGATATTGCATATTTTTCAAATAAATTTATCAAAAATTCACATAAAATAAAAAAAATATATATTAACTATTGTGGAATATGTTCACTTTTCACATGTAATATTATGCGATAAATTTCCTGACATCATTCTCGGGGATCTAGCTCGTTCCATTCATGAGAAAAGATACTGTGGGTAATAGTTTTGTATTTGGACGCCAATATAGTCATTTGTCGACTATAAGAATAAAATATTTCTCCATCCATAACGCTAGCCGATATTTTTGCGACGAATTTGGCAGAATGTCACCAACTTAGCGATTATTTAAATGTTGCCAAATTAACGAAAATGTCGTCAAATTGATGAAAATGACTCTAAAACAATGAAAATGAAGATAAATGGATAAAAATGCAGTATCATTAGAGTGATGTCTCTGACTTGGCGACTTTTAAATGTTGTCAAATGAATGAACGTGCCAAATAAACGAAATTGTTAAAAATATCGCTAAATTGATAATAATGACGCTAAATGGGAGGTAATGTTTTGAAATTTTTTTTATTCCGCCATATTACGGGCATACCTTCTAATATACTCCTATAAGAAATGCTCTTCTCCCCATTCGTCTACAACACTTGACGATACATTTAGCAAACTTGGCGACTAATCTAGTGACATATCGCCAACTTATCAATATTTAGCCCCAGATTGACGTGGAAATGAAAAATGGTGCATCATATTTTTGCATTTTCCACTGGGGCTGCCGCAACCACATTTTTCTTTCCTTATATACATAGTATAATGTATAAGGAAAGTATTGTGAAGAGGTCGAAAATTCGAATTCGAGTTTTCGGCGGACGAGCACGTTTCAAGCATCCCTCAACTAGAATCGAACGTTTTTGATGTGATGTCTATATGTGTGTGTTATGTGAATGTATGTTAGTTTATCCGACCGTGAGTCTAAGGATCTTACGAACGAATGGAGCGTTTCAAACGTGATTTAGCACTATTCAAACATCTCTGAACACGAATCAAACATGTTTGAGGTGATGTCTGCGTGTGTGTGTGTGTGTGTGTGTGTGTGCGCATGTGTATGTGTGTGTGCGCGTGTGTACGTGTGTGTGCGCGTGTGTATGTGTGTGTGTGTGCGTATGTATCAGTGAGTCTGTGGAGACGATATCTCACAAATGAATCTAGCGAATCGAACGCAATTTGGTACAAAATTACAATACGTGATTACAGGAAACCTATTGTTTTTAAACGCAATCGTATGTTCAGAACTCCCTAAATTTTGGAGTGAAATTTTGAAAAAATCATCACAAAATCAAAACCTTTAATAAAATTACGCAAATAGACATTTCTTATGTATTTTTTATTAGAAAACATATTTTATTGACATACATTTTAGAACGCTAGCAAAAATCGTTCTTGAGATATTTCACATTTTTCAAATAAATTTATCATAAAATCACATAAAAAAATATTGACTATTGTGAAATATGTTCACTTTCCATATGAATATCATGTGATTAATTTGGTGACATCAATCTCGTGGATCTAGCTCGTTCCATTCATGAGAAAAGATACTTTCAGTAATATTTTTGCATTTGGATGCCAATAGTCATTTATATGCAATAAGAATAACATATTTCTCCATTCATAACGCTTGGCGAGATTTTGGCGACGAATTTGGCGGAATATCGCCAACTTGGCGACTTTTTAAATATATTGCCAAATTAACGAATGTCGCGAAATTGATAAAAATTTCGCTAAATCAATGAAAATTCCGACTAATTGACCAAAATTCAATATCTTGGAAAGAATATAAAAAATCTACTATAAGAATAACCTATTTTTCCATCCGTAAAGTTTGGCAAAATTTCGGTGACGAATTTGTCGGAATATCTACAACTTGCTGAATTTTTAAATGTTGCCAAATAGCCGAAAATGCCACTTAATTGATATACATTCTCCAAATTGATGAAAATTCAATATCGCGGAAAGAACATAAGAGTAAATAAAAAGAGTGCACAGTTCTCTGTCCGTCCGTAACTCTTGGGTGGAAATTTAGCGAGAGGTCACCAACATGGCAACTATTTTACATGTTGCCACTATTGTTGACGACTATTTTAAAGTAGCAAAAATGTCGTCAAATAGCTAAAATTGACGCTAAATGGGAAGTAATGTCTCACAAATTCTGATATCTTCTAGTATATGAGAAATTTCCACGTATATGTAATTTCCACGCTCATCTCTACGTTTGTCTGTAACATTTGGGGGTGCATTTGGTGAACTTGGCGAATAATATAGCAAAGTATAGCCAACTTGGCAATCTTTCGCCCCAGATTGACGAAAATATCGTCAAAATTGCTAAACTGATGCTAAATTAATGAAAATAACGCCTAATTGATGAATTAATTATTAAAATATTTTAATATGTGGACTATATCGATGATTAAGAATGATATCAATATTGATAATTGTTTATTTAGAGTTGCGCGAAATATAAGTTAATTAGGTACTTATAGTAAAGTGACGCGAAATGTAAGTTAATAGTTTTACATGTTGCCATCGGAAATGTACATGTTGTCATCATGGAAAATCACTAAATGTACAATTCAACGTTAATCACGGTACCGTGGATCTTATGCATTATTTTTTTACTTAAAGAAGTAAAAAGGAGTAAAAAAGGAGTAAATTCACTGAAAAGGCTACAAATTCAAGGAGTAAATTCATTATAGGATGAAAAAGGAGTAAATTCAAAAAAGAGTAAACTCATTAAGGAGTAAATCCATTGTATTATAGAGAAAAGAGTAAATCCATTTTATTATAGAGAAAGGAGTAAATTTATTGTATTATATAAGGAATGTCATGTGCTGCCCACATAAGATTTTTTTCAATCAGGCATGGTCGCTTTGCTATAGATGAGGGATTCTACAAATACTGAAATTTTAAATTCATTAATCCAAAAATTTCAAATTCTCAATTTGTTTTCAAAATCTGAAACAATCATTAAAATACAATCACTAAACAATGACTAAATTACTCCAATAGCTACTTAATTGCAATAAGATATTGACACATCTTAAATGTTTGTATTTTCTGGTATCTTTGTAATTTTTTTTTCATTTTAGTCATTTCAATGACATATATGAACATGTGATTGTTAAGACATTATTTGCAAATAATGTACAACCAGAATTATTATACTAATTATTAATCAAAGTAATAAGTTATTACAATTGTTCTTAATATAAGATGGATAAATATATGAAGTTTAAAATTGCTTCAAAGGAATATATAAGTATTTTCCAGCTTAGAATTGGGGCACGTGGATGACATAAAAAATTGTGCATGTGAATAACAATATTGGGATTTCGTGATTCCGATTATTTCTAAACAAACCATTTCTGAAAAGTTTTAAGCTTAACTTCAGTAAGTACCTTTAAATGCCTCATCTTTAAATTTCACAAACTTTCATCCTTGTTTTCTAGCAGTGTTGCTTGCCAGTTCTAAAAATTTCCCTTTCCTTGAGAAAAATAAATCCCTACTTTTCAACTGTACAGATTGCCAAAATCATTCGGACTAACTTTAAGTTCATTTTTTGGAGGTGATATTTGTATTTCATTTTACACTTTAGTGTTTAATAGTCTTCACACATACATATTCATTTATAGAAAAATTGAGAGGAAGCAACTTTTTGTTTTTCAAATAAGTCCACCGGAATGTACAAAATCATAGGTATGGGACAGGGCATGGTAACATTTTATTGAACTAGCTTTCTTTCGTGCAATCTGAATTTAAGCGATTTTGAGATATTAGAAAGTCAAAAATATATTGCAAATATGGCAACTATATCGCAAATATATAGCAATTATATAGCACATATTAGTGTAAAAGAAGCGGAAAAATATTTAAAAAAGTTTTTTAAAAACTCAAAAATAAAAAACAATATAAGAATGGAATGCAAATATTTTAATTTTTGTAGAATCACCCATATACTTTCATATATTTGCTATGATAGCTACTTGCTTTGCAAATAGTGTAAAAATACAAATATTTATAATATTTTTAAACCCTACATTTCCTTGCTTGTAGAATCACCCAGATAAACTTAACGTGTATACTCATGGACTTTTCCTTACAAAGTTTTCGGGGGTGCTTAAGGACTTTCTTTGAATACCTATATATATATAAAACTATATATATATATATATATATATATATATATATATATATATATATATATATATATATATATATATATAATATATATATATTTAAATACAACAAGCCTATTGGTAGAACAATTTTTAATTACAGTTTTTAATTACAATGAAATTTCCCAATCTCTATCAGTCGATAAAGATTCCTCAACAAATTTGGATGGTGAATGTATTTGTAGAGTTGATAATTATGCTAATTTTATAAATCCACACTTGGGGCATACAGTTACTGGAGACTTAGCCATAGTTAAAAATTAATCTTTAAGAACCTTAATGTCATTTGGTACAAAATTCAGGTTACCTTCTTGTAATAACTCTAATAAAGTCTTAAAATCAATAAATCTTGATAAATATATTTATGGATTAGCTTCTAAATATGCTCAGCCTTTAGAGGCATTTAATAAGTGAAAATTTACTATTTTAAAGTCTATTAAAAATGCCATTTGGAGTATCAATTTATCTAGATCTGTATCTAATATGGATGATATTAATACTGTATAAATGTATAAATGTATTACTCTGTACAAATACATATTACACTGTATAAATGATTTACACAAATCTTTTGTTATTACTTATGTTGGTAAAGCCTCTAATTATGCTATTATTATGTAAAAGTTTCCTAATTATGTAAATGTTTCCTCTAATTATGTAAAAGTTTCTATATACAATATCTGTTAGATTATTTAAAAAATAATAGTCTATTTAAACTTGATTCACACTCTGTTAATAGTATCAAATTGAAAATTATCAATATGTATAGTGATTTAGATAATAATAATAAATTTTTGAAATTTCCCTATACTGTGGTTATTCCTAAATTTCATAAAAATTCTATTAAATTTAGAACTGCAACTAGTGGTCGTAATTCATACTCTACTACTGCTAGTAAACTATTACTAAATTATTTAAATGTATTAAATATTAATTTACGAGATTCTAGTGATAACTACATTATTCTAAATAACAGCAAAGAATTAAAAAATAAATTAACATCACTACGTAAAATAATAGGATTTCAAACTTTTGATTTTAAAGATCTATTTAATAATATTAAGATCACTGATCTTTATGATGTCCTATTAGCTTTATATAATGCCTATATTACTAATCATTCTCATCTAACTAAATTTACCAATTTTCCTAAACTTCTCCATTTTGTTCTTTTCAATAATTATATTTTTCAAGGTAATAAATTATACTTACAAGTCTCAGGGGTTCCACAAAGTGGCTGTAGTAGCAGTATGTCAGCTAATTCATACCTATACCAATTTGAAAAATTCTTTACTTCTACAGATTATAAAATTTACAGATATGTAGATGATCTGATTTGTTTAGTATATACTGATAATTATGTCATAGATATAGATTTCTATCCGGATAATTTGGAATTAATACCTAATGAAACTACTATTAGTACAAATATTAATTATTTGAATTTAAATCTAATTATAGAACCTACTAATGGGATAGTTACTCATTTATATGATAAAAAATATTTTTGTAAATTCAATATTAATAAAATATTACCTTTTAATTCCTGCAACTCGATTCAATTGTTTAGAAATATTATACTTAATTAACTTTTTAGAATTTATAGATTATTAGATGAAAAATTTCATGCTTTGCACATTAATAACCTCAAAATTACCAGTAAATTATATGAATATCCAGCATATTTAATAAATGGTATAGTTAATAAATTTCGATTAGCCTGAAATTCTTAATATTCTCTCCTTAGTATCTTATTTTAGCCTTACTTCTACATTCTCTTGTTTTTACATTAAAATATAATTTCATCTATCTATTTTGCAGATTTTACTGCAGAATATCACATTTTACTGTCATTAGGCAGTACGGTTTTTATTACTCACTTTGGCAACAGTAAATCACTTCATTACTCTTTAGCGAATGGCAACATTGGTCTAGTCATTTTTTGCTCATCATGGTTGTACATTTGAGGTGTATCTTAAGGTATTTATGTTTCCTTTCTATTTTTCAATCTTTATGCTTGTCCTAATAACACATGTTTATAGATAAATTCTATCTTGTGTTTCAGAAAGAAGCATTTTTGTGTTCATTTCGTTTAAATATTAGGACTTGAAAAATAAATTTTTCGAAATGAACTATACTTAAGCATAGATCTCTTCCACGTGCAAGGTTTAATGCTTGATTATTTTGGTATTCCTTTTTTCGATTTCTCTCCTTTGACATTTGTTGATTATCTTTAGATTTCCGAACTGTAATATGTATTATAATATCCTCATTATGGTTGAATTTCATTTTATTTCATTGTATTCTGTAGGCAAATTTTTAAAATAGTGTATTATGAGTTACCTCTTCTATTCTACCTTTGGATTTACTATTTTAATATTATATATATATATATATATATATATATTATTTTTTTCATGGGCCATAAATACTTTTCAAATATATTTTTTTAGTGTCCCTGAAATTATAAGTACTGGGCTTAATAAAATTTTAAATAACATTTATATGTTTATGTAATATTATAATATCAGAGTTAGACTTTGAGCCATTTTATTTATAAAAATGTGTATTTTCAAAAATGTAAGTATCATTGATATGTAAATCAGATTTCAACGTTTAGTTTTACATCATGAATGTTAGGAAACTTTTTAATAACGTGTCCTTGAAATTATAAGTACTGGGCTTAATAAAATTTTGAATAACGTTTTAGAGTATTAATTATCGGATAAGTAAATTATACGCTCTTAAATTGTACGAACTTGAATTATTTTTAGGCTATTAAAATATTTCATTATTTTAAATTTTCAGTTCTCTGCACTTTCACTTAGGAAGTAAAATATGAATTACGCTGGTAAATGATAAGTGCCCAAGGATAACATATTCTGTGTCTCAAATAAATAACAAAGTATTTAATATCATTTAATGAAATCCTGCAATCACATCATACGATTTACATATGAAATTTTATAATTTTTAGCAGCATAACAACATTATATTATACGTCTTTAAGCGTTTTTATATTTTTACAGTGCATAAATGTCAAACAGCAATTATACGCATTCAAGTTTTCATATCTTAATAAAGGGGGTTCTTATTGAGAAGAATGAAATATGACTAACATGCTTAATAAAGAAAATATTCTGGAAAACGGTCTTAAATTATTATAATTAACAAAATAATTTAATTAACTGCTAATATTATATTTTAAATATTTACTAAATAAATACTGTACAGAAAATATGAGCTCACAGAATCTTCATTTTATCATGTTAATAAAATAAATGTAGTTTTTGAAATAAAAGGGCAAATTCCGAAAGAACGATTTCCCTTTGAATATATCTATTAGCTTGTATGGGTGGGACGCCTCAGAAGCAAACATTTGTTAAGATAGTCAAATAACAATTTCCAACCGCTCTTCGTGCATTTAAATTGACTAGTGGCCATTACATGTGACACCTGCACACTAAATAACAGTTGTTGATAACTTTTCTAAACCTTTCAAAAACCTTTTAGAATTTAAGCATAAAAATGGCGTACATTTTATAATTCTGTTAACCTTATAAAATGGGAAACTATATTAAATATTAATTTATTATCTTGTTTAATTTTACCGATTGGCAACAAGAGGATATAAAATTGTGTTTTTATTACACCTGTATCGTCAATATCTTGAATATCATTTCCACGCCACAAAATTATTCAATTCTTCTGAAAGAATTTTTAACAATTAAAAAATTATATAGAGATACATTTATAGATTATTTTTCAGTTTTAATTGTTAGCATCGGAAAGATACCAAATTGTGTGCTTATTTCTTTCTAACTTCAATTCTTATATTGTGAAAAAAAATGTAGTTTTTGAAATAAAAGGGTATATTAAAAAAAAAAAAACATTTCCCTCTGAATATCTCATTCGGTTTGTATGGGTGGGACACATCAGAGACAAATTATTACGATAGTCATTCATACACAATATAGCAATTTCCAACCGCTCTTCGCGAGCTCAAATTGGATAGTGGTCATTAAATGTGACCCCTACAC
Source organism: Amaurobius ferox (assembly GCA_951213105.1). Lineage (NCBI taxonomy): Eukaryota > Metazoa > Arthropoda > Arachnida > Araneae > Amaurobiidae > Amaurobius > Amaurobius ferox. The sequence goes on from OX578133.1 coordinate 99,713,787, forward strand.
AATAAATAAAATTTGTTGATAATTTTTCTAAGTATCAAAGACCTTTTAGGATTTAGTCATAAAAATGGCGCACATTTTGAAATCCGGCCCATGTGTTAAATGGGAAATATATTAAATTTTATATTCTCAGAATGATTTAAATCTTTAATTTTTCCGATTGGCAACGAAAGGCTATAAGATTGTGTTTTTATTTCATCTGGATCGTGAATATCATGAATATCAATACAAAATTATTCAATTACTAGCAGCATACCCGTTTTTCGGAGTATATAATATAAAGAAACTTAACATTCACAATAATGTGCAAATTAATACAGTATACTGAATGACATTGTTAATCAAAATATTCTGTTAATTTATTGCTCCTAAAAAGAAGTTTAAGAAAATCTGTTCTTACTATCAAAATTATCTTCACGGGCATATTTGAAGAAAAAAACATCCAGGCCTCTTTTGTAAGCAAATTTACAAAAAATATGATATTGAATCAATTCATGCAAAATAAAAGCGTTAAAATTGTATGGGATCCGTACTATCTATATACGCGAATATTAGAACATATTACCTGTATTAGTAGATTGCATGTATAAATTAGATTGACTTAATAGATTGACTTAATAGTTTAATTTGTGTCATTCTAGGAGCAGTACACTCAGTATTTTGTGCGCTTTTATCCATAGTTTTTTAGTGTGTTGACATTAATACAGTTGATAATATAATATAATATATTGGTATTAATAATATAGATAAATTTGCAATGAAAAACAGATACATTTAAATAATGAATCAAATGTTGCAGAATTTCTGTAAATCAGTGTATAAATGCAGCTACTGAAATTTTAATATTACACGCAGAATATATTTTGGGTTAATGCATACCAAATTGCACATTTAAATATATCCTTTATTTAAACTTTCTTTATTTAAAATAAGGTACTGTTCCATTTTTCTATAGATACCTATGGGACCTCATTTTTCAAACAGGTGTTAAGCGAAGTTAAAATTCAGAAATTGCTTCCAAAAATTTTAGAAAATATTCAAATTATGCGATAAAATATATAAAATAAATTTCAACAAAACATGTTCGGTAGTTTTTTAAATAAAAATGTAAATAGTAATTACACCCATATAATATAGAGATCACGTGACCCACTTTAAAATAAAATATAGCATCCATATTTTTTCCAGAGTGTCAAAATCGTGATTTTTAAAGTTCTTTTAAATTTATATTTAATGTTGCATTAGTCTTAAAACCGCTTTATTTTTGCGTATTTTCTGTGCATCTATATTTTGCGTCAACGCAATTACAATATTTTTTAGTTTAAATGATCATCAAACTTTGATTATTTCTACAACGAAGCTTAATTTTAATGGATACAGAATGTAAACAAGTGACTGTAAGATGAGTTGTATAAGAATTGGTGAATTTTTCAAAATTATTTAACTGTGGAGTCTGAAATAAAAGTGTATGAATGAAATAATCACTGCTTTTACATAGAGAGCCAGACGATTTTCGCCTTTTTTGATGAAGTTTCCAAGTAAAATAAATTATTGTACCGTGTTAACTAAGTGTATATTTGGCGGTTTTTCGGATGACAACATGTAACACTATTTAAAAGTACCCGATAATCTTATAGTTCGTGTAACTACAAATTGACAATTATCAATATCGATTGAATCCGCAACAACCAATATAAACCATATATTAAAATATTTTAATAATTAATTCATCAATTTGGCGTCATTTTTGCAAATTTTACTATATTTTCTTATCTGGGGAGACATATCATCTGGGGAGACATATCATCAGTTTGACACCATTGCGCTAAGTTAGTTGACTATTGGCGAATTGTTGGTAAAAAAAGTACAAAACTATTACACAAGTATTATCTCTCGTGGGTGGAAGAACTAGATCTACAAAAATGACGTTAACAAATTTGTTGCATAGTATTTCATGAAAAGTGAATATAATTTCACGTTAGTTAATACCTTCTTTTAATTTTATGTAATAGTTTTGATACATTTATTAGAACAACGTGCAATATCTCGAGAACGATTTATGCTAAAATTCTAAAGTTTAGGTCATTCGTTTTCTAGCAAAACATTACATAAGAAATGATCATTTACGTAACATTATTACAAGTCCTATTTTTGAAGGGTTTTTCAAAATGTCATTAAAAAATTTGGAGTCTTCCGAACATTCGATTGCGTTTAAATACAATAGGCTTCCAGTATTCACTATTTGTAATATTTATACCAAATTTCGTTCGAAACGCTCCGTTCGCGAGATATCGTTTCTACAGGCTCACGAACTCACACACACACACACACACACACACACACACACTAACATACAAGCACTAAAACACACACCCTGACATACACGAACTGAAACACACACACACACTAATACACACACTAACACACACATATACTTACGCACACACACACACACAGAGACTAACATATGAAGACACATACATAATTACATACACACACATAAGTACATATACACACACACACACAGACATCCCCTCAAAAGCGTTCAGTTTCCATTATTTGACGTAATTTACGTTCAAACCTATGCATTATTATTATACATGGATCAACTGGTTAACCAGAAGAGCATTTCATCCGAAGACAAGGAACCATAATTCGCAAAGAAAATATATGATAAGTGCGAAAACATCGTCAGGACGTGCGTATATTGCACAAAGGAAATTTGATAGGTAAAAATGGTCCGCTAGATAAAGCTATGTACCGAGTTACACCTCTACATGCTCATGATGTAACGAAGTAACGTAACGATGTGAAAATTTTACGCACGACACGTTAGAACAAAATTTTATCTGACAATTCTCAAATAAAATGAATGAAAAGAGCAAAAATATAGTGATGACGTATGCAAACGACATAAAGACGTAACGTAATAACGTGAACATTTTAGATGAAAATATTACGCGAGATTAAACTGTGTGCCGATTTTAAGCTCTCTCTGTGCTCTGAAACCAGAGAACGAGCTCATAAATGAATACATACAAAAACGATGTAATGGTGTAACGTAATGGCGTGAAAATGCAAAGTACGATTGATTAGAATCAGGAAAACAGTTCATCCGAAAACACTGAATCGAATTTCACAAAGAAATGCATGAAAAGGTCATAAACATAGTCATAACGTACATAAATAATGCAATAACGTAACGTAATGACATGAACATTTTATGGATGAAAATATTCTTCTGAATTGAACTACGGGCAGAGTTTCAGCTCTTTACGTTCTCTGGGAGCACAGAAGAAACCCGTAAAAAATTACATACGCAAGTGATGTAATAAATTAACGTAATGCGCAAAAAATTTACTTCCGACTCATTAGAACCAGGCAAACATTTCATCTGAAAAGACTGAACCGTATTTCGCCAAGAAAATGCATGAAAAGTGTAACAACACATTCATGACGTACGTACGTAAAAAACGACGTAACGTAATGATTTGAAAATTTTATAGATGGAAATATTCAGAGATATGACTATGTGCCAAGTTTTAGCTCTTTACGTGGTCTGGGAGCCAATAAAGATCCCATGAAAGGGGTTGAACGAAGGATCAAATATACGTAAAGGATGTAACAACCTAAAATTGTGTTCCAAGTGTCAGATCTCTACGTTGTCTTGGAGCCGAGAACGAGCCCGTCAAAGATGTTGAACTTAAGGTACAAACACAATCCATGTGAATTTAAGCAGAGTCGTATAGGGATAAAATCTCGATGTTTATTAAAAAGAGGTAATAATGTTTATGAATTTTAATTATTATGCAAAAGAATCCCATATGACCTAAAGGTGTAATTTAGTAAATTATGCCATCTCCTGCTATAGGTTATAAAGTTATATTATCTGGCCCACTGACTCAAAAAATTGCATACTCTGAATTGTTAGTGGGAATGATTTCCATTAATTTTACTATACACGAAAATCTAAAAATTATAAGTTCATTTTTTTAAGCAAGGTAAATAAATAGATAAACACATTTTGCCTATCTATATATTGCTTTTCCTTTTCAGGTTCATATTTAACGCATTGTGCAGTACTTTAGCTGTACCTCTGATTGCATCATTTTATTTAACCCCTTCCTCCCGCGAATTCGCTTCTCCGAGCATAAAAGTTAACATTAAAAATTCGATTCTCTTTGGCGGCATTGTGTTTAATCAAAAAATGTGCGCTTTCTCGCCAAATTGTTGCAACCCTTGTCTGCAGATAAAATAGCATAGTGATGCTGGAGAGAAAATTTGAAAGAGGTGGGAAGATGAGAAAAAAATGGAAGAGCAGGGAGAAAGGAGCTAAGGATGAAAGGGGGAAAGCATTCGGCATCCCCAGAGATTCAGAAGAAAAGGGGGGGAGATCCCCTTTTTCTATCTTTTCCCTCCCAGAATGCAAGAGGAGGGTGAGATAGAACGATAGAAGAAGCTCTCTTTGTCTTCATTGGTCTTTTATGCGTATCTCGAAATTAAGTAGATGCAACAAGAGAGACATTAATGAAAACTGAGGGGAGGGGAGAAACGTTAAAAAAAAAGAAAACAGGAAAATGGAAGGAGCAAAAAAGCTGAAGGAATAAGACGTAGAGTGCTGAAGTTGAAAACGTTAATCAATTTGGAGATGAAAAAAATCTGTGCGTGTGTACGTGCATGGGTGTATATATATATTCTTCCATGCACTAAGGAAACTAAAGATCTATGCAGAAGGAGCGTAATTATGAGTCTCCACTAAGATTTTTGAAGCTGTTTCGTATTACAGTGAATACTTAGGGATAAAAAAAATTCTTTGCTTTTGCTTCTCAAACCCAGAATTATTTTGCGACGATGGCTGGTTTTTGTTTTTTATAGCGTAAACTTGTGCTACCTCTACGCATAGAGGAGCACATTATGTTCATCTAGAAGATGAAATGGGAGGGGAGTTTAGAATAAATTTGAATTTATTCAGCTGAGCTCTTGTCTTCTATCAATAAAAATGCTTTTTATGCTTTCGGGACCTGTCAAAAACGTTTCCTTGACTGAGTAAAGAAACACACATTAACATAAAACAGTTTTTCCTCATATCAAGCATTTCCAGATATCGGCATTTTCGCTTGGTTTTGCCTGAAAAGTTTTACAGTGTGATTAGATTTAGTTTCCATGAGGGAAAAAACGTGACACTTCTTTCTAAGCATTCTTACATTATTTTTCCCTCCATCAATTTTAATTTTGATCTTTTAGGATGTTTGCCAGCTCTTTACATGAGACGAATACTTAATCAATAATATATAAGATTGTTTTTCTAATCACTGTAGACACATAGTTTTTTCAGCGTGTTTCACAGTTAGCAACACTAATTTTGATGTCTACTTTAGAAACCTAATTTCAAATCTGGCGAGACATTAAGTATATATATAAAAAAACGTAAGAAAATTTTATTCACGGGAAAAAATTGTTACTCAAGTGTTCTTACAACACAATTCAGTAATTTTTTTTACCATTCTAGTCACTTTATGTGTTGTCTTGAATGGGAAAAATGAAGACGTCAAACGAACGTACATTTAGAGAATGAAATTTATAGAGAAATTAAAATATTTCAGCATATTTTGATGCCATTATAATGTAAAAATTTACCCTCGCGTAATAGCCACAATAATTTTTTTTTAATTTAGTTTCCAAAATATACTACTGTTGTATTATTGAGAAATTGCAATACAATATTAGATGAAAATCAGGTAAACAAATATAAGAAAATATTTTATACATGATCATAATTAATATATATATATATATATATATATATATATATATATAATATATATATATATATATATATTTATATGCTTGAATTTTAAAGATTTCGTTAAAATTTCTTAATTTTCTTATTACATTATCATTTAAAGTGTGCAAAAAACCTTGCTATCCCAACCGGGATTCGAACCACGGATATACGTACTGGTCAGCCAATTCCCTACCTTTAAGCTATGAGGGCACTGAATTGGAAGATCTTATCGTCAAAGTTGAATCTGCAACTCTGCATTGTCCACTCTCTAATGTCAGATTGACGTGCAACAAATAATCGGATTGACCACCTTCTGCTATTTTTACCATTTATATATATATATACAGGGTCTTTATAATTAAAGTTCCACTTTGAAATGGCCATAAAAGGAAAACTACAGGACAGAATGTTATCAAACGTGGTAATAGTTTACAGGAGATCATGGGATTTTAATTTCCGCAAAAAAAAAAAAAAAATAAATAAAAAGTTCAAAATTTCACCGTCAGCGGGGAATGGCGCTGTATGCAATATTGTTAAACGAAATAAGACATGAAGACATCGGTTTAAAAAGTTTTTAATCGTTTCTGAAACGTGTTACAAATCATGATCAATGTGGCTTCCACCATTTTCTGAAAGCCAGTTTAAATCGCATTACTGCTTTCTCAACAGTAGCTCTTAGCATATCAGAAGGAATGTTACGGACATGTCGGTGTATCACATTTCTCAATTTCTTCAAATTGTTTATGTTATCACCATAAACAGTACCTTTGAGGCAACCCCATAGCCAGAGGTCACAAGGGTTGAGGTTTGGTGACCGGGGTGGCCAAGAAAAGGTGAAGTGTCGGTTTATAGTCCGGTCATCCGTGAAATGTTGCTTAAGTAACTATTTGACACATGTACCAATGAGAGGTGGAACCCCATCCTGCATAAAAATCGTGGTGTCTAAGCCACTGTTTATGGTGATAACATAAACAATTTTGCGGAATTGAAAAATGTGATACACCGACATGTCCGTAACATTCCTCCTGATATGCTAAGAGCTACTGTTGAGAACGCAGGAATGCGATTTAACTTGCTTTCAGAAAATGGTAGAAGCCACATTGACCATGGTTTGTAATACGTTTTAGAAACGATTAAAAACTTTTTAAACCGATGTCTTCATGTCTTATTTCGTTTAACAATATTGCATACAGCGCTATTCCCCGCTGACGGTGAGTTTTTGAACTTTTTTTTGTGGAAAATAAAATCCCATGACCTTCTGTAAACTATTACCAAGTTTGATAACATTCTGTCCAGTAGTTTTCCTTTCATGGCCATTTCACAAAGTGCAACTTTAATTATAAAGACCCTGTATGTGTATATATATGTATGTATATATATATATATATATATATATATATATATATATATATATATATATATATATATATATATATATATATATATATATATATATATATATATATATATGGAAATAACTTGCCTTAGACTAGTTAACTAGATATATCTACAAAATATTAACATGGAGAAGAAGTGTGAAGTCTATCAGTTAACAATTAAATATGGATACTCTCGCTCTCTAGCTTTAATGACATTTAATTCAAAAAACACAAAAACACATTTCAAAAACATTTTCGAAAAATATACATAAAATATTTTAAAATAAAAGAATATATGAAAATTACAGTGTAAACGAGGCAAGAGAAGGAAAGGTGATTAAGAAGAATGGGTTAAAAGAGGATTAAGAAATTTAAATGCATGTGAAAATATACTTACTAAGGAATCTTAGCTAAGCTTAATATCAACTAAGCTGTACTATGATAAGAATAATAGAATTAAATAAAAATATGATAGTAGAAATATAAATAAAACTATAATAATAAGCAAATAATAAAATTGATTAAATCAGCGAGTGACTAACTGTTGAAACCAAATGAAATTGAAATGCATCCAAGCTAAAAAAAACTAGGAAAGCGCATAGCATAGAAAATGGAGATCAATTTAGAAATTAACTCTTCATCAGGACAGGTGTTAATTCTAAATTAAATCGAAATAAAAGCCTGATCATGACTATGGTGACAGTGTATCGCTATAAGCCCCATAAGCTTTGTCTACAGGCAAAATGAAAATGATTGAATTAAAACATTGAAATATACAGCATAAATAGATATTTTTTTTAAATGTGTGAGTCAAGAGCTGCGTTCACGTTAGATGATGGCCAGGATTTTTGCCAGGAAGATTTGATGGCCAGGTAACACGAATCATTCCGAACTGCAATATGTATGCCGGAATGAACATAGATTTGAACGACAATCATGTGAATATATGATTAGGTAAAAGATTCAGTATAAGAGTAGATACAAGAAGAAAATGAAAGGAGTGTTATATCAATAAAAACAGAAAGTGAATGCTTAGCATAAAAAAATGCTCTTTGCTCCAATTATAATGTATGCAAATAAAAAATGACTATGAGATTTATTCAAATATTTGAAATTATTAATTATATTATTAACAAAATATTCAGAATAGTGTTAAATTTTTTAAATTAAATTAAGAAAGCAATTACAAATACAAAATACAAAATAGAGCCTAATAGTCAAAAGCATAAATATAATACTTGCAAGCCTAAAATTATTACTATTTGTACACTAAATACAAACGTGTTAATTTTGAAAATAAGGATTTTTATGTTCATTAAAATTCAATAGAAATTTAATGTAAAGAAATAAACAATTAATAGAAAATGTAGTTAAGAAACATTAATTCAACATTCTACAATATATTGGAATAAATATAGAATTAATAATACATGAAGAAATTAATTAAAAATTATTAATGAACTAAGAACTGAGGGAAAGATATGATCAAAAAATAAAGTGCAGGATTGCGAATTCAAATATATATATATATATATATATATATATATATATATCCCGAATGAAAATGAAAGATTGCAAATTAAATGAAATCTATATAAATAAAATTGAAAATCTGTCTGTTTTTTTGTTTGTGTGTGTGTTTGTCTCATCATCAGAGAGAATGGCTATACCGAATTTAATTAAATTTTCGGGGAAGACTTGAAATAGCCTCTCGTAAAACTTAGTCCATGTTTCGAGTTTCTAAGACCAGGGGTTTATTGATATATTAATAAAAAATCTGATGTGTTCAACACGTGACTTTCCTTATATAACTCAATGAATTTACTAGTTTTACAGTAAAAAAAAATGTATAAGATCCACGGCGCTGTGTTTTTATCGTTGAAGTGTACATTTGGCGATTTTCCGGATGACAACATGTAAAACTATTTCAAAATACTCAATTACCTTATATTTCGCGCAACTCTAGATAAACAGTCGTCAATATTGATAGCATCCTCAATAAGCGATATAGTCTATATATTAAAATACCTTAATAATTACGTCATCAAATAGGCGTAATTTTCATTAATTTAACGTCATTTTTGCAATTTTGACGATATTTTTATCAATCTGGGGCGAACTATCGCCAAGTTGGAAATACTTTGCTATATTATTCGTTGAGTTATATAGTTAGGAGATATAAGTTATTCTTGTAGCAGATAAATGACTATCAGCATCCAAATACAAAAGTATTACCTAAAGTATCTTTTCACATGAATGGAACTAGCTAGATCCATGAGAATGATGTAACCAAATTTATTGCATGATATTACTTATGTAAACTGAACATATTACACAATAGGTAATATATTTTTTTTTGTTTTATATGATCTTCTGATAATTTTTTTAAAAATATGCAATATCTCAAGAACGGTTCATGCTAGCGCTCTAAAATGTATCTCAATCGTTTTCGAATGAAAAATTACATAAGAAATAACAATTTACGCAACTTTATTAAATGTTTTAATTTTTTGATGACTTTTTTAAAATTTCATTTGAAAATTTCGGGGGTTCTGAACATTCGATTGCGTATAAAAACAATAGGTTTTCAGTATTCATAGATTGTAATTTCTGTACCAAATTTTCTTTCGAATCGGTCCATTTGTCCGTCAGTTATCGTCTCCACAGTCTCACTGACACACACACACATACACATCTCAAAAACGTCTGATTCGTGTTCAGGGATGCTTGAAACGTGCTCTCCCGTTGAAAACTCGAATACGAATTCTCGACCCCGTCACAATACTGTCGTTATACATTATATGTATATAAGGAAAGTAAAAACGCACTATAAAATCTTCCATTGAGATAGCATTATGCAAACGATATTTGTTTCGTTATTTGAAAACAAGAAAAAAACAATCATGCATAAAGCATTGATTATGAAACACATTCCAACTGAAATGAAATTTTATTTAAACACCTCTAAAATGCCATACATTCAGTGCTGATATATTCTAAATTATCACAGTACTACAGAAAATTATTATATTTGAAAACTTAAAACTTCATGGGGAAAAATGAACTTTGCTCAAATGACGTCATCAAAATACAAATCGTCTGGCTCTCTATGTAAAAAGAATGAACATTTTATTCATATCGTTTATATTCCAGACTCCAGGGCTAAATAATTTTGCGTAAAAATAATTCAGCATTTCTTATACAACTCATCTTACACTCACTTGTTTACATTCTGCATCCATTATAATTAGGCTTCGTTATATAAATAATCAAAGTTTGAAGATCATTTAAACTCAAAAATATTGCAATTTCGTACAGAATATAGATTAACTATGTTGGAAAGTGTTAAAAATGATATTTTGTTGTGAACAACGTAATTAAACCCAATGATTGAACCCAATATTTGAAAAAAATGTATTATGCTGCTAAGCAATGCATTAAACCCAATAAGTCAATACAGCAATGTGTGTATCTTTTTTTATTTTAATAATAAAGAAATGTATATAAATAAATTTTATTGTAATTGCATTTTTGATTGGATTACATACAGCCTTTGGGTTTAAAGATTACATGGATAATTTATATTTTCACATTCTTACGTCATCTGTTTTATTTTGGTGAAAGATTTTTCAAATCCATATATTGTAGTGCGGGTATATCTTCTAATACACGGGTATAATCTTCTAATCCACGCGACTATAAGTTACACCGGTATATCTTCTAATAAAATTTTACTGCTTTTATATTGGTATATATTGATTTAATTTCATATTTTCTATAAATTTGTTTAGTAGCAGGATCAGGATATTTTAATCTCCAGATCTGCCTGTGAAGAAAAAATTTTATAGCAAGAATAGAGATTCTTAAACTTCTTTTTAGGAGCATAATTTGAATATTTTAATCGAATGTTTTGAATAACAATGTAATTTAGAATGCTATAGGAATTTGTACATGATTGTGAATTTTAGGTTTCATTATATTGCGTGCTAGTAGTATACCCGTTCTTCGTACGGAAAATATAATATAAAGAAACTTAACATTCACAATTATGTGTAAATTCCTATAGTATTCTAAATGACTTTGTTATTCAAAATATTCTGTTAAAATATTTAATTTAATTCCTCTAAAAAATGTATAAGAATCTCTGTGCTCGGTATACAAAATTATATTCACAGGCATATCTGAAGAATAAAGCATCCTGGTCCAGTTTCTAAACAAATTTCGAAAAAATATTTTTTAATTCTCACAAAACGACAGAGATTATCTAAAATATCGTACTTATGCAAAGTATTAATTTCATTGATTCGACGTGATTTTAATATATTTAGTGTCATTTTATCAATTTAGCTACATTAAAAAAAACGCCAAACATATCGCCAAGTGGGCCTTTAAAACTGACAGTCCCACTTGGCGACAAATTGACGAAACATCACCACAATACTATCCCCTAACAAAATAAAGTTAATTTCATATATTTAGCGCAATTTTATCAATTTCAAGATATTTTTATGGATGGATTTACAAACATTCTTATCAATTTGGAGATATTTTAAAAATTCGCTAAATGTGTTACTAAGTAGGATGGATGGACTGACCGACAAATGCTACCTAAACATCGTTTCAGTACTCTCTTCTAAAGAAAATACATTTAATTTCATTGATTTGCGTCATTTTTATCAATTTGGCGGCATTTCCGTTGCATTGGCAATGTTTAAGGAAAGTTGACAAGTTCACGACATTCCGCAAATTCGCAGATCTGAATTTTCAGATCGGAAGAATAAAACATCCTGATCCCGTTTGTATATACTAAATGAAAACACTAACATTATATTAGAAGATATACCAGTTCTACTCTTATTCTATTTCAACAACCGGCAAAATGAGTTTATTGGCTAAACACAATATATGAGTTTATTGCCTAAACATAATATATAAGTTTGAAAACTCTTTGACAATATAAATGAAAGTGATGTATGTAGTGCGCAATTAACATAATTAAAAAAAATCAAACTGTCCATTTATAATATATATTTTTTTATATCAATTTATTTATTATTCAAATCGAAAAAATAATAATGAAAATTAACAAACACATTTGATTTAATTGCATGGATGAGCAACATGACGTAAGAAAGAATCCCTCATAAAATGCTGATAATTAAATAACCATTTTGATTTCTTAATACTTTTTATTGTTGAGTAAAAGCCTGTGAAAAATAAACCATGGTGATAAAGTTTCCATTTAAATTCATGTTTCAAACATGCAATTTCCAAAAGTGGCTGATAAGCGCAATAAACTCCCACCAAACTCAGAGATAAAGTTTTAATTCACACTCACGTTTTAAACCAGATATTTCTATTTCCAACCTTTTCGTTTGGAGGAACCAGGGAGTTAGAGAGTAGAACTCCTAGGAAAAGTTTCGGTTTTCATTAATATCTCGACAACCCCTAGTCTTAAAAACTCGAAACATGGACTAAATTTTAAGTGGGGCTATTTCAAGGCTACTCACGAAATTTCATCAAATTCGGTTTTGCCGTTCTCCCGTGATGATGAGACAAACATACATATAGACAGACACACAAACATATTTTATTTATATAGATTCTGTATGAAGACGGGTATGCTGCTCGTTTCAAATAAATATCCGCGTTATTTTGGGCAATTAAACTCAATTTAATGAATTACAAAAGAAATAAAAGGAAACTAAATTTATGTCTGTAGGGACATTCATGTACTACCCATATCAGATTTTTACAGTCACTACAAACGCCTAATGTATTTTATTTTTCACTAAAATGCAGTAGTTGTTAGTAATCGTTGCACTATTCTACTTTTAATACTATGAATTTGCATGGCATTTTATCTTAGCAGACCCATTTTTTTTGTGTTACAAATATTTACTTTAAAATGTTTTCAATGTACATAAATATAATTGAAAAACCGAAAATCTGAAAATTTCTACATGTATTATATATCTGATAGTTAATTTATAATTTTGAAGTTAAAAAATATTAATTTACAATTTATCATACATATCAATCATAATAACGATCATAAAAATCTTTTTAAATAAATACAAAGATAGTTCTATTATATAATGTCTACTTTTGTTTGACAATATTTTGTGCATTTTCGAATAAGGATTCAATCACATTTATACATCTATATAAATAAAAGAGAAAATTTATCTGTGTGTATGTATGTGTGTTTGTGTGTTTGTGTGTTTGTCTCGTCATCACGAAAAACCGGCTGCACCGAATTTCATGAAATTTTGTGGGTTGCCTTAGAATAGTCCCACTTAAAGTTTAGTCTATGTTTTGAGTTTCTAAGACCAGGTATTGTCTAGATATTAATAAAAACACATAATTAAACCTTCTATAGACATATCATTGAGCAGATATTTTTCCGCAATTTTTTTTGAAGAAAATAATATATTGCTAAGCAACGGAATCATATTCAATGAGATTATATAGAAAATGCTGTTTATTAAATCTAAGAAATATAAAAATAAATTTTATCGGAATTACATTTATGACTGGACTAGCAGCATACCCGTTCATCGAACAGAGTATATAATATAAAGAAACTTATAATTCATAATCATGTGCAAATTATGTTAAAATATTAAATTTATTGCTCCTAAAGAGAAGTTTAAGAATATCTGTTCTGACTATGCAAAATTACCTTCAAGGGCAGATCTGAAGAATAAAACATCCACGCCACTTTTGAAAGCAAATATACAAAAAATATGAAATTGAATCTATATATACAAAAAAGCGCTAAAATTGTATGGGACCTGTACTACTTATATACTCGAGTAATAGAAGATTTAACCTGTATTAGTAGATTACATGTATAAATAGAAAATATCAATAAACCCGTAATTGATTCCAATATATGCCAGAATGAAAGCACTAAAATTATATGGGAATACATACATATATATATATCCCCGTACTACTTATATTGTCAAAGATTAGAAAATATGCCTGTGTGTTAGTAGAAGATTACGCGTATTACAATATGAATCTTAAAAATAATTGCCAAAATAAAACAGATGACGTAATAAATTGAAAATATCAATAATCCCCGAAATCATTATACCAGAAGGTCGTAATTGATTCCAATATATGCCAATATATATCAAAATACATGCAATATACCTGTACTACTTATATTCTCGTAGATTAGATATACCCGTGCATTTGTAGAAGATTACTCGTACAACGTACTATATATGAGTTTAAACAATTTTTGTCATAATAAAACAATGGTATATTAACTTGAAAATATCAATAATCCCTGAATCAACAGTCCCCGAAAATTTCAATAACAAAAATGCTTAAACATGAAGACCGTAATTGATATTATCCAGTCAAAAATGCAATGTCAATGAAATTTATTTTATAACACTTTATTATTCAAATCGAAAAATATTTAATAAAAATCGTATGCCGCATAACACATTCGATTTACATCCGTTGCTAAACGACATGATATCAATTGCTTCAAATAAATTGATGGAAATCTTATCGTCTGAATAATTCTATCTCCATGAATGGTTTGGCGACATTTTCGTCAATTTAGCGACAATTTAAAAAATCGCCAAAATTTATAGCCAAGTAGGACAGTAGAACTGACAGTCCCATTTTGCGACAAATTGACAAAACATCATCACAATACTATTCCCTAACAAAACACAATTAATTTCATTTATTAAGCGCAATTTTATCAATTTCGTGATATTTTTATGGATTTACAGAAAATAAAGTTAATTTCATATATTTAGCGCAATTTTATCAATTTCAAGATATTTTTATGGATGGATTTACAAATGTTCTTATCAATTTGGTGACATTTTAAAAATTCGCTAAATATGTTACTAAGTAGGATGGATGGACTGACCGACAAATGCTACCTAAACATCGTCACAATACTCGTTTCTAAAAAAATAATTTTAAATTCTTTGATTTGCGTCGTTTTTATCAATTTGGCGGCATTTCCGTCAATTTGGCACCGTTTAAGAAAAGTTGCCAAGTTAGCGATATTTCGCGAAATTCATAGCTCTGAATTTACAGATCTGAAGAATAAAATATCCTGATCCCGTTTGTATATACTAAATGAAAACACTAAAATTGTATTAGAAGACATACCCGTTCTACTCTTTTTCTGTTTCAACAATCGGTTAAATGAATTTATTGGGTAAACACAATATATGAGTTTATTAGCTAAACACAATATATGAGCTTGAAAACTTTTTGCCAACATAAATGAAAGTAGTCCACAATTAATATAATTAAAAGAAAAATAAAATCGTTCATTTATAAAATGTATTTTTACATCCATTTATTTATTATTCAAATAGAAAAAATAATAATAAATATTAACAAACACATTTAATTTAATTGCGTTGCTGAGTAACATGATATAAGAAAGAATCTTCCTCATAAAATGCATTAAAGAACTATTTTGATTTTTTTATACTTTTCATTGTTGAGTAAATACTTATGAATAATAAACTATGCAGATAGATTTTCCACTTAAATACATGTTTCAAATAATTCATGCTTTCAGATAGTGACTAATTTGCACAAATATCCTTCACCAAACTCATAAATAAAGTTTTAATTCACGTTGACGTTTTAAACAAACGATTTTCATCCGTTCAGTTTGGATAAACCATGGAGTTAGAGAGTAGAACTCCTAGGAAAACGTTCCGTTCTTCATTAATATCTCGACAATCCCTAGTCTTAGAAATCCGAAACTTAGACAAACTTTATGGGAGGCTATTTCAAGGCTACCCACAAAATTTCATCAAATTCGGTTCAGGCGTTCTCCCGTGATTATGGGACAAACAGACAGACAGACAGATTTTCAATTTTATTTATATAGATTACATCACTTACCGATTTCTGGGTGAAATTCACGGACATAATTGATCTTCAAAATTTCTTAAGTCATTTCTATTATTTTGGCAAATATTTTTCAAACTCATATATTGTGCTTAACCAATTGTTGTAAAAATTAAAACGGTACTTGTATATCTTTTAATGACATTTAATTCTTTTTTCATGACAATGTGGCATACGTTGATCCAATTTCACAGCGCTTTCTTTCATTTAGGCATATATTGATGCAATTTTATATTTTTTGTAAATTTGTTTACAAACGGGGCCTGGATGTTGTGTTCTATAGCTCTGCCTGTGAATATAAATTTGTATAGCGAGAACAGATATTCTTATACTCCCTTTTAGGAGAATTAAATTAAATATTTTAATAGAATGTTTTTATAGCAACTTTATTTAGAATACTATAGGAATTTGCACATGATTGTGAATTTAAATTTCTTATATTATATATTCCGTACAAAGAATGGGTATACTGCTAATTATAGTATGCTATTGGAAGGTCTATTTTTAACAAGAAAAACTGTATTCATTCCACTTCGGAAAGATAAATCACCCACTCCATCTCCTTAATATGCATATATGTGTTCTAACAGCAATGTCAACGATTATGTTGATTCTTTATATAAATATATCCTAACTGGCAATCTTAGCTTTGTAGATAATTTTATCATACGTACTATTATGCAAAAATGCACTAGCTTCTTTTGTCTGGGCTTTTCAATTGTGTATCTAATATTAAGGTTTTGTCATCTGATTTAAACACGTTTATTTATTGTTTTGCTGTTAAGCACCATTCACTAGTAGACTGTTTTGTAAAAATTTGAATTGCTACAGATCTTTTAACCATATCAAGGATTTTAAAATGCTCATGAAAATTGAAAGACATGAATAGTAGCATTAAAGTTCTACAACAGAGTTATGTTATCACTTATTTTGACCAAACAGCTAATACATATGCCATTATTTGTAAATAAACTGCAAGCAGCTTCTAAAGTAAGATTTAGCAAACAATTGTGTTTTATTCAACACATTTCAACTCTCTCAACATCACCAAAACTATTCTGGCTATATATGGGATGTCCCGGAAAATCCATAAAATTTATTTCCACAACCTGCAAAGAACCTTGATGCCCCAACCGGGAACTGAGCCCTAGATCTCCGCACTACCTTTGAGCTACTGGGGCGAAATTACAAGCTCCTCTGCCTTATGACCTCTGCATTCTACACTATCTGATATCAGATTGGCGTGCAACTGACAAGCTGACTGACCACCTCCTGTTATTTTTACCTCAGGTTAACCTCCTTATGATATCTTTATCCTCCAGGCTAGCTTCCTGCAAGGTCGTTATCCTCTCGATATGAAATCGGCGCTCAATATGCCACAGTCCACTGAATCCTTGATAGTCGTACTAGGATCACTTTCAGACCTTCGAGATCTTTGCACTAACCTACAGGGTTGATTTGTTCGGGTGTCATTGTAAAGAAACTTGCTGTCTCAACCGGGAATCGAACCCTCGAAATTGCAAGCTCTAATTATCAAAGTGAACTCCGCAAACCGTTAGTCGTAGATATATATTTTCGATTGCAAAAATGTTTTAAATAAGGTAAGAATTTATCTTATAGCAGTTTTAAATCGAAAACCTTATTTTTCTGAAAAACACGAAATATTACTTTTTATGTCGTCTCTCAATCCGAGATTTCCCATTTACTGAAGATTTCTTTATACATTAACATGTAAAAATGTTCGATTATTTTACGAACAAACCTTATCGAGATATAGCACCTAAAATTTTCCTCAGTTTTTGATGAAACATTGAGGGTTGAACACAAATTGAATATCATTACGTCAGCAAATCACTGAAAATGAACTCAGTCTTCCATATGAATTATTATGTATTAATAGACTTTCGGGGACCCCTTGATAAATCTGTCATAAAATATGTCATTAAATGAAATGTAAAACAAGTATCCTCAAATGCTTAATTTTCATTCCATACGTCCTTTCAATTCTAGCACGAAAGTATGGATTCACACACGTGAAAAAGTAATCTATGTCATGAAATTCAATGATTGATACCTCGATTTAGGATGGATATTTTATATTAGAGAAAAATATTATATGTTACAAAGCATTCAGTTAAAAAGAATAACACATTACATACTTTTTATACTTATAAAAGATTATTTTGAACGTTTTTATACATGGTAAAAACAAAAGATCAAGTCAACTAATATAAAAATTAATAGGATTTGCGTTAAGAAATGTCGGACTACGGCGTTTGAATTTTTAGTAATATTTTAGCTAAACATTAAAGTGAAACACATTTAATTAATACATATGCAAAAGATTATATAAGTGTGAAAACATACGACCTCAACAGTAGTTATAAAGTTAAGAAACAATAGATATTGCAGTAACAATAAACAAAAACAGCAATGAAAACATAGTAAACGAAAATTGTAAAATGCAAAAAATGAAAATTCCAAAATATAATAAACAAAAGTTAAAATCACCATAAATGAAAATTAAAAAACATAATAAACAAGAAAATGTAATAAATAATCTCTATATATTATTTATGATAAAAGTTGTAAATATTTACCAGTGACACAATATAAGATTGATTTCTCTCTACCTATAATAAATAAAATATATTTTAAAATGCTTGAGTATACGAATTTTTTTAAATGAAGTATAAGTACATCAGAAAATAACATTACAACGTAGAAACGTAGTTTACACGATATAAAACATTAAATATACGTAATAAAGGAAATATTATTTCAATAGCAGAGTATATATAATATTTTATCTTAATTTATTAAAATACGTTAAAACTTTATAATTTGAAAATGATTATTACTTAAACCTGGGATTCTAAAGATAAAGTACATTATAGAAACATTTTAATTTTCCCAGTACGTACATAAGACATTGCAGAATACATTTTTAGATATAGAAATGTTTGCTCCATTATGCAATATAAGCAAAAAGGAGCCTTCATGTGATGACAAGTGGTGTGTGCACTTCATGTTTGACGCAAATATTAAGCACTCTTATTCTCTTTTACATACTTATTTCGTACATACCAATGTTCGGAAAACCGAAAGTATCATCTCCAGAACCGGAAATGGAAATCATTAGTAATCACCCACAACCCCCTCTAGAATTTGACGCTGAATCCATATCTGTCATCATCTAAATCCATATCTGTCATCCTCTATATCTATAACCAATTATGAGAAATTAATGTTTCAAGGCAAACTTTTTCCAAAAAACAATTAATTGTATTGCAAAAATGCTCCCACCTATAAACACCAGAGTAAACTAAAATTGATTTTAAATCTAGCTGTTGTCACCATTTAAGTGTAAACCTTAAGTGCCCATCTAAAACTCTCAATTTAAATTGTTCTGTTTCTTATATGTAACAGCCTTGATAATTGTTTTTGTCATCAAAGTGGATTGATAATAAATGCAATTTTTATGTTACTGCATTTGCTATTTTACTACTACTACATTTGCTAGTACTTCTTTACTACTGCTACTAATACTACTGCATTTGCTACTTTAAAATTTGCTACCGTATAGCATTTTATTTTTGATATAATTTTCCTATATTTTTATGCATTATAAATAAATTTGTAAAAAGTTAAACAATAATATTAGGAACACAATTCTAACAATTATTTGGTATAATACATATTATGTATCAGGAAAAGAAATAAAAGTCACAGTTTAAAAGTATTCTAAAAGTTTTAGCATCTAAAACTTTTGCGTAAAAAGATCAAGAATTTTTGAAGTTTCTATTACATTCCCTGCAATACATGGTAATGTATAGGGAAAGTATTGGAATCATGCCGAAAATCACAACTCGAGTTTTCGACGGATCTACACGTTTCGAGACCTGTAGAATACGAAAAAACCATTTTTAGCGTGACGTCTGTGTGTGTGTCTGTGTGTCTGTCTGTGTGTCTGTCTGAGCAGATTTTGTATCCACTCTAACTAAAAAAGTAATCGACCGAATTTCATAAAATTTGGTAGATAAGTCACTTGTGGGCGACTCTGGTGCTGATTAGTTTTGGGTACGATTCGGGATAAAAGAACTCGCCTTTTTTTGCGAAATGGCCCGCAAAAGTTTGTATCCACTGTAACTGAAAAACTAATGAACCGAATTTCACAAAATTTGGTAGATGAGTCACTTGTGGATTACCCTGGTGCTGATTAGATTTTGGTACGATTCGAAAAAAAATAACCTGCCGTTTTTTGCAAAATGGCCCGCAAAAATCGTCAAAATCTAAACTAATGAATTAGATATACTAAAATATATCCATTAAATGCTCGTTTAATACGTAATTTTTAACGACGAAAGAAAAAGATCAACCCCATTACACTAGGACCAGCCGTTCTCGAGATATTTTAGTTTTTCGTATTTTCTCTACGCCACCTTTAATAATAAGTCCGGTTACCGAATGAGAACGAAAATTGAATTAAAAGTGAAATAAATTTAAAAATAAATAAAGAGAACGTGAATATAAACGTCTGCAGGGAAAGTCATGTGCTGCCCACATCAGATTTTTTTATACTGTTGCATCGTTTGACGCAAAAATGCTTGTTATTTTTATGTGTTTATATCAAACTGTCAATAATTTATGATTCAAATCAGAGCAAAAGAAAGAAATATTCGAATATAAACTTCTCTGATAAATTGGATTTTTCAATAATCAAGTAGAATATATATATCAATTTTTTAGTTTTATATAAATAAAAAGATTAGACAAACATTTTATTAACAGTTTACATTTAGATTATGATATGACAACGAGATATCTAGAAATAAAACTTTTGCTTTTCTGGAAAATAAATTTTTTATTTCCAATTTGCGAAGCTCGGTGAATAACATATAATGTTTTTTCAACATGTTTTAAGAATATTATGTATGATAAAGCACAGAACACAATAAATAAAACAATTGGAGTTTAAATTTTTTTTTTCAGTTTTATTAAACTTTAAATTTTTCTTCTGAAAATTTTTATTACATATATATTTTCATTATTGGAATAATATGCTTGCTTAAAATAGGAATTTTTACAGATATATTGGGCTAAAATTATATATTTATAAGAAGGGACAACAAATTGGAAATGCATTTTAGTAGATAATGGAAAAAATAGCTTCATGCTATAAAAGTATACAAGACACTCGTTGAAAATTTAAGTATGTATAGTCAGTCAAAAAAAAAAATTCCGAGCACCGTGACTCAGAATAATACCAGCTACAAATAAATGTGACTCTAATTTGCATAAGAGACAAAATGCAAAGATGCAAAAATATATAATTAATTCTATTTTTAATCAGATAGCTCAAATCTCTTGTGTAATTAACTATGCAAAGTTCCGCGTATTCAATGTAATTTTTTGCTCACATATTCTGCAAAGTAATTCTTCACATTAGGGAAATATATGAATGTAG
This sequence comes from Amaurobius ferox, assembly GCA_951213105.1. Lineage (NCBI taxonomy): Eukaryota > Metazoa > Arthropoda > Arachnida > Araneae > Amaurobiidae > Amaurobius > Amaurobius ferox. The sequence goes on from OX578133.1 coordinate 99,735,328, forward strand.
TTTAATTTTTCAATTTAAGGATATATTAGTGTCGATTTTGATTTCTAAATGAAATTCGAAATGAATTTTTTATATAAAAAGCATGTATAAAATAATAAATGTAATGTCATATACGAGAAACCGACATGGTACGCATGATTTTAAATCGAATCGACTTTTAAATGTGTCATTACAATTTACATTATGGAGTTTTTCCTAACACAAATGCGATAACAATGTCTTAGGCACACGTTGCACAAATATTAAGAGCTCAAACTTTGCATTGCACTGAAATTTAAGAGAAAAATTTCTGCCCAACAGTTAATCGGCTGTTGATGAATGCTACACAAAAAGTTTCAAAATGCAATCTTAAATATACGCCCGAAAAGAATGAATAAAAATTTCGCACACAAAAATTTCCTTACTGCTGAATCGATTATTGTCAAAATTTACCCACGTTTCTATTCCCGCTTTTTCAAATAGAAAACTCATAATTATTAATTAAAATTAGAAAATGTGTTTGGAGATGATAAATGGTATTGTAATATAAAATAGGAATTATTTTGATAGGATAGTTAATTTGGAAAATATACACGAAAAACTGCAGCACTAATTTAACATTAGGAGCTCAAAATTTTAGACAGTTATAACTCCCTTACGGTCGGAGTAAAATATATAAATTTTATATGAATTCGAGTGCTTTGATCTGGAGAATCAGAAAAATTTATCAAACGTTTGTATTGCCCTTAGAAACAATCGAGTAGATGCAGAGTTTTATATGAAGTCAACCCCTTATGCGAATTTGATGTATTTAAAGAATACCCTTCGAATCTAATGCATTTGGTTTTACGGTAAGATCCGAATAATAAATGATAAATACCATGAATAATAAATACCATGAATAATAAATACCATAGAATAATAAATACCATGAATAATAAATACCATAGAATAATAAATACCATGTTAAAAACATAAGTAATGAGAAACCTGCAAAAAAAATGAATAGTAAATATGCAAAAAACAATATTTTGTTATTTCCACACCTTCGGTTATATTTTTTGTGCCCCATTATTACTTTATCCTATTATTTTTCTATCATATTTTTCAGGAATTTAAAACATGGATCACTTTACGTATATCTTGTAAACGGTGTCATTTAGTACCAAATAAAAGATGGCATTGGCTATTAAAAGAGGCATTTAATTTAAAATGATTATTTATTCAAAATTATTATTTATTATGAATTTTTCAGTTTTGTAAAACAAAAATTTTGAAAACTCCAAAATGTTTTGTTTGAAAATTTTCCCATTCTGATCGTAATGAAAAGCTCTTACGATTATTTAATGTCAGTGATACAGTCCTCTTTAAAATGTGATTTCTAAGCAATGGCAATATAGCAACTTAACTATCAGATTAGATCAACTGAATTATATCCACTTCTGATTTTTTCCCATTTTTTGCTAAATGTCATAATTCACGAACAGGATGCACAATCTTGAAATATTTCGCAAAATCTAGCCAAAGCTCAATTTTCTGATACGTAGGTTCAACAGTTTTAAATTACAATATCGACGTGTAGGAAATGGAATTAATAGATAACAACTAACTCATACTTTTGAATAAAATATATTGCAAGCATATTTAGCGCCTATTTCTATTTATTAATTACTGATAAAAAATAACAAACATGTTTGCTTTACATTTGCCTTACTAGTTACAAGCAAACAAACACTGTGCATAATTTGTATTTATTTCGTATTAATACGAGCGTAACTGCTTCACATAAAATTATTAACAAAAAGCAAATTAAATTTTATATTCTTATGATTCATTCATATTTTCATGTGAGATTATTAATAATAGATTTTAACTGGTTTGGCATTTTTTTTAATTTTTAGGCTTTTTAATTTTTATTTGGCAACCATATGCGAGAATGTTGGTAAAGTTCAATACCACCAAATGAACGGCTAGCAGTTGCAAAAATTCCGCGCTTCAACAAAATCCTAACAAGGCCAGCACAATGTAGTTTTTAATACATGTGGGTGCAATACAGGAGAAGTTTCGATTCCTGGCTCAAACCGATTGTTTTTTAACAGATAATATTATAGCCAAAAACTCTACAATGGAGCCAAAACACAGCAAATTGCGCCAATAGTCGAAAGGAATAAAACTATGAACCCTCGTGTTGTTTTGAAAGGGTAAAATATGGCAATTCTAATAATATGTTACAGTCCCATAATGGTAGAGTGGGTAGCAAATATGGGTGCCATACAGAAAATTCGGGTCAAATTATTTTGAAGTCAAAAATAGAATCAAATACTTTTGGCTACACGACGTTTATTAAGTAATTTGAATTTATAGAAGATATATTGTTTATATTTTTAGCCTCAGATAGGCATTTTTCTGTGAATGAAATTATTATTTTATTATTCCATCCAGTATAAATGATTGCTAGAGTAGGTGTACATCAGAATAATACTGAAGCATTTCATTTTACTTCAGAAGGGAAAAAATTGACATGTTTCACCCTGCTCCGTATACTATAAGCGCCTCCCAACTCTACATCACCTACAACAGGTATGAAAGTTACAGATATTGGCCTGGCATATGCCCTTCTTCTTTTACAGCTTTTATCCCACCTTTGGGTTTCTTACCCGTTTTGCCCTGCTATGGGCCCCACGGCGCTATTGAGTTTTCGGAAGGGTTGCTATCTATCCAAAGGGTTAGTGCTCTTTCCCTGAAACTATGCCCCTTTTTCCCAGCGTTTGGGAGGACCTTTTTAGGTATAACAGCTTTAGGACATAGGCGCACTTGCCTATCCCATTGAATTGATGTCAATGATCGACTACTAGTTCACCTTGCAGATTGACATCTCCTTGAACTCATGTAAAATAGTTTGACAGTGAGTTGCAGAAAACATATGCATACGCAAAAGAAAGAAAAAAAGATATATATATATATGTGTGTGTGTGTGTGTGTGTGTGTGTGTGTGTGTGTTTGCAAGACCTGGAAACTGGGGACATTCGTATGTTTACACACCAACAAACCGCGGACCACCTTCACACCTCGGACGTCCTCGGTTTGTTTTATTGCGAAAACGTGAATCTGAGAACTAAATTTATAATGTAAAAGTTTTTTTTTATAAATCTGGAGGTAGTCCTCGATTAGTAGGCTTATAGTGTATTGTGTGTATGACGCGCTCATCAGGTGTGTATCCGATAAAATCGAGGTCCCCGCTTTCATGTTATAAAATGTGTTTGGACGGAGGTCCTCGTTTACTCGTAATTTCCACACGTTTGATATTACACAACCGGTTTTGGGTACTTACAAGTCAAAATTGTAGGTTTTTTTATTCATCGTATTGATTATTTTATTCTGCGCTTAAAGATTGAATTGTATTTTTACTTTAATGCCGTTTCTAACTGTTTGATATATGCATAATTCCCTTTTCAAGTCCGTAAGCAAGGAGTAGTTTTTTGGGGTTAATCTCTCTTCGGAAAAAATCTATGAAAAGTACGTAAACATAAGATCGTACCAGACCTACCCCCCCCTCTTTATTATTCATATTTAGGAGGGGACTATCACGGAAAAAGTTGTCAGGGTCCCAGCTGGGGATGATGCTGGCCTGATCTGTTATCAACACAGATTATTTTTTGTGAATGCTTAAGGATATATTTTTCGGACGTGAAGCTGGGGAGGGGGGAGGGGGAAGCCCTCAAATCCGCTATTGTCAGAAACAAGCCGTTTCGCTACATTTTTCAATGTGCTAAAATAGAATGAAAAAAAGTGTTCCAATTATTTTTAATCATTCTAATCCTCACTTTAACAAATTTTAATTTTAATTTAGAATAAAATTCAGTGTAGTCGATCAGTTATATTTTGTAGTTCAGCATGTAGACCTTATTTCAATAAATCTAATTTTTAGCTGTGCAAAAAGTTAACTTGGCAGAACAGGCTTCATCTATTTTCAAATTTATTGCAACGGAATTAGTAATATTTCATTTCACACACGCATTTATTTTTATGCTATTGTTAGTTATACATAGGCTCTAGGTTCTTGTCGGAGATCGCGTTAAGGTTGGTCCCGCCTGAGATAGCCAAAGATTTATTTTGGGGACTTAAAACTGCAAATAAAGCAATAAACAAAGCTTCAAATCTTACACACAATAAACCGCGTTTACCTTACACCTTTCTGGTAGGTCGGACGGTCTGGGTTTCAACAACAACAACAACACAATAAACCGCGGACATTTTTTACACTCGGTGAAACGCGGACATTTTTTACACACAGTAAAACGCGGACATTTTTTACACACAGTAAAACGCGGACATTTTTTACACACAGTAAAACGCGGACATTTTTCACACTCAGTAGAATGCGGACATTTTTTACACACAGTAAAACGCGGACATTTTTTACACACAGTAAAACGCGGACATTTTTTACACTCAGTAGAATGCGGACATTTTTTACACACAGTAAAACGCGGACATTTTTTACACACAGTAAAACGGGGACATTATTTATACCAGTAAAAAGCGGACATTTTTATATGCAATAGAACGGGGACAGAAATTATCGATTAGCTAGGCTATTATTATTATTAGGAATTCTTAGCAACTTATATACCGAACATCAAACTATTAATATTCCAAATTCAAGAACTTTTTAATCAAAGAAATTCATTACGTACCGTTTATTAGAAAATAGAAAAGCTTACAAAATTATTCTAAAATCCAAATGTTAAAAATTTACGTTCCATGTCCAGTGTGATATATGGCCCGTGTAGGGAACAATGAAAACATTATTTCATTTTATTATATTATTTTTAATAGTTAAGTTATTCTTTACTATATCTTCGTTTTGTATTAATGTTTTTCTCTATATGTTATGATTAACTCATGCCTCCATAACATGAGTTTATTGCTAATAAAGAAGTTAAAAACAATATGAAATGTAAAGAATTGCATATATTAAAAAACAAATAATGGAAATGTATTTTAAAAAATGACGGGTATTTAAAGTTAGTATTACTAAACAAATATCTAATTAGCAAATTATTCAGTTAAGTAGGAAAAAGAACCCAGTAAAATGTTTTCCATATTAAGTACGGAGGAAACATAGAGGATTTTATCGGAACTGAATACATAATAGGTGCAGGCATGTAATCAGGAGTGATATCGGGGTATATCCCCCATGCCAGAAATTCAAAGTTATCAAAATTTGATTTCATATACCCCCCCCCCCCCCCGAAAAAAAAACACTTTCTAGCTACGCCCTTGCATAGGTGCACATAAGGGTGCTTATGGGCATGAAGCCCCCGAGACGCCATTTTAATATACAAAAAGAGTAAAAATAACAAATATTTCTCTAAAAGAAATTCTTAATCCCCCCCAGAGAAAAATCTGGGTGCCCCACTAACTAAATGTATCGATATATATGCACAATTAAGTGCATATATTCCACACTTAGGTGCATATTTTGTGAATATTTTGCAATAATTTTGAGCATCAGAAAAAAATATTCATATATAATGTTGAGCATATTTGCATATTATTTGGCCTAAATATTGTGCATGAAAATCCGCGCCCTACTCATTAAGATAAGGAATGAGTTGGTTAAAAATATAAAGTTGTGACGAGACTTTAGAAACAATCCTATCAACATGAGTGTCTTATCGGACTAGTCCGCCCTGAGCCCAACAAGAGGAATATACCGTTTTTTTTAGAATAACTCAAAATTCGGAGCATCTAGAATGTCTAAATTTTATATATCATTGTCCTTTGGGGTATATTACATTTCATCGCATTTCGAACCTTATCGGGCTAGCCCGTCTTGGCCCACCATAGAAATTTACTCGCTTTTCAAGAATAACTCGATCAATCGGAGTAGCTAAAAATGTAAATTTAGTATATCATTTCCTTTTGGATGGAATTTAATTTAGATTTTAAACCTCATCGGGCTAATCCATCTTGGGTACGCTGAAGAATGCTTTCGTTCTTGAAGAATAACTCGAGAATTGCAATAGCTAAAAATTCCAAGTTCAACATGTCGCTAGCTTTTGTGGTATATTTAAGTTTCTTCGGATTTGAACTTTATCGGGATAGCCCGTCCTGGGCCCGACATGGGAATGGACATTGCTTTTTTAGAATAACTGAAAAATCGGGGCAACTAGAAAATATAAATTTAGTACATCCTTACTTTTCGAGGAATATTTAAATTCCTTCGATTTTGAACCGTATCGGGCCCGCCTTAGAAATTCACTTTTTGTAGGGAATAACTCTAGAACAGGAGTATATAAAAGTTCCAAGTTTGGAATGTCGTTGTCATTTGCGGTATATCTTAGCTCATTGGATTTAAAACCTTATCGGGCTAGCCCGTCCTGGGCCTAAAAAAAAAGAATGTACTCGTTTTTTTAAGAATAACACCAAAACTATAGCAGCTTGAATGTCTAAATTTAGTATATCATTGTATTTTAGGGTATATTTTATTTCTTTGGATTTTGAACCTTATCAGGCTAGCCCGTCTTGGACCCGACGTAGAAATGTACTAGTTTTTCGAAAATAACACGAAAATCGAAGCAGATAAATAAATCAAAATTTAGTATATCATTTTCTTTTGGGATAAAGTTTAATACTTTCGAATTTGAACCCTATCGGGAGAGCCCACCCTGACTCCGACATAGTAATGTACTCGTTTCTTAAATAACTCAAGCAGAACAGCTAAAATATTTTATAAATCATTGTTTTAGGGGTATATTTTAATTCTTTAGATATTGAACCTTATTGTGCTAGACCGTTTTAGGCCCGTCTTAGGAATGCACTCGTTTTGGGGGAGCAAGTTTAGCACGATCGCATTCCTAACACGATCGCATTATTAAGGCTGACTCAAGACGGGATAGCCCGATGAGGTTCAAATTATAAATTATGATAAACCCCAAAAGAAATTGATATACTAAATTTAGAATTTTTAGCTGCTCCGATTCACGAGTTATTCTCGAAAAACAGTACATTATCACTATGTCGGGTCCGAAGACGGTCGAGCCCGAAAGAATCAAAATCCAAAGAAATAATATATAAGACATATCGCAAATGACAACGACATTCTAAACTTGGAAATTTTAGATACTCCGGTTCTAGAGTTATTCCCCCAAAAAGTGAATTTCTAAGGCGGGCCCAAAACGGGTTCGCCCAAAACGGTTCTAAATCGAAGGAATTAAAATATTCCTTAAAATATAAGAATGTACTAAATTTATATTTTCTAGTTTCCCCGATTTTCCAGTTATTCTAAAAAATAGGTCCAAGGTCGGGCCCAGGACGAGCTACACCGATAAAGTTCAAATCCTAAGACTTTTAAATATACCCCAAAAGCCAACGACATGTTAAACTTGGAATTTTAGCTACTTCTCGCGTTATTCTTCAGAAGCGAATGCATTCTTCAGCTGATCCAAGACAGGCTAGCCCAATGAGGTTCAAAATCTAGATTAAAATCCATCCAAAAGGAAATGATTTGCATATACCAAAGACTGCAAATACGACCAAAAGTCTTAAATGACACGAATTTCTGGGACGTTAGCAGGGTTGATGTACTTATCAACAAATTCGACATTTTCTGACTTCAAAGGTTCCAATACGATTTTTGCGAAATGAGTGTTGGCTCGGTCAGGTCAAAAGACATATTCACCTTTTCTATAATTAACACGTATATGATGAATGAGCCTACGCGTAATACATTCTTTTTGGTAATCCAGATTTGTGGATAAATGATTGGCTGATGCCCTTTGGCATAATCGGTATATAGACCAAAACGTTTTGTTTAAATTTAGCTTTTTTCCAATATTTAATATTAGATGGAGTGGCGGACACGTCTTTGGTGTAAAATTCACCGTTTTCACAGATGGTCAAATGACAGCGGATAAAACAAAACTCGCTATCTATATAATAAAAGGCAATGTCTATGTGTGTGTCTGTGTGTGTGTGACTTACACACTATACGTTCAGCGACCGCGCGTCGGAGAGCTACGAAATTTCGCAATCGGAGATCCGGGGGGGGGGGGGACACGTAAAACCCGATTTTTAAAATTTGAATTATTTTTTTAGTTATTTAATGTTTTATGCGATTTCGACGGTTTTTCCCTTTTTTCTCCACCATCCAGACGTCGTAGAAAAAAACAAATCACACCACCGGAAAGAGCAGACAAATGCGAGTAAAAATATATCAATCTCAAATCTCAGGAACAAATTATAATTTTTTTAAAGATTTTAAAACAAAAGTCACTTTCGGTTAAAAAAAAACGAACTTTGGTTTTTAAATCCTCTCATCTCAAAAAGTACTAATGATTTCGACTATGGAATGAGAATATTTTAAATGATATTAATGAAAAGCGTAAACACTGAAGAAATAAAAAAATAAAAATAAATAAAGTTATGGAGATTGTCACGGTGCCTTAAAATTTCCTTTTTAGTTTTAACGTCATTAAACTAAACCAAACTTTGTTAACTCCACGGGGTTGAGGGTACGGTAGCCCAGTGGTTAACGCGTTGGAATTGCACTCTGTAGGCCCGGGTTCCATTCCCACCACTGCCAAAACTGCAGCCGTGATTCATGCGGAGTACGATCACGTTAAACATGTGGGTCTGTAAGTCCCTCCGAGAGGTTGGTGATAGGGGAAGGAGGGTACGGTTCCTGTGGATGCCTCCCCCACTGGGTTCCGGTCTAAATTGGGTGAATAAAAAGAAAGTTATGGAGATTGTCGCGGAGGGCGCGGTTGTCCAGTGGTTAGCGCGCGGGAATTGCACTCGGTAGGCCCTGGTTCGATTCTCGCCACTGTCAAAACTGCCGCCGTGTTCACGTGGAGTACGATCACGTTAAACATGTGGGACCGTAAGTCCTTCCGACAGGTTGGTGGTAGGGGAAGGAGGGTACGTTCCCTGTGGATGCCTCCCCTGTGGATGTCATGGGTTTTGGTCAAAATTGGGGGGGGTGCACTTCCTGGCCATCCAAACAGTTACCTTACACCTTTCTGGTAGGTCGCGCCAGCGAGTTTGCCACGGTCAGAAATTTCAAGGGTAGCGAACAGGCTGGTCGCCAAAGGCGGCTAGTCCAAAATAAATTGTCTACTGTCGAATTTTCGAAGCAAGTAGCGACATTTAGTTTTCGCAAGCTTCATTTGGATATTCGTTCGAGATGGAATGCAAACTTCGACGTTTTCCAAGCTACGGACGTTCCAACTAACACTATAAGCGCTTCAATTACATTGACTTAAATTTGGATATGCGAACATACGGGTGGAAGAATCTCTCAAAAACACGGCTATGGGACAAACCCTATCCCAAACAGGTTGACCCCCATTTGCAGGCAGTTGACACCTTTGACACCACCCATCAGAGATAACGTACAATAGATCAGAGGATACGACTCTCCTGACCCACAGGAAGAAGATAAAAGAATTTGAGAGCGGAGAATTTTAATCCTTCAAACAGTGACCTCTAGAATAAAATTTGTTAGGAATTTCTTATTCATCCAATATACTTCCATAGTTTATACATTTTTAACATAAATACTCTATATTATTTATATATATTCATTTTCAATTTCTTTACAATTTTCAAGCTCTCAAAACCTTAAGCCACAAAATAAGTCCGTGAATTTAATCTGGGAACTTTGGATTTCCGTCCTAATTTTTTACTTTTTCTATTGTTCATTCTTATTAGGTCTCAATAAATATGACAGAGTTGATTGAGTATATAGCATTCGATTTACAGAATTTATCATTATACTTGCAATGGAGTACAATAGAGAAACATTGTTTTTCCAAATCAGCGTATTTTCTTTCAAAAAGAAAATGAAATATAGATAAGTAACGTATGCAACTCATGATTTCCACTACAGATTAACAGATTCTTATTTTGTTGGAAAACAGCAACACAAATTAGAACTTTCTTCAACCAGATATCACTAAAATGAATAGGCTTATTGCAGTTACCAATTAAAATATGCACAAAAAGTTGAAGTAAATTGGTTCATTATTTCGTGAGATATGGTGTTTCTGGAGAAAAGTAAAATATCTAATATCTAGTAAGTAACTATTAAACATACTATTAAACTAACTATTAAACAATAGTGTCCATTAATTATTGGTAAAATGTACTTAAGTTATTTTGTTACATAATAATTGTGAAAATATATAATGTTTTAGGATTTTTCCCATTTTGGATCAATAACGACTATATCGCAAGAACGGTGTAGATTATCGTTCTAAAAATTATGTCATTTGCTTTTAAACAGAACTTTACATATTAATTGGCAATTTTCGCAGGAAATTTTTAAATGTAATTACGTTTCAATATAGTTCCGATATTCGGGGAAAATTAACTGCAGTTTGGCTCAATTCGATTTTCTCATAACATAATTTATTTTTAATAGTTTCTTTATTTTTTATTTTATTTTGTTTTATTTTACAAAATCTTTTTGAAAAATCGGTATAAAGAACCTAAATGATTACAATTATAGTGTGTTACCCTTCACTTTAAAGAGCAAAAAAAATAGATTAAAACCGCACTTCCTAACAGTATACCTAACAGTGGGTGGAGGGGGTAACTTGCCTCCCGGTGGGACTAATGACATCACGAAAAATAAAATTATATTGCGGTTATCTTTCACAACAATGATTGTAACTATGAAGTCACGTGGTCATTGAGCCATAAATAAACTCTTATGTATGATTATCTCAAATTTTGTTCTATGCTGTCATGTTAAAAAAATATGAAGTTTAGAATAAATTTCGAACTCGAATTAAAAAAAAAGTATATCATGTTCTAGATTATTTATAACAAAGCTGGATATAAGATTTCATGAAAATCCGTTAATATTCGTGGCCGCTATCGGGAATACAAGAAATCGACCACAGACAGACGGAGGGACATCATTAAAAAAAAAGGCAAAATGTGTTCAGGAGGTCTTAAAACATATTGGCATCAAAATCACGAATTTGAGAAAACTATTATGTATGTAATACTACTACACGAATATCTATGTGATATACACCATATGAATACAAAATATTATAAACAAGAAAGATCAATAATGCATAAAGCATTGATTATGAAACATTTTCCAACTGCAATGCAATTTTATTTAAACATCTCTAAAATGCGATACATTCAGCGGTGGTAGTATTTTTAAAATTATCACAAAACTACAATAATTTATTATATTTGAAAACTTAAACTTCATCGAAAAAAAATGAACTTTATTCAAATGATGTCATCGAAATATAAATGACCTGGCTCTCTATGTAAAAGAAGTAAATATTTCATTATACACATTTATTTTATTCCTTTCATTCATCACAATACTACAATAATTTATTTTACTTAAAAACTTAAAACCATCGAGGTAAAAGTAACTTGAATCTGTGTTTAAAACTTCATCGAAAAAGTCTGCTATAAAATCGTCTGCATAAAACTTCATCGAAAAAATCGTCTGCTTCCCAATATAAAATCAATGAATGTTTCATTCATATCAGCTATTTTGCAGACTCCATGAGCTAAATAATTTTCCGTTAAGGAAATTCAGCAATTCTTATACAATTCATCTTACAGCTTGGTGTGTTTACATTCTCCATAAATTAAAATTAGGCTTCTTTGTAGAAATAATTAAAGTTTAATGATCATTTAAACTCAAATATATTGTAAGTGCGTTGTTTCAGAATATAGGTGAACAGAAATTAAGCAAATAAAGCGATTTTAGGACGGATACAACACTAAATATAAATTAAAAATAACATTAAAAATCACGAATTCGACCCAAGGTGGATGGCATTGAATATTTAAACTCAAATATATTGGAATTGCGTTATTTCATAATATAGATGCACAGAAAATAAGCAAAAACAAAGCTGTTTTAGGACGGATACAACACTCAATATAAATTAACAAGATCAACCATGCATATAGCATTGATTATGAAACACTTTCCAACTTCAATGCAATTTTATATAAATATCTCTAAAATTCGATATATTCCTCGGTAATATTTTTAAAATTATCAAAATACTACATTAATTTATTATATTTGGAAACTTATAAAATCATCGAAAAAAATGAACTTCATTTAAATAACGGCATTGAAATATAAAATGCCTGGTTTAAACATCTCTAAAATGCGATACATTCCTAGGTAATATTTTTAAAATTATCATAATACTGCAATAATTTATTATATTTAAAAACTTCATCGAAAACAAATGGAATTTATTCAAATGACGTCATCGAAATATAAATCGCTTCTATAAAAATGTAGCATTTCATTCATAAACATTTTTCCAATTCTTTCATTCATCACAATACTATAATAATTTACTTGATTTAAAAATTTAAAACCATGGAGATACAAATAATTTAACTCTATGCTTAAAACTTCATTGAAAAAATCGTCTGGGTTCTTTGTGTAAAATCAACGAATGTTTCATTCAAATCAGCTGTATTGCAAACTCCATGAGCTATATAATTTTGCTTTAAAGAAATGCAGCAATTCTTATACAACACATTCTACATCTTTTGGTGTTTGCATTTTTCATAAGTGGAAATTAGGCTTCGTTATAGAAATAATCAAAGTTTGATAATCATTTAAACTCGAATATAATGTAATTGTGTTGTTTCAGTTAGTAGATGCACAGAATTTTAGCAAAAATAAGGCGGTTTTAGGACGGATACAACACTAAATATGAATTAAAAATAACTAACTTTAAAAATAACGATTTTGAGACAAGTTGGATGCCATATCTTATTTTAAAGTGGGTCACGTGATCTCTTCATAAAAAGGATGTAATTATTATTTTAATTTTTATTTAAAAAACTACCGAATATATTTTGCTATATTTTATGGGATAATTTGAATATTTCCTAAAACTTTCGAAGCAATTTGTGAATTTTAAATTCGCTTAAAAAATGTTTGAAAAATTAGGTCCCATAGGGTTCAATGTATTTTATTTTTTCAATCCGGGTTCAATCCAAAACTAATTGTGTGATGTTATTCATTTCTATTCCCACAGGTTCCACTGACCACCTGAACAACTAAAATTTTGATAAGGTCATTTTTGCAGCAGTTATCGTGCTAACGGACAGACAGACAGACAGACAGAATGATCAAAGTCATAAACATTTTTCAACAATGTTGCAAAATGTTAAAAAGAACTTTAAAAATCAAGATTTTGACACAAGATGGATGCCATATTTTATTTTGAAGTGGGTCACATGATCTCTTTTTATAATATAGGTGTAATTATTATTTAAAATTTTATTTTAAAAACTACTGAATATATTTTGCGGAATTTTTTTCATTTTTTTTATGGGATAATTTTAATATTTCCTAAAACTTTCGGAGGAATTTGTGAATTTCAAATTCTCTTAAAAAATGTTTGAAATATTAGGTTCCATAGGATTCAATGCATATCAGTTTTTCAACCCGGGTTCAATCCAAAACCAATTGTTTGTTATTATTCATTTATTTTCCCATATGTCCCACCTACTGTCTGAATAATATAGTAAAATTTCATTTTAATAAAATCATTTTTATGGCAGTTATCGTGCGAACGGACAGACAGACAGACAAAATGAACAAAGTCATATACACTTTTCAACTATGCTGTAAAATGTTAAAAATATGTAAATACTCGTGTTATTTTAGCTTGAATTAAATGTTGAAATATCGCATAAACGATATCCAGAAAATGCGTGTTTCATTGCAGAAATAATATAATTTCAACATAATATAAAATGTTTATGTACATGTACACGTATGCGTAAAAAAATATTATATGCAACAAAAAATCTAGAGTATGTGTTTTATATAAAGAATTAAAGTTTTCAGCAAAAAGCAATGAACACAGGTTTTGGTGAAAATCAGAAGAATGCCCCTTGCTCTAAGTTTCCCACGGTAGAGAAGAATTTTTCAGGGAAGAGTGTATTTCACCCCTCATTTGTGACTCCAAGGGGATAATGATTGACACTAATCTTTCTTTGCGGCTAAGCAGGGGGCTGCCGCACACTAAAATATTCGTCTAATGGCCAAAGAGTGTAGGTAGGTATTCGAACGTTTTGAGAAAGAGTTTATACAGAGTCTTTACAATTAAAGTTCCACTTTGAAATGGCCATAAATGGACAACTACTGGACAGAATGCTATCAAACTTGGTAATAGTTTACATGAGATCATGGGATTTTATTTTCCGGAAGAAAAAAAAAAGTTCAAAAACTCCAGGGGGAATGGCAAAGGTCCGAGGGGCAAAATATACCTTCATGTTCGAAAGAACTTCGTGGGCAAAATAGACCTTCATGTACCTTAAAATGTTCGATTTTCCAAATAAATTAGAAACGGCTCCTTTAAAATTTGATAGAGGCTTGAAATTTTGCACATGGACTAATTATGTGATGAAAACACTCAATACGAATACAGTTTTTTTTAAATGTTCGTTTAAGGGGTGCTTCAGAGAAAAACGTCCGAAAGATGAATTTATGAAAAAGAAAAAAAACATGCTTCGGGATGAGATAGAGATGTCAAATGTGTTGTGCGGATAGATAGTTTGGAAGGCAGAGAGTGTACAGTTTCAATTTTCCAATATTTTCTACCGTAGGGATGACGCACATCAAAATGTTCGATTTTCGGAATAAATGAGAAACGTCAATTTGAAATGTGATAGATGCTTGAAATTTGATATATGGGCCAATAATCTGATACAATACCCAAGAAAAACGGAATTTTTAAAAAATGTGTATATAAGGGGGTGATTACCCTACACAGAAACATTTGAAAGGTGAAATGATAGAAAAAGCATGCTTTGTGATGACATAGAGACTTCAAATTTATGGTACAGGTAGATAGTTGGAAAGGATGAAAGTGTGCACTTTCAGTTTTCCCACATTTGCTAAAGCAGGGGGGTGCCGCACAATAAAATATTCGATTTGACAAACAAATGAAAATCGCCTCCTTTTCAACGGCTTGAAATTTGGTATATGGACAAATCATTTGATAAAAAAACACAAAATGAATACAATTTTCCAGCAATGTTCATAGGGGGGGTGCTACACAGGGAAAGTTTGAAAGGTGAAACGAAAGGAAAAGCATGCTTCGTGATAGAATAGTTCAAATTTGGAATATGGGTAAATAGTTTGAAGAAAAGAAAGTGTGCAATTTCAGATTTCCAATATTTGTTACTTTAGGTGTTGCCGCACACCAAAACGTTCGATTTTCCGAATAAATGAGACACACTTCCATTTAAATGTGATTGAGGCTTGATATTTGGTATATGAACCAATTATCTGATAAAAGACGAACTATTTCAAAAATGTTCATTTATGGGTGTCGATGTCGAAGGCCCAGACCACATTTATGGGTGTTCACTATAGGAAAAACCGTTCGAAATGTGAAATGATAAAATAGCATGCTCCGGGAAGACATTGAGACTTTAATTTGGTGTACGGGTAGATTGTTTGAAAAAAGAATTGTGCAATTTAAGTTTTCCAATAGTTTCTTTTGGGGGGGAGGGGGGGGGGTATGCACACTAAAATATTCGATTTGACGAATAAATGTGAAACGCGAATTAATCAAACATTTACATTATTCGAGAGTTGCTTATTCCGACACAGTATTTTTTCAACTGGTATTCGGCTTGTATTTATTTTAATTATCCTTAATGGATGTATAAGAATATTTATTCTCGCTATACAAAATTATCTTCACAGGCAGCTCTGAAGGTAAAAACATTCTGGTCCTGTGTGTAAACAAATTTACAAAAACTATTTTCTAATTACCACAGGGCGACAGGGATTTTCAAGGAACATGAACTTAATTTTTCAAAAGATTGAATTTTCATTAATTGGGTGTATAATTGTCATTAATTTAGTATCATGTTATCAATTCGGCAGCATTTTCAGTAATTTGACAGCATATTAAAAAGTAGTCAAATTTGTCGGAATGTGGGATAGTTAGACTAAGAGACAAGTGCTACAGAAAATCATTACAATAATATTATCTTTCAAAACGCAACAAGACAAGTCATTTAAAAAGCACAAATTTTAAATTCGTATTATATTTTTTAAACCAACAATAGGAAAGTACACGTTACAGCTCGAGAACCCTAAACGTTCAAATTTAGTTCAAATTCAGCATATCGTTGCTTTTTAACACTTTACAGCATAGATAAAAAGTGTTTATGACTTTGCTCATTGTGTCTGTCTGTCTGTCCGTTCGCACGATAACTGTCGTAAAAATGACTTTATCAAAAGGAAATTTTAGTATGTTGCTGAGACGGGCTGTGGGACATACGGGAATGTAAACAAATAATGTCACCTAATTAGTTTTGGATTGGACCCAGATTGAAATAATTAAATACAATGAACTCTAAGGGACCTAATTATTCAAACATTATTTAAGCGAAATTAATTCAGAAATTGCTTCGAAAATTTTAGGAAATAGTCGAATTATCCCATATAGTATATAAAAAGAAATCAGCAAAATATGTTCGGAATATTTTGAAGTAACAATTAAAATAATAATTGCATCCACATTATATGAAGAGATCACGTGACACATTTCAAAATAAAATATGCCAACCACTTTTTTTCCCAGTGTAATCGTGATTTTTAATTCTTTTTTATTTATATTTAGTGTTGTATCCGTTTTAAAACCGCTTTAGTTTTTATCTTTTCTGTGCATCTATATACTGCGCCAACTCAATTACAATATTTTGAGTTTAAATGATCATCAAACTTTGATTATTTCTACAATGAAGCCAAATTGTCACGCATGTAGAATGTAAACACATAAAGCTGTAAGAGAAGTTGTATAAGAATTGCTGAATTTCTTTAACGCAAAATTATTTAACTTTGGAGTCTGCAGTATAGTTGATAGGAATGAAACATTCAATAATTTCATATAGAAAAGCAGACGATTATATTGTATTGATTTATCGATGAAGTTTTAAGCATGGAATTATAAAGTACTTTTACCTCCATGGTTTTAGGTTTTTAAGTAAAATAAATTATTGTATTATTTTAATAATTTTAGAAATATCGCTTCTGAAAAAAAGGAATGAAAAAAGTTTATGAATGAAATATTCACTGCTTTTATATAGAGAGCCAGGCGATTTATATTTCGATGACGTTATTTGAACACAGTTAATTTGTTTTCGATGAAGTTTTTAAATATAATAAATTATTGTAGAATTGTGATAATTTTAAAAATATCACTTCTGAATGTATCGCATTTCAGAGATGTTTAAATAAAATTACATTGCAGTTGGAAAGTGTTTCATAACCAATGTTTTATATATGACTGATCTTCCTTCTTGTAATATATTTTTACTTTCGCTGCAATACATGCTAATGTATAGATAAAGTATTGGAATAATGCCGAGAATCACATCTGGAGTTTTCTACGGATCTACACGTTTCGGGACCTGTAGAACACGAATGAACTACTTTTAGCGTGACGTCTGTGTGTGTGGTCTGTCTGTGTGATGTATGTATCCACTGAAGCTCAAATACTAATGGACCAAATTTCATAAAATTTGGTTGGTAAGTTACTTGTGCGTGACCCTGGTGCTAATTACTTTTCGGTATGATTCAGTATAAAAGAAACCGCCTTTATTTGCGAAATGACCCTCAAAAATCCCATGTATCCACTCTAGCCAAAAAACTAATTGATCAAATTTCACAAAATTCGGTAGATAAATCACTTGTGGGTTACCCTCGTACTGATTAGATGTTACTGCGATTCGAATAAAGAATATCGAGGATCTGATGAAGACTTTAAAGCGCAGTTGCTGAATGAAACTAAGGTACATTAAAAATGCAAATTCGATATAATATCAGAAAAGTGTCCATGTGGTTTTCTGCAATTAAACTCAATTTAACGCAGCATGAAATACAAAATAAGAAAATATATTTGTGTCTGTAGGAAAAGTCATGTGCTGCCCACGTCAGATTACTTTTAATATATATTTTTTTCTATTTATAAGTGAATTAAATGCGATTTGCAAAATGCGCAATTCTCAATATAAACAGTAGGAAATTTGAAATACATTCATTATTAACAAATGTGGTGAAGGCTTTGCAAGTTACTTTAACAGAATAGTGGTAGACCCTATTATTAAGAGAGGTTTTCGAGATATTGGGAATTTTATTTTTTGCTATGGAGCATAATATCCCAGATATATTAAATACATCGAATGAAATATAGTACGATAAATTACGTGCGGAAGCTAATAAAATGTTAGCATTTTTTTAATCAAAAAATTATTATAAAAGATAAATATGCTTTAAAATGTATTGCCTAAATAGTTTTTATATGTAATTTATTATTTAAAAATTTTAAATATTTTTTATTTAAAAAATCCGATCTTTTGTAAAAGGTTCGATCTCTTTTAAAATCTTTGATAACAAATGATAGCTTAGATGATAAATGATAGGGATTCAGCATCCAATTTAAGAAGAGGTATAGGGTAGTAGTTCACTAAAGATTTCCACTTTCGGTATATTTTCTAATTTCGTTTCAAAAATTTTTGCATAAAACACTTATTTATCGGAAACTGTTATAGATATAGATAGCTCAGATAATGACTGATACGGATTCAGTATTATTGAATTTTGAAAATTATCATCCCAGTCCATCCTGGGGCCGCGCAATAGGAATGTATACGTGTATTTTTAGAATAATAACTTGAATACCGGAGAAGTTAGAAATCTCACATTTGTCATATATTTGCCTTTCGTATCATATTTTCTTTCCTTGGATTTTGAACCTAATATGTCTAAAGAAGTAGAAAACTAGCAAACAAAAACCAATTTTATAGGATCAACACCTTTATTTTAGATTGTTCTAAGATCTAGACCTTTATTTATGCAATTAAAATGTAACTCACATTTTCATATCATACAATAGAAGTGGTGACTATAAATTTTGTAAAACTAATATTTCATTATAAATCGGAATACGCTAAAATATTACCAATAGGTTCAATCATTGATTAAATATATGGAATTACTAGCAGGTATATCTGTTATTCGTACGGAATATATAATATAAAAACTTTAAATTCACAATTATTTGCAAATTCTTTGTATTCTAAATGATATTGTTATTCAAAGCACTCTATTAAACCATTTAATTCTCCCAAATTAAGTATCAGAATCTCTGTTTCTGCTATATAAAATTATCTTCAGAGGGAGATCGGAAGAATAAAATATCCTGATCCAGGATGTAAACAAATTTACAAAAATGGCATTACCTCTATTTAGGACAAAGCTAAAAATAAAGGTCCCCTCATTTACAATAAAATTTTTCAGCGGTCATTTATTTCCCTCTGCCATTTTTTCCACGGTTATATTTTCCCTCGGCCATTTTTTCTTAGATTCCTTTGAAACTGTGCTAAGGGCCCCTAAGCTTATAGTTACGCCACTGGTTGGAACCAGGCGGGGATTGAGAGGGGAGCCGGGGGACCTAGTGCCCCCCACCCTTTATGATGAAAACTAACATTAGTTCTATGCGTATGGGAACAAAGTTGAAATTGAATGTTGGGCCCTCCTTTTGAATGGTTCCCTCCACCTTTTGCAAAGTCTGTATCTGCCCATGGTTGTAACACATGTACATACCTATAAAGCTCTAAGTTTTTCAGGTTATACTGTAAACCTTTAAATAATGCAATGAAGTTGTGTCTGCAGTTAAAGCAGTCTGTTTCGATGGGCAACTGGGCATTATCCAAACGTGACCAGGATTTTGTTTACATCACACCCAACCTTTTACTCTACAACAGGTGAAAATGAAAAAGGGTTCGACTCTCACCAGCAGCAAATTACCCAAGGGAATTCAGGACCACCACCCCTTTCTACCTAGTACCTGCTGCCAAATTGCTCCTTTTGCCATCCTGCCTTGGTGTCTACACAAAAAGACAATTTTGTCAACTCGACAAACAGAGTTATAGAGTTTGACATTCTCGTAACAATGGTCAAAGTGAAAGTGCCGCTAAAGCTGTCAATTGTACCTAAATCCAAAATCTAAAAATAGACAATAGAGACTTACTTTTCTGCTTCTGGGAGGAGGGGGGGAGAAGGGGAGCTTCAATGAGTGCGTGTTTTTTGTTTCCTTATCAAAACTGTTATTGTAGTATTTATCATAGTTCTGGGTTTATAAATAAAATGAATTAAATTAAAATGTAATGTAATTTTATTTTTATTTCATGTTTACACTACTGATCAGTATGCAGTTAAATTTCCATCGCTACAGGCTGAAATGTTCCATATCCACATATAAGATCTCCCCGCTTATAGGGTCAGTTTTTTCAAATACGTAAGGGTGACCTTATACCTTATATCGAGTTTTGACTGTGTAACGTATGTTCAGCATAACGATTCTAACGAAATTATTCTATATCTTAAGGAGCGAAAAGCGTCTTCTTCCCACCCTCCTACCCCATTTGGCATTCAATCAATACGTATTTTAAATTTAACTCTCAATTCTCGCATATACTCTTCTGGATATGGAGTCGTTCACCAAGTACGTTGGCGCTTTGAGGTGGGGGGGGGGGTCGCTTTAATGCGGATCGTCCGCATTTATTGTTTTTTCTTCTAATAAATGTTGTGAAAACTTTGGGGAAGTGCAGTTTTATTTTTAATTGCATGTCTATTTCATATGACAGTTTGGAACCTTATCAGTAAATGTAACTCTCTCAAAGTTAAAAAATGTTGAAATTTTTAAAAAAAATTTATTATATAGAAAATCGAAAAGTGAAGGGGGGGGGGGCATGGCTCTGTGCCGGTGCCCGTGTTTGCTTGTATAAACATAAATAACAGCTACGCCTTAATAATTTTCCATGTTAACATGTGGAAATTTATTATTTTAAATCAGTAAAATTTATTATTTTAAAACAATAAAAACTTTCTCTATCAATGTTCATAAACAGTTATACAATTTTGTCAATTTAGGCTAATTTATTTTATAAAATAATAATTGATTTACAAGGGGACAAAAATGAAAAAAAGTGACTTTTAATTTTTGTTTCATAAAAAGCAATTTCAATTTTTCAGAGTATTTAAAAGCTTCTTAAATCAAAAGCCTATCGTTTCCGACGATACCTAATTACCCCTTATAGACTATGACACTTGTTAATCATTGGCGCCGAAGATTGGGGGCCGGAGACAGGCATTTGTCGCTTCCTGTCCTGTGGATTTTACAGATTTCATTGTATATTTTATGCATATATGTGCGTGCGTGTGTGCAATGCATCTTTTGCCTCCTCCTGGAAAATATCCTTCAGGCGCCTATAATGTCAATGGTTCAGACCGAGACTGGATAAGTGTCAGATGGTTGTTGACTACCGTTTTACTTATTTCTTAAGCTTAATAAGATATCCGGTCTCAAGTGACTAATATTTAGAACTAGTGAAATTTCACTGCAGAAAATTGAGAGGGTAATACGTTGAAAATTTCGAACTTTAAATGCAAAAATATAAATATTATTCCAAATAGTAAAGAAAAATATATTTATACAATTTTGATTTTTTTTGGGGGAGGGGGGACGCTTCCTCACACACATTAGGTAGGAGGAGCTTGTGCCCTCCCAAAAAGGGTCTAGCGATGCTTCGGATCCATGTTAAACAAAAATCAAACTAAGCCGGAGTAAACCGCCCAAAAACTATTTTTGTATATACGTCACTGGATGTATCTATGAGACAAGTCCCCGGTTTGTAGATCTATGAAACAGGTCCGCGATTTACTGTGTGTGAAACATGTCCCCGATTTACTGTGTGTGAAATAGGTCTGCAATTTACGGTGTGTGAAACAGGTCCGCGATTTACGGTGTGTGACACGGGTCCGCGATTTACGGTGTGTGACACGGGTCCGCGATTTACGGTGTGTGACACGGGTCCGCGATTTACGGTGTGTACATATTAGATGTGTAACACCAGGTCCCCATTTTGGTTGAAAAAAACATGCGTTGAAATAATTAATTTTTTTAAAATTACGAAGTAGAAATGAAAAGTATACTGTATTTTAACTGGGAAATCATTAACGTTTTCACCAAAAATATATTCCTTAATAGGGTTCTCAGTTTGATAGGATACACACAGCGTCCTCGTTTTACAGGTCTTGCCCACCTGTGTGTGTGTGTGTGTGTGTGTGTGTGTCCCAAAAAGATTGAAACGGGCTTTAATTCTTTACCTGTTGGAGATGAGTGGGCAATGTAAATTGCAAAAATGTTGAAAGCAAGGTAGGAAATAAAACTACGTTAATGAAATAGTCATCCCATCAATTTTCAAAACGTTACACTTTTTAAATTTTGATACGACCCCCTTACACAAATTTGGTCAATCAGAAAATTTTTATTTTTAATGCAACAAGATCATTAAAAAAACCGCATATCTATATCTTTAAAATTGAGAGAGTTATATTTAATTGAAAATTGAACATTGTGAATCGGGACCATATATCGAATCAGAAATGTAAATTTGTGACATATGACAAAAGATTAAACTGGATAATAATATATCGGATACCCAACCGCATAGTGAGTACCACTGCTTTATATGATCTCTGTCTGTGTAATGCTTTATTTAGATGCATTTGTGATAAAAAAAGTTGACACATATTAACGTATTTTTGATCTTAACAATTTCCATCGTCAATTTGTTTATGATCCCTATTTTTACTGATGAAACAGCCTTTCACATGGTACGGAAAAGTGGCATACGTCAAATTTTCCCCTTTATCATAATTCAGTTGATTGTAAGGATACAGATATGCAGGTTTTTTTAATGATCTTGTTGCATTGAAAATAAAATTTCCTGATTGACCAAATTTGTCTAAGGGGGTCGTATAAAAATTTAAAAAGTGTAACTTTTTGAACATTATTGGGAGGACTATTTCATTAACGTAATCTTATTTCCTACCTTACTTTCAACATTTTTGAAATTTATATTGCCCACTTATCTCCAACAGGTAAAGAATTAAAGCGCGTTTCAATCTTTTTGGTACACCAAGGGGCCTTTGAGACAGACTCAAGAGGCCTTTGAGACAGACATACTCGACAACACTACGAAAAATTGTTGGATTAAGAGAGAGGTCGCATCATAGGCCTAAGGGAAGCTGCTTGATCCAAAACACTTATCAGTCGCCATCTTGGTTGGAGCAATATGGTAGTTGTTCAATGTTGGAAGTTGATCATAAAAGACATATGTAAACGTCGTTCAGGACGTCCCAGACAGACATCTGCTCAAGAGCATCGTACAGTGAGGAGTGGAGTCAATTCCACATCAAAGGCGTCGCTATCTGCCATTGGAAGACACATCCCATCATATACATGCATCTTGTATCAAGGAATACTATTCGGAGACGACTGACAAAGGGTGGGATTATATGTCGACGTCCATTAAGACGCCTTCAACTGCACCCTAAACATAGGCAGGGCCTACTGGTTTTTTCTGCCGAGCTAGTTCAGTCTGGCTAGAATCCGATTCGAGGCATATTGCCCAGCCACCCTGCTACAACTGCTACAACTTTAACAGCCCAACGATATGCTGATGAAATCCTGTGGCCGTTTGCGTTATCCTTCATGGCACGTCATTCTGGGGCCATTTTACAACAAGATAATGCCACGCAACATACGGTTCGCATATTTGTAGACTGTCTTCCTAATGTTGATACTATTCCTGGGCCAGCAAGGTCACCAGACCTTTCGCCAATCGAGCAATCGAGCATATATGAGACATGCTATGCCGCCAGATTCGGACATCCCGAAATGTAGCAGATCTGGAGCAACAATTGAGGAATGCCTGGCAGAATGTATCGCAGGATAACATTAGGAAACTTTATCACCCTTTACCTAGACGTATACAAGCATGCATTGCCGCCAGGGGGGGGGGGGGTTCACCAATTACTGATTTGAAAATTAAATGTGCAATTGCTAATCATTAATGGATCTTATGGCCTTGATTTTGTAATCATTTCTTTACCTGTGTATGAGTTTTACGCATATTTACTTTCAATAAAAACAGTCACTTTCTTCATGGTGCTTCGGTTTTTTTTGCAAAAGAGTGTATATATACAAACGTTACTACAACGCTTGAATGAACGGTGCGTGATAGTTACATATCCTCGACGACAACTATACAAATTTGTAATATATTATCAGGCTGAATATTTATATTATTTATAATATCTAATTCATATGGATGCCTCAGCTTAATCACAAGTTATTCAAAAATGATATCCAGAAGTCTAGAAATAATATAATTCATACATATACTTATATCAGCTATATTTCATGAGAAGAAGAAATGACTAAGAAGAAATAGTTAGAAAAGGGAAAGAGTCGTAATTAAAAATCGATATGTATTTTAACTTAGGATGAAACAGACATATTCGGCTTAGAAACACAAAGGAAAAACCTCGATTAGAGGAATATATAGTACAAGTTTTTACAATATTCATTAAAACCCTAAATAATAAGGAGTAAATACGTATGAAAAATGTAGAGCGTTAAAGCTATATGAAATGGAAAGAACATGGCTAAAATTGGAAGTCTATTTAGATACTCTAAACTCGTCATCAGGTCAGGCATTCAAACTAAGTTATCCCGAAATGATTGCCTGTTTCTTAAAATGGCGATAATAGATTATTATAAATCCAATTTACTCTGACTACAAGCAAAATGAAAATATATTAGTCAAAATTGAATACTTAACTTCTTTGACCTGATTGCAAAAGTTGCATGGACAGAATCACCACTATTCAACAGTTGTAGGAGTGTAATAATACAGGAATAAGCAGATAAGTGATCGGAAAGATTCAATTTAAAATCAGATGAACACTTATAATGGTTTAAGAAGTGCAGGGATAGGGAGGAAACAATAAGAGTGAGGTGTATAGGAAATAAATAGTATAAAATGTTTGCATTCCTTACATATAAAACTATGAGTTATACATATATATATATATATATATATATATATATATATATATATATATATATATGTAACTTTGAGAAGATTTTTAACACATAATATTTAAATATTGAACACTGCCAAGTCTCTATTATCTGTCATTTAACCATTAATCATCTTGATTCCTTATAATTTGCCCCCACTGAAGCTGCTCATGGAGAGTTATGAATAAAATATTTTATCCCAAAATCTAAATATTTATATTTTCTTGTTCTGATACGAAAACAAATGATATATCTCCGATTTCGCTAAAATAATTCTTTGAATATTTCATTTTGGAGGAATTTTGGCAATATGGGGGCATTTTAATTTGCGCTCATTCGCCAAATAAGAACAGAACTTTTAATTGTAATTTTGATGTCATTTAAAGCAAGTACCGTTTCATGTGTTCTTTTCTGCGATGAAACTAAAATAAATGTATATAGTTAAAAAAAATCGTTTGCAACTTTAGGAAAATACATATGCTGACGACAATAGATATTTAATTTTCCAATAATAAAGAAAACTTTAAGACAAAATTCCGCTAAAAAAACCTGACTTCATTCGTTTCTGAAAATAAGTAACCTATATTCGACCTTTGAGATATTCATTAACAATCAACCTTTATGGAGACTGCAATCTCCCTCAACTGATTCTATTTCTCTCTACACTTCTTATCCACTTTACGTTAATTGTTTTTGTCTTTTCGTTCAACATCTTTGACAGTCTCGTTCTCGGCTCATAGAGTACGTACAGTTTTGAAATTCGGCACAAAGTTTCATCTCGCAAAACAATTTCATTCCTCAAATTTTTACGTTATTACGTTACGCTGTTACATTATTTACTACATCTCTTCGTCAGGATCATTTTCTGCTCCCAGCACACGTTGAGATCTGAAACATCTATCAAAATTTCAAGTTATTGAATCGTGTCGTCAAATCACTTACTACGTCATTTTTGATGAACTGTCGTTTGGCTCGGAAGAGTGATGAAACTTACGGAACATTTTCATCTGTCAAATTTTCACGACATTACGTTATATCGTTACGTCAGTCCCGTGCGTCATGACTATGTTCTTGGCTTATTTATGCATTTGCTTTGCGAATGATGGTTCCATGGCATCATATGAAATATTCTGCTGCTTTTAATGCGTCAACCCGCGAAAAATACATTGATTTGAACGTAAATTACGTCAAAAATTAAAGCTAAATAGCAATAAGAAAGATCAATCATGCATAAAGCATTGATTATGAAACACATTCCAACTGAATCAACAATTTTATCTAAACATCTTTAAAATGTTATGCATTCAGCGTTGACGTTTTTAACACTTTACAACAAAGTTGAAAAGTGTTTATGACTTTGTTCATTCTGTCTGTCTGTCTGTCTGTCCGTTAGCACGATAACTGCCGTAAAAATGACTTAATCAAAATGAAATTTTAGTATGTTGTTCAGACGGTCTGTAGGACCTATGGGAATATAAATAAATAATATCACCCAATTAGTTTTGGATTGAACCCGGGTTGAAAAAATGAAATACATTGAACCCTATGGGACCTATTTTTTCAAACATTTTTTAAGTGGATTTAAAATTCACAAATTGCTTCGAAAATTTTAGGTAATATTCAAATTATTCCATAAAGTATATAAAAAAAAATTCAGCAAAATATATTCAGCAGTTTTTTAAATAAAAATTAAAATAATAATTACGCCTCTTATATGAAGCGATCACGTGACCATGATATGAAACGATCACGTGACCAACTTCAAAATATAATACGGCATCCATCTTGTCTCAAAATTGTCATTTTTAAAGTTCTTTTTAATTCATATTGAGTGTTGTTTTCGTCGTAAAACCTCTTTATTTTCGCTTAAATTCTGTGCATCTACATACTGAAACAACGCAATGACAATATATTTGAGTTTAAATGCGCATCCAACTTTGATTATTTCTCTAACGAAGCCTATTTTTCACTTATGTGAAATGTAAACAGCAAAATATATAGGATGAGATGTATAGGAATTGCTGTATTTTTTTAATGCAAAAGAATTTAGCTCATGGAGTCTGCATAGCTAATATGAAAGAAATATTCATTGACTTTACCGAGAGAAGGACGATTTTTTGCGATGAAGTTTTAAGCATAGAGTTAAATTACTTATAGCTCCATGGTCTTAATTTTTAAATAAAATAAATTATTATAGTATTGTGATGAATGACATGAATGGGAAATTATTTATGAATGAAATGCTGCTTTTTTAGAGAGAGCCAGGCGTGTTATTTTTTCTATGACGTCATTTGAATGAATTTCAGTTGTTTTCGATGAAGTTTTTAAATATAATAAATTATAGTGGTATTATGATAATTCTAAAATTGTTACCGAGTAATATATCACATTTTAGAGATGTTTAAACCAGGCAATTTATATTTCAATGCCGTCATTTGAATGAAGTTCATTTTTTTCGATGAATGTTTAAGTTTTCAAATATAATAAATCAATGTAGTATTGTGAGAAGTTTTAAAATATTACCGAGGAATGCATTGCATTTTAGACATGTTTAAATAAAATTGCATTGAAGTTGGAAAGTGTTTCATAATCAATGATTTAAGCATGATTGATCTTTCTTGTTTAAATTGTAATAGTACTACTTGAAAACTTAAAAATTCATAGAAAAAGATAGTTCTGATTACACAAAATGTCTCTCTATGTGGAATCAATTAATTTTTCATTCATATCACTTATATTCCAAACTCTAGAGCTAAATTTTATGAGGAAAATGAATTAAGCAATTCTTATACAACTCATCTTATAATCACTTGATTTGTTTATATTCTGCTTGCTGTAATTTAGCGATCAAATTAGGCTTTGTTGTAGAAACAAAGAAAATTTAATTATAAAAAGTTAATAATATTGTAATTGTGTTGTCACAGAATTCAGATACAGAGATAATACGCAAAAATAAAGAGGTTTTATGACGGATGTAACATTAAATATAAATTTAAACGATTTTTACACAGCGGAAAAAATGGATGCTATTATTTTTTGAAATTAGTCATGTGATCTCTTCATATAATATGGATGTAATTAATATTTCAATTTTTATTTAAAAAACGACCCAACACATTTTGCTGAATTTTGTTTTATATATTTTATGTTATAATTTGAATATTTTCTAAAATTTTCGGAGTAATTTGTGAACTTTAACTCTGCTTAAAATGTATTTGGAAAATGATGTCCCATAGGGTTCAATGTATTTAACTTTTCAACCTATGTTCTGTCCAAAACTAAATCGATGATATTATTCATTTACATTCCCATATGTCCCACAGACCGTCTTAAGAACATACTAAAATTTCATTTTGATAAAGTCATTTTAACGGCATTTATTGTGCGAACGGATAGACAGACAGACAGAATAAATAAAGTCATAAATACTTTTCAACTATGTTGGAAAGTGTTAATAAATGTCATCTGCTGTATGAACACATTGAGTTTAATTCCGTTACTTAGCAACATACTATCCTTTTTCTTTAGAGTTTAATGCACACTCTATAACAACAAAAATCGACACATCAAGGAGTTGCCCGATTATGATAAAAATTGGTGGATATGAAGAACATACATAGAAAAAGAAACGATTAAAATTTCAGAACAATTTAATGGTTTAGAGTTTGACCGTATACAAAGAGAGGAAGTCAATAAGGCGTTGGTCCACCTTTGACCTGGATGCAAGATGTCACCCGGCGTAGCATAGACTGATAAAGTTCACGGTTGGTGTCCTGCGGAATGTCTTGCCAAATTGTCTCCAACTGTCGGGCTAAATCGTCAACATTCCGGGATGGTCAATCACTTTCCCATAACGTCCCAAATGTGCTCTATGGGAGAGAGATCAGGAGACCTAGCTGGCCAAGGAAGTGTTGGGCAAGCTTGACAATTCATAGCAACACGTGTCGTGTGCGGCCGGACCTTATCTAATTCGATTATCTTCGATTCGTCCAACCAACCTCCTTCAATCCGATAGCACGACCTCTTTCAAACTTTGACATATGCTCGTAATGAGCGCGAATATTTCGGCAAGGCATTGTTACAGTCGACGTAAGATATCAGCAGTCGAAATACAACAGAAATTTTGACCACAGATCGCTCCTTATATACACCTGTTGAATGCGGAGTTACGATGCACTGGAGCTCCCACTATTTATTCATTGGACACCAAATTTTATTCATTTGCATGTTCGCTCAAAATGTCTTTGCATGCGAAATTTCGGACAGCTCCTTCTTGGTGCGTCGATATTTTTGTTATATATTTCATTTTTCAGCCCGGCTAAAATCCAAAAATAAATTGGATGATATTATTTATTTTTATTCCCAGACATCCCACTGACCGTGTCTACAACATGCTACCATGTCATTTTGATAAAGTCATTTTCCCGACAGTTATCGTGTGAACGGACAAGCATACAGACAGAATGGCCAAAGTCATGACCACTTTTCAACTATGTTGGAAAGTGTTAAAATTGAATTATGAGGAAAGCTATTATTTCAATTCCCTCTTCTATACAACAGTGGCGTGTGGAAAATAAGAAAATAAATTTTAATCACACATAAAATTGAACGAAATTGACTATATATTTCATCTGCCTGCATCCTCATTTTCCTCCGACATTTTTGTATAGTATCAATTTTGATAAGATTTATATAGTATTGTTTTAAATTGAATCTGCCTACACCCTCAATTTGGTACTGTTTAGTGTGTGTTTAAAATGTATTTCCTATTTTTCTGTACGTCACTGTTGTGTAAGAGACGACATTGAAAAACTTATTTTTTCTCGCAATTTATCTGTCAATTCTTTCGTCAGTATCCCCTTCGTCTGTATTCCTTAAAATAAGTGTTTTAATTGGATTTGCTTAATTCTCTAGTTACCAAGGATTCAATTAATTTAATTTTAAATAATGTAATTGAAGGGATTTGGGGATAAAAGTATTATATTACAGGCGAAAATCTTTTAAAAGAGACCTACATAAATATCGGATAAAGTACCGTAATTTTAACGCCTTTGTAACATACAACCTTTAATTAATAAGCATCTTGTAAAATGGACTTAAAATTAAAGGCCTTTGTTAGCATAAGACAAATAATTAATTCCAGGGATATGAAATTTCGTTTAATTCGCAAGATTCTGCTTAAATTAATCTGCTAAAAAAAATACTTCATTATTATCAGCATAAAGAATTCATAAAAATTATCAACCTATTTCAAAAGCTAAATATATCTTTCTTCGTCAGGATGAAAAACAGAGCAACTGCATCCTCAAAATTAAGAACGCCTCTGCCCCGTTCTAAAAGCAATAAAAGGTATGGCAGACGCATTCTTGACGTTTTCTGATGCATTGTTTATATACAATAAAATATTCTGTAACCGTTTCTCATTTTTTTTCATTTACTTTGTTGATAATTTCCGTAAACTATCAGAAAAGCCGCAATTACAGGCGTTCAGGAAAATTCCAGTTTCATTTCTGAAATATTCAGTTAATTATCGTCTGTAGAAGCGTTATTTTTGTATATATATATATATATTAATATATATATATATATATATATATATATATATATATATATATGTTAATATATATATATATATATATATATATATTATAATAATCAGAAACCTTACTCCCCATTACGAGCAACTTATTTCCCTGAAATTTTCAGTAACATGCTTGCAAATGTTTTAGAGTGTATCCCGAAGCCTGTATTTTGGCTTTCAAACTAGTTAATAATTTCTATCAAATCTTTATGCTAAATTATTAAAAAAATTTCCAAATTAAAATTATCAACCCTTTGGTGGAAAGAACCTACTTCGGTTGTATAAATCAGATTGAGCAATCATTTCAGCAACATGAGGAAATTATCTGTCAACAGCAAAAGGCTTACGTGTCTCAGAAGGATTAGTGTTGCCAATTTGAAAGGAATAAAAAAATTTAAAAAATCAAGAAAGCTGTAGCGGCTTATCAAATGGGAATATAGCTGTGATACTAATTTATTGTAATTTAAATTAAATTAGATTCTAATATAAGAATATATAAAAAAAATACATAGATATAAATGTTCGATTTATTTGCATGCAAAACCCTTCTTTCCTCCAAAACAATTCTAATATTATTCCGAAAGAAACAAACGAGCATTACAAGCGGAGGGTTTCTGAATCGAAAACAGAAATTCAACTGAAACAGAATAACACGTGCTATACCAATAAAGCATTGTGCTTTAAGTAAGCTGAGTCAGCATTCTTCGCAGCCCTACGCGGAATAACAACACTTCGCTCATGTATATAGGAGTGTATATAGGAAAAGTAGTATTGTGACAAGTTCGAAAATTCAAAAAATCTGTTTTTCGACCGAAGAGCACGTTTTAAGCATCTCTGAACTTGAATCGAAATTTGTAGGTGATTTCTGTAAAAATGTCTGTGTGTATGTATGCTAATGAGTGTACGTGTATATGTTAGTAAGTATATTAGTGTGAAGATCAATGTGTCTGTGGAAGCGATACACATGGATTGATTTGTTGCTCTATCTTAGGGTGAGTCGGGTGGTCTAAGTCTTTAACACATGGATTGATTAAAATAATTTAGTGTGATTATTACAATCCGCAAATACTGGAAATCTGTTAATTTTAACCATGGCCGAACATTATTCATTTTAAACATGGTCATGATTGGAAAACGGCCTCTCCAACATTTCGAATAAATATTTTAAGAATTCATTAAATAACCATGATTTACTTCTTAGTCAAGGCATTTTTATAAATGCAGATGCTATTTCTAATTGTCAATTTAAATTTGCTCGAAGTATATTAACTTAGTACTTCAAAAAATTTTTATACATTGCTATCCTGAAAAGGGACAAATATTAAATGCTAAAAATATTTTGACAATAATTTTATATCATTAGTTTGCTATAGGTTGAAGTTTGGCATTATATAAAGAAAAGCATTGTTACTTAATCTGCTGTGTTTTCTTTTCCGAATTAAGTGAACTAAGTTAGTCTCCAAACAAGTTGTTTTATTTATATCCACTTATTTAGTTTTCGATTCTGATTGGAATGAAGTTTTTGATACTTTCGACTAGGGGCCGCAAAATTTCATATTCTTTTATTCTCACAGTTACGTTTTGCAGCATCTTGGACATATTTATGAAATATTTTGCTGTTCATTTAACTCTGTATAATACCTTCTTATTTGAGTAAAGGAATAAATTGATCGTTTGAAAATAAGAACTCAATAGATTTAGTAATTCGTATGATAAAGGAAAGTTATTGGTTAATGCAGATTCTGACAAATTGAACACAATAAATTAAACAATAGGAGGATTTGGAAAAGTTACATGAAATTAACATTTGACAGAATCCATTTTCTTCATTTGTATTTTTACGTTGCAATTTTAAAAAATTTGATGGGGGCAACACATGACTTGAATAATTCAATGACATTATTTTTTCACAGCGAAAGAGTGCTGTTCAAAATACACAACACAATGATAATGATATTGAAATGACACTATGTAAATTGAAATTTTACAACGTATGTCTCCAAAAAGAGTCGACTTATTCATACTAAAAGGCAAATTTTTCATCAAAATGCAAGTGATTGTTCATGGATATGCCGTGAAGAAACTGACTACTGGAAAATCTTTGCAAAATACAATACTATACATAAGGTATCTTACCTTATGTATGGAATAAACTAGATCTACAAGAATGATGTTAAAATAATATTTACATGTTAAAAATTGCTATATTGTATAATACTATACAATTTTTTTAATGTTATCTAACTTTTCTGATACATTTATTTTGAAAACGTGTTTACATCTCGAAAAGAGTTTACGACAGTATTCCAAAGTGTATGTTATTATTTTTTCTAATGAAATGTTGCGTCAGAAATGACTATTTATTATCATTATTAAAGGTCTTGATTTCTTCATGAGTTTATCAAAAATTCATTCTAAAGCTAGGGAGGGATGGTCTTATGAACAATTGATTACATTTGCAATCGTATTCATTAATTGTAACAAACGTGTCAAATCATTTTCAATATACTTTGTTCATACGTGAGATTTTGCGCCCACAGACTCATATACACACACATACACGCAGACATCAATCCAAAAACGGTTAATTCGAGTTAGATTCGCCTTAAACGTGCTTTTCAGTCGAAAACTTGAATGCGAAGTTTTGACCCTGTCATAATACTTTCTCTGTAAGTTATGGTATGCATGTAGGGAAAGGAAAAAGATAAGATAAAAATGAGTTGTCTGATAATTACATAAAGTTTAGTACCTTGAGTAACTAGATATTTATGACATAAAGCTGTTTTTTACGTAGAAAATTTCCCTCAAATGCAAAGGATTAAGATATCGTATTCAATTCAAAAATTGCAGTTAAGTATTGAAACAAAACATAGCATACCTTAACAAAATTATCCTTCTACGTTGACTGTTCCTTTATGTTCACGTTTTCTTTTTCGATCACCTTTTGTTATGCGCGAATCAGATTCAATTGATTACAGTCAAGAATTGAACCAGTAAAGTGCTTTTACCAATTATCCCATGCACTTAAAGATGCTTATGGTTGTCTTCAAAGCATTCCATTCTCTGCCGTAATAATTTGATTCCTTTTTGCTACGCTTCAATGAAACCATCTTATTCATTAAAGGGGGCACAAGTACTCAATTAATAACCTCTCTTTTATTCTGAATTTTGTGGAATAGGGAATTCTTATTGGTCATCATTTTATAGAAGAGAACGATTTGTTATCATTGTGATATTTTCATAGTCGAAGTGTGGGGTCTTCGAGTCAAGGAATTTGTGAATAAGAATATTGTTAAAGTGTTAAAACTATTGTTTCGTTTACGCAAATAGTAAAAATATTCCCAATAAAGTAATCATGCATTGCGATATTGGGTCAAAACTTCAAAATATTTGAGATAAACAAAAAAGTAATTAATATACATGATGTTTTGCGATCTTTTAATTAAAGTTTACGAAATATTATAGAGATTTTAATAAAATTATTATTTATTGTTTAGTACACAATTGAGTTTCAATTATTGGGTAAACCTTGGAATAATTACACTAACAAGACTTTTTCTCAAAAGAATTGTTTCATATCTTACACTTTCTAAAAAATAACATTTTATATTATCGTCGCAAAGCGAAGTAAATAATAGTAGTAATTAAGAATAAGAAAACTACTTAAAAATGAGAATAAGTTATAGATTATTTAGATATATTCATTGGATTAATTTATAATGTCATGATGAATTGAAAAGTCACTATTTTTTACAATGATGAGCCATACTTGCGAGTATGAGTATCATGTTGTATTGCATCGGTATATTTTATATTAAAATTTTAGAGATTTTGCATCAATTATGTTATTACTGTAAAACTAATGTACCCATGGTGAAATTTCGCCTAAACTTCAATCCGTTGAAAATCTGACACATCAGACACAGCAAGGAAATGTCGTCCACCCGAAATATTTAAATACATGTGCTTCCCATATGGTTTTCGACTATGGCAGCTGCATAATTGCAAACGAGGATATTGGATAGAATTCGTAAGAAAGTTTTTGTGAAAGGAAAGTGCATCAATGTTCTAAAGAAAATAATTATACCCGAAGAAGTATAAGATGTAAAACTTCTAAGAATGTGATACTTACACAATCTTTCGTTAAATCTAGACTCTCGCTGAATCTGGGATAGTTAAAACCGTGTTCTACTGTAGTTGGAAATTGAAACAGTGATTCATTAATTAAAAAATTTAAAGTGTATAAAATGCACAAAAGTATTAAATTATTAAAACTATTTTCTTTTTCTTTAATTTTAACGCCTATTTTTTTGTTATTAATTGTTACATTTTACTTCATCTTAGAAATATAAAATGCTCAAAATGAAAATCAAACCTGGGGACGGGATAGCCCAGTGGTTATGACAGAAGGATCACACACGGAAGACCTGTGTTCGATCAACTATGCCACCCAAAATTTTCCCCGTGTCTACGTTGTGTATGGGAACTATAAATCTGTAGGTCCGAAAGTCCTTTCAAGAGAGGATGGTTCAGGGGAAGGAGGGTACAGTCCCTGTGGCTTCCGCAGCCACTGGGTTACAGTGTAAATTATGTGATTCAAGGGCTTAATGTGATACTCCCTCTGTGATGTGCCGGACAATGCATTATGACAGCAAAATTGTCCAAGCGTCAGCCGTTAAATATAGGTAAATGATATAATTATCAAGTGCCTGACCTTGGGGACGGGGGAATCAAACTTGTAGATATTGGAAAGAAATCAGCAAAATTGCTTATTCTTATTTTAAATAAAAAAAATAAACTCGCAATTAGTTACTTCGATACAAAAGTGTAAAAATATGAATATTTAGAATGTTTATAAAACATTCCCTTGCTATAGGATATTCATTGAGCATTATAGAAAGTAAGTCTATATCTAAAATTTCTTATATTGCTATTATTCTTCTTAGACGCAGACCGTCCGACCTACCTGAAGGTGTAAAGTATATGTTTGAACGGCCGGGAAGTGCCACACAGTTTAGACCAGCATAGTGGGGGTGGCATCCACAGGGACCGTACCCTCCTTCCCCTATCACGAACCTCTTGTAAGGACTGGACATCCATATTTAAAGTGCTCGTACTCCGTGTGACCACTGGGACAGTTTGAGTAGAAGCGGGCATCGAACTTGGATCTTCCGAGTGCAACCCTCGTATGTTAACCACTGGGTTGTTCCACCTATTCTCTAAATTGTTATTTTAATATTTTGCCCAACATTTTGGCAGGATTGGGGTAATGAAAGCTAATAAAAAGTAAAAATGAACAACACTAAATGCACGTAACGCTAAATGTACCTGTAATGTTCGCCATGGGAGAAAATTCTCCAAATCTAATCGACATGAATCCTGGGGTATCGTACATTTTGATACTGTCACCAAAGCTAATATCTAAAACGTTGTGATAAGCGCAAGTCAATGAGTGTCTCTAATAATAACACATTGTTGTGACGTCCTCCCTGTACAGGTATGATTTTCGAATACTCGAGCAGATTCTCTGCATTAGTAATAAACCCTTTTAGGTCGGATTGTGCAGTCGGAACCTAACTGCAAAATCTAAGTTGATCTATCGCAAACAAATAATTCAACATGCACATAATTCAACGTGCATACATTTCCTGCGCAAAGAAATGCATAATGACTTAAAAAGGAACCTGTATGTTGCTGCTTAAAGTCATGCAATTACGGTAGTATAAAATAAGTTAAAGGGACACTATACTCTTAAAATATTGAAATAACGTATTTTCTAATTTTAACATAGTTTGAGTTATAATAAATTCTAAAAATATTGATACCAGTTACTTTGTCATACTTTTATTCCATAGTGAGACAATAAAAAATGACATACTAAACTCGCTGTTTTGTTTTCTTTTGAACATTAACCTCAAATCACAATTTTCTGTTCTTCCTCGCATAACATCTCCTGAATAAATTAATAAAATATCCTGAAACATTCCGAGTACAAGAATATAATGGTGCTTTAATTGAGCTATTATCTTTTCTAACTCTGTTTTTGCTAAATATATGAGTTTGTATACTTATATGGTTAAAAAATATGAGGTTAAAAATGTGGCTTTATATACAGTCATCCAATTAAAGTACTACAAGCGGAAATAGATAAACAAGAAAGATCAATCATGCTTAAAGCATTGATTATGAAACACTTTCCAACTTCAATGCAATTTTATTTAAAAAAGTCGAAAATGCAATACATTCCTCGGTAATATTTTAAAACTTATCAAGATACTACATTGATTTATTATATTTGAAAACTTAAACCTTCATTGAAAAAAATGAACTTCATTCAAAAGACGGCATTGAAATATAAATTGCGTGGTTTAAATATCTCTGAAATGCAATACATTCCACGGTAATATTTTTAAATCCATCATAATACTACGATAATTTATTATATTTGAAAACTTCATCGAAAACAACTGAAATTAATTCAAATGACGTCATAGAAAAAATAACACGCCTGGATCTCTCTATAAAAGCAGGATTTCATTCATAACTTTCTCCATTTCATTCATCACAATACTATAATAATTTATTTTATTTAAAAATTAAGACCATGGAGCTACAATTCATAAACTTTATGCTTAAAACTTCATCGAAAAATATCGTCCTTCTGTTTATAAAATCAATTAATATTTCATTCATATCAGCCATGCAGACTCCATGGACTGAATTATTTTGTGTTAAAGAAATACAGTAATTCTAATACAACTCATTCTACATATTTTGCTGTTTACATTTTACATAGGTGAAAAATAGGCTTAATTGTAGAAATAATCAAATTTGAATGAGAATTTAAACTCAAATATATTGTCATTGTGTTGTTTTAGTATGTAGATGCACAGAATTTAAGCAGAAATAAAGTAGTTTTAGGATGGATACAACACTCAATATGAATTAAAAAGAACTTTAAAAAATCACGAATTTGAAACAAGATGGATGACATATCTCATTTTGAAGTGGGTCATGTGATCGTTTCATATCATGGTCACGTGATCGTTTCATATAAGATGTGTAATTATTATTTTAATTTTTATTTAAAAAACTACTGAATATATTTAGCTGAATTTTTTTTTATATATTTTATGGAACAATTTGACTATTACCTAAAATTTTCGAAGCAATTTGTGAATTTTAAATCCGCTTAAAAAATGTTAGAAAAATTAGGTCCCATAGGGCTCAATGTATTTCATTTTTTCAACCCGGGTTCAATCCAAAACTAATTCTGTGATATTATTCATTTATATTCCCATAGGTCCTACAGACCGTCTGAACAACATACTAAAATTTCATTTTGATTAAGTCATTTTTACGGCAGTTATCGTGCTAACGGACAGACAGACAGACAGACAGACAGACAGAATGAACAAAGTCATAAACACTTTTCAACTTTGTTGTAAAGTGTTAAAAACATAGTTTTAGAATTAAACGCTGGTAACAACTTTATTTGATGCAATAATTATTTAAACTAACAATGCCAAAAAAAACCGTCTTCTGCAAAATGAAAAATAAAAATTTAAAAATAAAAAACATCACTTTAATTAATACATTTTTTGGTATATGAGTACTAATATTTGAAAATTTTTCCACGATCCAATATATGAATTTTAGTAGATGTAAAACATGAATTTTTGAACTGACAAACAATCACTAACTAGATCAAAACGTAAAATGGGTGACCCACTTTTTGAGTACGTCTTAACCCGAAAAAGTTTCGGTCTCTTTACCTCCACATAAAAATCCCTGCCATCTGCCTAACCAGTACACAGCTGCTTTTAATACGTTCAGCCATCGTACTTTGAACGTGTTTATATATTAGAACGCTTTTATATTTTATACTTGAACGTTTTTAACACTTTACAACAAAGTTGAAAAGTGTCTATGGCTTTGTTCATTCTGTCTGTCTGTCTGTCTGTCTGTCTGTCCGTTAGCACGATAACTGCCGTAAAAATGTCTTAATCAAAATGAATTTTTAGTATGTTGTTCAGACGGTCCGTAGGACCTATGGGAATATAAATGAATAATATCACCCAATTAGTTTTGGATTGAACCCGGGTTGAAAAAATGAAATACATTAAGCCCTATGGGACCTAATTTTTCAAACATTTTTTAAGCGGATTTAAAATTCGCAAATTGCTTCGAAAATTTTAGGTAAGAGTCAAATTGTTCCCTAAAATATATAAAAAAAAATTCAGCGAAATATATTCAGTAGTTTTTTAAATAAAAATTAAAATAATAATTACACATCTTATATGAAACGATCACGTGACCATGATATGAAACGATCACATGACCCACTTCAAAATGATATATGGCATCCATCTTGTTTCAAAATCGTGATTTTTTAAAGTTCTTTTTAATTCATATTGAGTGTTGTATCCGTCCTAAAACTACTTTATTTTTGCTTAAATTCTGTGCATCTACATACTAAAACAACACAATGACAATATATTTGAGTTTAAATTCTCATTCAAATTTGATTATTTCTACAACTAAGCCTATTTTTCACCTATGTAAAATGTAAACAGCAAAATATGTAGAATGAGTTGTATTAGAATTACTGTATTTCTTTAACACAAAATAATTCAGTCCATGGAGTCTGCATGGCTGATATGAATGAAATATTAATTGATTTTATAAACAGAAGGACGATTGTTTTCGATGAAGTTTTAAGCATAAAGTTTATGAATTGTAGCTCCATGGTCTTAATTTTTAAATAAAATAAATTATTATAGTATTGTGATGAATGAAATGGAGAAAGTTATGAATGAAATCCTGCTTTTATAGAGAGATCCAGGCGTGTTATTTTTTCTATGACGTCATTTGAATTTATTTCAGTTGTTTTCGATGAAGTTTTCAAATATAATAAATTATCGTAGTATTATGATTGTTTTAAAAATATTACCGTGGAATGTATTGCATTTTAGAGATATTTAAACCAGGCAATTTATATTTCAATGCCGTCATTTGAATGAAGTTCATTTTTTTCAATGAAGGTTTAAGTTTTCAACTATAATAAATCAATGTAGTATTGTGATAAGTTTTAAAATATTCCCGAGGAATGTATTGCATTTTCAACTTTTTTAAATAAAATTGCATTGAAGTTGGAATATGTTTCATAATCAATGCTTTAAGCATGATTGATCTTTCTTGTTATATTTTATATACTTGAACGTTTTTATATATTAGAAATTATTATAATATTTAGAAACTGAAAATAAATTTAAAGTATCTGACACAAGCTATCAATTGAATAAATAAAATGTTAATCCATTATTCATACAGCTTTGTCAATGTCTTTACCCGCTGAGTTTTCATGGTTTTCTTAACATGTAATTTAAATATAGTACAGATAGTTCTCTTTAAAAAGTCCTCCACGAAAGTCACTTCTCATTTGGCATAATGACTATTGCAGAGTCAACTTCGACGATAAGAACTAGCAATTCCATCCCAGAAGTTCAACGGCAGAGCTTTGAGTGGCCAGAACGAAGATCCATGATTCAGTTCCCGGATGGGGCAGCAAGGTTCTTTACAATGGTGACCGAACAAATCAACCCAGTAAGTTTGTGCAAAGATGTCGGAAATCTAAAGTGACCCTAGAACAACTAACGCGGATTCAGTGGACTCGAGTACTGATCACCGATTTCAAATCGGGCAAACAACAATCGCGTAAGTAGATAACCTGAAGGATAAAAATAGCATCAAAAGTCTAACCTGAGGTATAAAAATTGCAGGAGGTGATCAGATAGATTGCCAGTTTCATGTGATGAGGGCAGCACATAACTTTATACAATGCAATTAATTTATTTCTTTCACAGTGAAAAAAATTATATATAATATCCATGGCAAAATGTTTTTAACGTTGAATTGTACATTTGAATACTATTTTGAAGTATCCAATTAACCTACATTACAGGCAACTCTGAATTGACAATTTGCAATATTGATAGCATCCATAATAATAGCTCATATATTAAAACATTTGAATAATTAATTCATCAATTTGGCGTCATTTCCGTTTATTTAGCTTCACTTTTGCAATGTGACTGTATTTTTGTCAGTCAGGGGAGACATGTCACCAAGTTGGCGATATTTCGCTGAATTATTCCCGAGTTCGTCAAATTTAGCATCAGGCGTTACACACAGATGAAGAAGAGCTTTTCCTATATATAAATGACTATTAGTCGCAAAAAACAAAACTAATACACAAGAATATTCTGTCATGAATGGATCGAACTAGATCCACAAGAATGATGTTAATAAATTCGGTAGTGAAAAGAGAGTGGATCGAACAGGCGCACGACAGTATGCACAGACCGGTAGATTCGCCAAAAGGCTCGTCGAAACCCGTTCGCAACGGCAAGTGACATCCGAAGCAGCCTGCTACCATCAACGGTTGCATCTGCGTGCACCCAAACCATTCGCAACATATTGCATGAAGTACAGATGCACGCACGGCGGCCAGCCACTGGGGTGCTATTAAGCGCTCGACATAGGGATGCACGTCTGACGTGATGTCGTCGTCATCTCAACTGGACCAATGAATGGCATCGGGTATTGTTTACGGATGAATCTCACTTCTGCCTGTGGAGGAATGACAGCCGTGGATGGATGCGGCATCTTACAGGGAACGCCACTTGCCAGCCCACATGACCAAGCGCACACTGGTCCCACACCGGGCATCATGGTTTTGAGGCGGTATCATGTTTGATCAGCGGATAGTTCTTGTGCACATTGCAGGTAATCTGACAGCAGACCGGTACGTCACATAAGTTTTGATTCCAGTGGTTCGGCCACTGGTGCAGGCAGTCCCTGACCCGGTGTCTGAACAAGACAATGCCACACCGCACATCGCACGGCGAACTCTCGACAGCCTGAATGGAATTTACAACATTTCCTGGGCGACAGCCTCGCCGGATCTATCTCCCATTGAACACGTGTGGGACCTCATCGAACATCAGGTGCACCGGGGACCACCAGTAAATACCGTAGACGACCTGTGTGCCGCAGTGGACGCTTCTTGGCAAGAATTACCTCAGGCAACTATTAATAGCTTCATCGATAGTATGCATCGTCGTTTAGCGGCCTGTATAGCTGTCGGTGGGGGCCACATTCTTTACTGAATAAGCAGGTTTATTTTGCATACCTTTGTTTGTTCTTATGCTCGTGACTATTGCACATGACCCTGTCTTCTACCGGTACTGTGATTTGCATATGGCTACGTGCATTCCTTCGTGGTGTTGCAATTTCACTTTTGACGAGTGTGCATCAGTAAACAATAAAAAACTGCAAACTTTTTATTAGACGTGCAAGTAAACACACAGGCAATATAATTATTCAGCCAAAATGTTGAAAACTTATTTGAAAAAACAGTCGTTGCATAAAATAATTATTTGATTGGAAATCAGCTTATTGTAGTCAATGTGCACGACGCAAACGC
Source organism: Amaurobius ferox (assembly GCA_951213105.1). NCBI lineage: Eukaryota > Metazoa > Arthropoda > Arachnida > Araneae > Amaurobiidae > Amaurobius > Amaurobius ferox. The sequence goes on from OX578133.1 coordinate 99,777,359, forward strand.
TACCTGTGGGAAGCAATCCGACATATCACCAGCGCGTCATCTCTCCGAACTTAGCGACTCTCCTGCAATTGCATTACATTGTTTAGGGGTGCTAAGTTTTTAGATTTAAATGGGGAAATAAATTGGTATAGAGAGATCAAAGTTTCTTTTCCTTTATTTTTCGAGAAAATAAATTAAATGTTATATTAAGGGATCCTGGGGTATTTACGTTCTATCAATTATCATGTGCAGGTTTTCGAAATTTTTTCGAAAACAAATATATGATTTGGGAACTTTATTGACTACGTACGCAAATCAGAACATTTCAATATTAACGCGAAGTTTTCTGACGAGATTTGTTAAAGGTTTAAATTTGGCGTTATTGCCCAAGCATATGGGTGCTAACGCCAACGCTCTGAAGGAGTTACAACGCTAAGCAAACAAAATTTTAAGAAAGTAAAATACTGTTGTGTAAATGGTATAATACTAAAAATACAAAATTCTCTTATCTGAAAGTTATGATCAGGATGCAATTTGACGGTATTTTTACAAACCTTAATTTTCAGAAAAATAGATTAGATATTTACAGAGAACAAAATTTTGAAAATTAAATAAGAAATCTTGTGTTATTTGTTGATAACACTTCTTTCCCTTCAGTTGATCATTTATGTTCACGTTTTGAAACTAAAACTTTAGTAGCATTTAGGATATATAAATTGTTCTTTATTTTCCTTGGTCAAACTAGCATAAATTTTATGAGCATATTCTCCGAACACCTTCTCGTATCCAGAATTTTATCCTAGCAACAATATTTTACACAAAACTAAATCAATAATTTATAACTTTGAGAAAATAACATGGTCTCTAATTGGCGTTATTTACCCAGATTACTTATTGCATTATTATTTACTTATTGCACATTACAAATCCATGTACTGTGCAAGGAACTCACTAATAAATATACAGCCTCCACATAGAAAATCTTGCCTCGGAATTGTTAAATCAAGCATTGAATCATATATACTTTTCACAATGATCGCGTCTGCAAAACAGAAAAATGAAATTATAATGGGATATTTGGTGATTCAGTAGGCTAAACAATCATCAGTACCTAACCTGTAATACCATTTATAGGATCTCTTGTGAATTACGCGAAATATCGGCACTTGGCGTTTGTATTTGGCAACAATACTTGACCCTGCTTGAAGGTGTTTCCCCGGGAAATCTTCAGAATGTAAAATTTTGAAGAACATTATCATTTAGAATACTATCAAAATTTCTACATATTTTCAATCATGAACAATGCAGATATTTTCTAATGATTAAAAATATTCTCTGTTCAGGCAATTTAATTTAATTGTAAAATACTGATAAAACATAGGAAATAGATATAAAAAATTAAAAATGTTCATTTGAGCCTAGTGACAAAAATATTAATCCCTGTGTTAACTCCTTCGAATAGCAAAACGTGTAGGGACTACGACAGTATATAGACTCAGACGGAGCAGGAAATTATAAACATTTGATCCACAGACATCTTAGAATGTCTATTAAACACATTTATACACTGTCAACAAAGCCAACATCTGGGACGTTGTGACAAGCGCAAGTAAATTAGCTGCTATTATAATGGGACCTGGAGCAAAGTTCTCTAAACAATTCTCCAGGACAAATTGTTGTCATGATTTTAGAGTATTTATCTACGTTCTGGGCAACGGTAATGAACACTTCCAGGTATACTGTTGCAGTCATATATTTAGAGCGATTGCAACAATTCAGCACATCTTATATATAATTATTCCATTTATCAAAATAATGTGCTGCTAGTGAGATATAAAAACAGAAAGCTAGCAAAAAAATGCAGAAAGATTAATTACGTGTAACTTTATTATACTACAAATTAACATTTTGTTTTTTACTTTGATAAATATAAATACTATACGGGGAATCTTACTACTTACGAAGTACAAACACACGGTGAAGAATAAACAAATCTCGTGAAAAATCCATAGGGTTAAACCTGTAACCAATTAAAGCAACCATACCCGATTTCATGGAAAATACTTGATTTATTTGTAAAGATAACATTCTTGCAGAGGAAAAATAATTTTTTTAATATATCCCACACTCTTTGTAATATCTCCTAAAATAAATTGGTGGAAAATATTTTGCAATGCAATTGTTTTTAAGAAACAAATTTCTATGAAATATCTGTTTATCAGGACATGCTATAGATAGCTCTCAGAAAATAACAGATATGGGTTCAGTTTCGAATTCTGGAGAGTTTAGGGATTCACTGATCATGTTCACTTGCGGTTATTATTCTATTTCCGATTAAAAAGTTTCAATTTATTTGACACACTTATTTCTCAAGACTGGGTATAGCTTAATATTAACAGATATGGATTCTGTATCATATTTTGAAGAAGGCAGGGTTGTTTGCTGAGAACTTTTACTCGCGGTTTCTTTTCTACTTCCAGTTCAAAGACTTTCATTGAGAAATCTATTTATCAGAATTAGCTATAGATAGATAATAACTGCTATGGATTCAACATCAAATTTCAGAGGGAGTAAAGGACTCACGATGAACTTTAACTTCCGGTCTGGGAGATATCACTTCGATTTCAAAATGTACATGTTCTTTTAAAACATATATTTATCAGGAGCTGCTATCGATATAGACATATATGGATTCAGTATCAAATTTCGGAGGGGAAAAGGAGGTTCACTAAGGACTTTCAGTTCCGGTTCCTTTTCCACTTCCAGTTAAGATAATTTTTCTGAAACATTTATTTCTCAGGATTGGCTATATATAAGGCTTATATGGATTTAGTATCGAATCTTAAAGTGGTAGGGAGTGTTTATTAAGGATTTCTATTTCCCCTTTTGAAGATATCAATTTCTTGTTTCAGAAAAGTTCGCACGACTCTACAAAATAAGTATACAAATTGGAATAAAAATAGTTAATATTTTGTCAAAATATTTGCTCTGTATTTCTAAAAGGAATTTTCGGGACACCTATTTACAACAAAGCAAAATTATATATATATATATATATATATATATATATATATATATATATATATATATATATATATATATATATATATATATATATATATATATATATATATATATATATGTATATATATATATATCATATAACACTCCACTCAATAAGTCTCCGGTCTGATACATATATGGCAACACTGTTGACAGACCCATATGATTTCTGGATAGTACCAACCTTCAAACGACACGTGTCAAAATTTCATGACATTCTGATAATTAGTTTATATGTTACAGTGGTTTTAGTGACCCCAGTTTTGTAATTTTTAAAACAATGGATAAAAAGAATTTCATGTGTTGATTAAACATTGTTTTTGATGGGGAAAAATACTGTTGAAGCCAAAAAGTGGCTTGATAAGCGTTATGGAGGCTCTGCATCAGGGAAATCAACTATTATTGACTGGTATGCAGAATTTAAACACGGTCGTACAAACACCGATGATGCTAAAGGCGCTGGTCGCCTAAAATAGGCAGTTGTTCCGGAAAACATAAAAAAGTCCACAAAATAGTTTTAAACGACCGTAAAGTGAAGTTACGGAAATAGCTGACACCTTAAAGATATCAGAAGGTAGTGTGTTTAAAATTTTACACGAAAATTTGAGCATGCGTAAGTTGCTTTCGAAGTGGGTGCCGCGTTTGCTCACATCGGACCAAAAACAACAACGCGTCGACGATTCAGAGCGCTGTTTGGAGCTGTTCAAGCGAAATAAGAAGGATTTCTTGCGTCGGTATGTGACAATGAATGAAACATGGATCCATTACTAAACACCTGAATCAAAAGGATCGTCAGCTGAGTGGACAGCAGCCGGTGAAAGTCGTCCAAATCGATAAAAAACCCAAAAGTCATCTGGCAAGGTTATGGCATCCGTATTTTGGGACGCGCATGGTATTTTGCTCATCGACTATCTTGAGAAAAGTAAAACTATCAATAGCGAATATTACATGGCATTATTGGATCAATTGAGTTGTTGTTGATTGTTGAAACCCAGACCGTCCGACCTACCAGAAAGGTGTAAGGTAACCGTTTGGACGGTCGGGAAGTGCCACCCAATTTAGACCGGAACCCAGTGGGGGAGGCATCCACAGGGACCGTACCCTCCTTCCCCTACCACCAACCTCTCGGAAGGACTTTCGGACCCACATGTTTAACGTGATCGTACTCCGCATGAACACGGCGGCAGTTTTGGCAGTGGCTGGAATCGAACCCGGGCCTACCGAGTGCAACTCCAGCGCGCTAACCAATGGGCTACCGCGCCCCTGGATCAATTGAGTGTAGAAATAAAAAAAAACGGCCTCACATGCAAAAGACAAAAGTGCTGTTCTACCAATACAATGCCCCGTCTCACAAGTCGATGAAAACGATGGTTAAATTATATGAATTACGCTTCGAATTGCTTCCGCATTCACCGTACTCTCCAGATCTGGCACCCAGCGACTACTGGCTTTTTGCAAACATCAAAAAGATGCTCCAGGGAAAGAAATTTGGTTCAAATGAAGAAGTGATTGCCGAAACTGAGGCCTATTTTGAGAGCAAAGTCAAATCGTTCTACAAAAAATGCATCGAAAAGTTAGAGGAGCGTTGGAATTAATGTATCACTCTTGAAGGAGAGTATGTTGATGAATAAAGTCGAATTTCTAAAAAAAAAATTGTTTTTCTTAATTAGACCGGATACTTATTGAGTGGGCCAATTATATATATATATATAAAGTGTCCCAAAACATAGACCTCGGCTTTTATTCCTTAAATATAGATCTTAGCCACATATAATAAATTACAAAGTTGCATAAAAAATGGTACCGAATTTTATGAAATCGATAAAAATTTTCAAGGGAATTACATTTTATGAAATAAAAAATTTAAATTTTTATACGGCCCCCGTACAAAAACATTTCCAATGAGTAAAATGTGCTCCATACACTAATAAGGTAATGCATAAAATTTCAGCATTTTATCATAAAAAATCCCAGAGATATGAAAAGACAAAAATGCTGACTTAATTCACTTTTTGATGCATTGACATGGGTTCTCAGAGGGGAAAAATCATATCGGCAGATCGCGTTTCAGGGGTCATACACAAATTACGAAAGAAAACAATGATTACATAAATAAATAATAATTTTGCTATTTATTGGTACAAAAGTATCTACACTGTGTAGAAATAATAACTTTACACAAAGATTACAAAGCTTGTTCAAAATGTTTTTCATCCATGCCAAAGATCCATTCAAGATAAGAGGCAGATATTATTTACCTGTGATGCATTTCTGCGTTACGTCATTTGCACTCTTGCTATAAACAATTACATTTTTATTTGTGATTAATCGCTCACCAAGTTTGTTTAAACATATGTCTGGGACTTTTTATGATAAAATGCTGAAATTATGTACATCACCTTACTAGCGTATGGGGCGCATTTTACTCATTGGAAATGTTTTTGTACGGGAGCCGTATGAACATTTAAATTTTGTATTTCTTCAAATTTAATCCGCTGAAAACTTTTATCGATTTCATAACATTTTGTACCTTTTTTCGCAACTTTGTAATTTATTATATATATCTAAGATCAATATTCAATATTTAAGGAATAAAATCCAAGGTCAATGTTTTGGAGATACCCTGTATATATATATATATAGCAAATAAAAGTATGAAGGAAAATATGGGAATCAAGCCAACGGGAAAGCATAAATGGCCGAGGGGGATTGTGACCCCTCGTTCCCGGTTATAGCATGCTATTACACCTAGGTAACACTCCCGGAACCAAATACTTTGCCGAAACTTGACCTCCGAAATGGTGTCGAGCACAAGACACTGACCGTGGAAGTGAGTACAAAACTTAAGAATTGAAGAAAAGTCCGAAGTACAAAACCGAAGTAAAACACATAATGAAAAAGGCCAAGAGTCGTTAACAAAGGAGAGTGCAATCCATATATAGCATTATACTACCACTAGGGTGCGCTATCAGCAAGTTCCGTGAAGGTGAATCGTACAGTTACCATCATAGGTGTGTACAAGTTATATCCTTAAAATAAGCGTTTTTTACATCGTTGTAATGTCGAAGGAAATTTGCTGGATAATGTTTCTTTTTCGCCTCTTGCATTATTCTTCTGTCATTTTCAGTTCGATCTTTTTTGAAGGTATGGATTCTTTGATTGCGTATCAGATGATTGACTATAATATTACGTAATATATTTTTACTCAAATTTGAGTTCCAATCGATTACGTGATTGATGCTGGTCTTGAAAGTATTTCTCTTGTCGTATAAAATGGTATATAAACAATTGTTTTTATCGTAAAGGATACTAATATCCAGGAAATCAACTTGATTTTTATTTTCCATGTGTGTTTCTATGAGATCCAAGTTATCAGGGTAGAAACTGAAGTCAAATTCAGGCATTTGTTCGTATTAGCCCACAAGGATGTCATCCACGAAACGAAAGTATGGTATTTCATTTAATATGTGAGTGCCTTCCTCGTATTTATTTAGGTAGATGTCTGCAAGGAGTGAAGAACATCCTCCCCCCATTGGAATGCCTTTGACTTGCTGAAAATATACTATTTAACGGGACCAACTATTATCAGCAAGTCAAAGGACGGATACAACACTAAATTTAAATTAAAATGAACTTTAAGCTCACAATTTTGACACAAGATGTATGGCATTGATCATTTAAACTCAAATATATTGTAATTGCGCTGTTGCAGAATACAGGTGCACAGAATTTAAGCAAAAATAAAGGTTATTTAGGACGTTTACGACCCTAAATATAAAAATAATTTTAACAAGATAGATCAATCATGCATAAAGCATTGATTATGAAACTCTTTCCAACTTCAATGCAATTTTATTTAAACGTCTATAAAATGCGATTCATTCCTCTGCAATACTTTTAAAATTATCACACTACTACATTAATTTATTAAATTTGAAAACTTAAAACTTCATCGAAAAGAATGAACTTCATTCAAATGACGGCATTGAAATATAAATTGCCTGGTTTAAACATATCTAAAATGAGTTAAATTCATCGGTAATATTTTTTAAATTATCATAATACTACAATAATATATTATATTTGAAAACTTCATAGAAAACTGATGGAATTTATTCAAATGACGTCATCGAAATATAACGCGCCTAGCTCTCTCTATAAAAGCAGCATTTCATTCATAAACTTTTTTCCATTCATTTCATTCATCACAATACTATAATAATTTATCTTATTTAAAAACTTAAGACCATGGAGGTACAAGTAATTAAACTCTATGCTTAAAACTTCATTGAAATATTCGTTTGCTTCTCTGTGTAAAATCAATTAATGTTTCATTGCAGACACCCTGCAGACTCCATGCAGAATATTGCAGATTCCATGAGCTAAATAATTTTGCTTTAAAGAAATGCAGCAATTCTTATACAACTAATTCTACATCTTTTGATGTTTACATTCTCCATAAGAGAAAATTAGGCTTCGTTGCAGAAAAAATCACATTTGGATGATCATTTAAACTCAAATATATTGTAATTGCGTTGTTTCACTATGCAGATGCACAGAATTTAAGCAAAAATAAAGCGATTTTAGGACGGATACAACGCTAAATATAAATTAAAAATAACTTTAAAAATCACGATTTTGACTCAAGATGGATGCCATATTTTATTTTGATGTGGGTCACGTGATCTCTTCATATAAAAGGTATAATTAATATCTTAATATGTATTTAATAAACTACTGAATATATTTTGCTGAAATTTTTATATACATTTTATGGGATAATTTAAATATTTTCTAAAACTTTCGAAGTAATTTATGAATTTTAAATCCGCTTAAAAAATGTTTGAAAACTTAGGTCCCATAGGGTTAAATGTATTTAATTTTTTGAACTCGGGTACAAACAGACCTCAGTGGGTGATATTATTTATTTATATTCCCATAGGTCACACAGACCGTCTGAACAACATACTAGAATTTCATTTTGATAAAGTCATTTTTACGGCAGTTATCGTGCTAACGGACAGATAGACAGAATGAATGAATAAAGTCATAAACACTTTTCAACGATGTTGTAAAGTGTTAAAAATCACGATTTTGACTCAAGATGGATGCCATATTTTATTTTAAAGTGGGTCACGTGATCTCTTCATATAAAGGGTTTAATTATAATTTTAATTTTTATTTTAAAAAACTGCTGAATATATTTTGCTGAAATTTTTTTTATATATTTTATGGGATAATGTGACTATTTCCTAAAACTTTCCAAGTAACTTGTGAATTTTAAATTCGCTTAAAAAATGTTTGGAAAACTGGATCCCATAGAGATTAATATATTTCATTTCTTCAACCGGGGTTCAATCCAAAACTAATTTGTTGATATTATTCATTTATATTCCCATAGGTCCCACAGACCGTTTGAACAACATACTAAAATTCCACTTTGATAAAGTCATTTTTTCATACATTCCTCGGCAATACATTCCTCGGTAATATTTTAAAACTTATCACAATACTACATTAATTTATTATATTTGAAAACTTAAACCTTCATCGAAAAAAATGAACTTCATTCAAATGACGGCATTGAAATATAAATTGCCTGGTTTAAACATCTCTAAAATGTGATACATTCCTCGGTAATAATTTTAGAATTATCATAATACTACGATAATTTATTATATTTGAAAACTTCATCGAACACAACTGAAATTCATTCAAATGACGTCATAGAAAAAATAACACGCCTCGCTCTCTCTATAAAAGCAGCATTTCATTCTTAAATAATTTCCCATTCATGTCATTCATTACAATGCTATAATAATTTATTTTATTTAAAATTTAAGACCATGGAGCTACAAGTAATTGAACTCTATGCGTAAAACTTCATCGACAAAAATCGTCCTTCTCTTTATAAAATCAGTGAATATTTCATTCAATCAATTCAGCTATTCTAATACAACTCATTCTGCATATTTAGCTGTTTACATTTTACATAGGTAAAAAATAGGCTTCGTTGTAGAAATAATCAAATTTGGATGAACATTTAAACTCAAATATATTGTAATTGCGCTGTTGCAGTATGTAGATGCACAGATTTTAAGTAAAAATAAAGTGGTTTTAGAATGGATTCAACACTCAATATGAATTAAAAAGAACTTTAAAAATCACGATTTTGGAACAAGATGGATGCCATATATCATTTTGAAGTGGGTCACGTGATCTTTTCATATCATGGTCACGTGATCGCTTCATATAAGGAGTGTTATTATTATTTTAATTTTTATTTAAAAAACTACTGAATATATTTCGCTGAATTTTTTTTGTATATTTTATAGAACAATTTAAATTTTACCTAAAATTTTTGAAGCAATTTGTGAATTTTGAATCCGCTTAAAAAATGTTTAAAAAATTAGGTCCCATAGGGCTCAATGTATTTCATTTTTTCAACCCGGGTTCCATCCAAAACTAATTGGGTGATATTAATCATTTATATTCCCATAGATCCTACAGATCGTCTGAACAACATACTAAAATTTCATTTTGATTAAGTCATTTTTACGGCAGTTATCGTGCTAACGGACAGACAGACAGACAGAATGAACAAAGTCATAAACACTTTTCAACTTTGTTGTAAAGCGTTATAAATAACGAATAAAATGTTTTCAATTTGCTTTCTTCTTTTTAGAATATTTTAAAATGAATGTGTATGAGTGAATCTTTGAAACTTGTTTTTGCTCTTTAAAACTTCCCAAAAACATGTGCTTTCCTATTGTGGACCCAATATAAGTTCTACCGATAAGGCTCAAAATACAAATAATGTAAATATTTAGCACGAACGACAACTATATGCATAATTTGAGTTTTTAACCGTTTGGTTTCTCGAATTATTCAAATATGAATCTTCTTTTTGCGGGTCCAGAACGGGCTGCAAAATCTAGGTTCAAAATCTAAAGAATCAAAATGTATCACAAAATACAACATATCAAACTGCAAGCCCCAATGAATAGTGGAGTGGAACTCGGTTATATAGGGCCTCAAAGATTAAAACGAGACAAATGTGTACAATGAAAACAGCAATTAGATATATCTATTCAATAACTGTTGTAGTCCTGGTAGAAGCGTCGAGCAAATAGCGGCTAGGTAGAAGCGGCGAGCAAATAGCGGCTAGGTAGAAGCGGCGAGCTAGAAGCGGCGAGCTAATAACGGCTAGGTAGAAGCGGCGAGGTAGAAGGGGCTAATAAGTAGAAGCGACGAGGTAGAAGGGGCTAATAAGTAGAAGCGGCGAGCGTTGATCTAATTGCCTTTTCCCATTTTTGCTTTGTTTGAGTTTTCATTTTATATATATTTATATATATACCTATTTAATTGTGATTTATGTATACTAATATTCCCCTCATCCCCATACCATTATAGTGATAAGTTACCTACAATTATTATCCTTAGTCTTGGTCTATAGTTACTTATTTGTAACAGATATGCTAGACATGTTTTTTAACACTTTACAACATAGTTGAAAAGTGTTTATGACTTTGTTATATGACTTGACTATATGCATAATTTGAGTTTTTAACCGTTTGGTTTCTCGAATTATTCAAATATGAATCTTCTTTTTGCGGGTCCAGAACGGGCCGCAAAATCTAGGTTCGACATATAAAGAATCAAAATGTATCACAAAATACAACATACCAAACTGCAAGGCCCAATTAATAGTGGAACTCGGTTATTTAGGGCCTCAAAGATTAAAACGAGACAAATGTGTATAATGAAAACAGCAATTAGATATATCTATTCAATAACTGTTGTAGTCCTGGTAGAAGCGTCAAGCAAATAGCGGCTAGGTAGAAGCGGCGAGCTAGAAGCGGCGAGCTAATAGCGGCTAGGTAGAAGCGGCGAGGTAGAAGGGGCTAATAAGTAGAAGCGACGATGTAGAAGGGGCTAATAAGTAGAAGCGGCGAGCGTTGATCTAATTGCCTTTTCCCATTTTTGCTTTGTTTGAGTTTTCATTTTATATATATTTATATATATACCTATTTAATTAAGATTTATGTATACTAATATTCCCCCCATCCCCATACCATTATAGTGATAAGTTACCTAAAATTATTATCCTTAGTCTTGGTCTATAGTTACTTATTTGTAACAGATATGCCAGACATGTTTTTTTACACTTTACAACATAGTTGAAAAGTGTTTATGACTTTGTTGTATGACTTGACTATATGCATAATTTGAGTTTTTAACCGTTTGGTTTCTCGAATTATTCAAATATGAATCTTCTTTTTGCGGGTCCAGAACGGGCCGCAAAATCTAGGTTCAAAATATAAAGAATCAAAATGTATCACAAAATACAACATACCAAACTGCAAGGCCCAATTAATAGTGGAACTCGGTTATTTAGGGCCTCAAAGATTAAAACGAGACAAATGTGTATAATGAAAACAGCAATTAGATATATTTATTCTATAACTGTTGTAGTCCTGGTAGAAGCGGCGAGCAAATAGCGGCTAGGTAGAAGCGGCGAACTAATTGCGGTTCAGTAGAAGCGGCGAGGTAGAAGGGGCTAATAAGTAGAAGCAGCGAGGTAGAAGGGGCTAATAAGTTGAAGCGGCGAGGTAGAAGGGGCTAATAAGTAGAAGCAGCGAGGTAGAAGGGGCTAATAAGTAGAAGCGGCGAGGTAGAAGTGGCTAATAAGTAGAAGCGGCGAGCGTTGATCTAATTGCCTTTTCCCATTTTTGCTTTGTTTGAGTTTTCATTTTATATATATTTATATATATACCTATTTAATTGTGATTTATGTATACTAATATTCCCCTCATCCCCATACCATTATAGTGATAAGTTACCAACAATTATTATCCTTAGTCTTGGTCTATAGTTACTTATTTGTAACAGATATGCTAGACATGTTTTTTAACACTTTACAACATAGTTGAAAAGTGTTTATGACTTTCTTCATTCTGTCTGTCTGTCTGTCTGTCTGAATGTCCGTTAGCACGATAACTGTCGTAAAAATGACTTTATCAAAATGAAATTTTAGTATGTTTTTCAGACGGTCTGTGGGACCTACTGGAATATAAATAAACAAAATCACCCAATTAGTTTTTTATTGAACCCGGGTTGAAAAAATGAAATGCATTGAACCCTATGGGACCTAATTTTTGAAACATTTTTTAAGCAAATTTAAAATTCACAAATTGCTTCGAAATTTTTTGGAAATATTCACATTATCCCATAAAATATATATATAAAATTTCCGTAAAATTTGTTAAGTAGTTATTTAATTAAAAATTATTTAACATAGGGAAAAAAACAAATTCAATTAAATTCTGACTTTTGAGATATCCTCCAGAAAGAAACAAGAATGATCAATCATGCATAAGCATTGATTATGAAACACTTTCCAACTGAAATGCAATTTCATTTAAAAATCTCTGTAATGTGATACATTCAGTGGTGATATCTTTTACATTATCACGGTACTACAGAAATTTATTATACTAAACTATTTTATTAAACTAAACTATTATTTATTATACTACAGTAATTTATTATACTAAACTTATTTATTATACTATTTAAAACTCTATCGAAATATAAATCATCTGATTCTCTATGCAAAATCAATAAATATTTCATTCATATAACTTGTATTCCAGACTTCAAAGCTAAATAATTTTGTGTGAAAAACATTCAGCAATTCTTATGCATGTCACCTTACAATCGCTTGAGATATTTGCATTCCGCATAAGTTAAAATTAGGCTTCGTTGAAGAAATAATAAAAGTTTAGGGATCATTTAAAATTACAGCTATTGTAATTGCGTAGGCACGGAATTTAGATACACAGATAATACACAGATACACAGATAATATATGTGTGTGTGTATGTGTATTCAAAGTATTGGAATCTTGCCGAAGATCGGAACTCGAATTTTCGAAGGATCTACAGCTACAGGTTTTGGGACTTCTAGAACACAAAAAACTATTTTTAGGAAGACGTATGTGTGTGCAACGGTGTGTTACACACACATACGTCGGTGTGTGTAACGGTGTGTTTCGTGTAACGGTGTGTGTAACGGTGTGTTTCTGTGAGGATATTGCATCCACACTAACTGAAAAACTAATGGACCGCATTTCATAAAATTTGGTAGGTAAGTTTTCTGTGGGAATCCCTGATGTTCATTAGATTATAGTACGATTCGTAATAAAAGAATCTGCCATCTTTGCGAAATGGCCGGCAAAAATTGTCTTTATCCACTCTAGCTAAAAACTAATGGACCAAATTTAACAAAATTTGGTGTATAATATTTCAATAACCTACAAGTGATTTATATACTAAATTTAACAAAATTTGGTATATAAATCACTTGTAGGTAATTCTAGTACAATTCGGAAAAAAGGAACGGGCTGTTTTTGCGAAATGGCCCGCAAAAATCGTTAAATATAAAAATAAAAGACTACGTGTGCTCAATTATATCTATTAAATTCCTATTTTATACGTGATTTTTGACAACAAAAAGAATAAGAGTAATCCTAATACTCTAGGATTAGCCGTTCTTGAGATATTTTAGTTTTTTCGCATTTTCACTACGCCACCTTCTATATAATAAAAGGCAATGTCTGTGTGTGTGTGTGTGTGTCTGTCTTATACACTATACGTTTCGCGACCGCGCGTCGGAGAGCTACGAAATTTGGCAATTGGAGACCCGGGGGGGAGGGAAGGGGACACATGAAAACCGATTTTTAAAATTTTAATTATTTTTTTATTTATTTAATGTTTTATGCGATTTCGACCGTTTTTTGCCCTTTTTGCCCTTTTTTCTCCACGATCCAGACATCGTAGAAAAAAATAAATTACACCATCGGAAAGAGCAGAGAATTTCGAGTAAAAATATATCAATTTCAAATCTGAATTTCGATTTCTAATGTTTTTTAAAGATTTTAAAACAAAACTCACTTTTGGCTCAAAAAATCAATTTTTTGTTTTTAAATTCTCGCATCGTGAAAAGTACTCATAATTTCGACTAATAATTTACATTTTTAGAAAGCTGAAATATCTGGCATTCTTACAAGTCTAATGTGGTCCAGAAATAATGAAAATTGCCTTCAGGATGGCAATTTTAAAGACGCCATGATTTTAAATTTCTCGGCGTTCCGTTCGTTTCTCCCCCGCTGAAGCAGGGAAGGTGGTGGGTGGGGACGTCAAGGTGGAGGTGACGTCACGGTTCTGAATAGAGCGCCTTTGCTCTATATAAATTATTATATTTATATTTTAAATGATGGGACGATCTGGATTTTTTAAATGTATATTTTAACTTTTGGATATTTTAAATGGATATTTTAATTTTATGGATATTTTAAATGATAGAACAATGAAACAATGGAATGAGGATGATGGAATTAAGCATATGGTCATTTTAAATTGCAAATTAGCGCGCGGGAAGTTAGCGGTAGGCCCGGGTTCGATTCCCGCCACTGCCAAAACTGCCGCCGTGTTTACGTGGAATACGATCACGTTAAATATGTGGGTCCGTAAGTCCTTCCGAGAGGTTGGTGGTAGGGGAAGGAGGATACGGCCCCTGTGGATGCCTCCCCCACTGGGTTCCCGTCTAAATTGGGTGAATATGTAGAAAGTTATGGAGATTGTCGCGGAGGGCGCGGCAGCCCAGTGGTTAGCGCGCGGGAATTGCACTCAGTAGGCCCGGGTTCGATTCCCGCCACTGCCAAAACTTACGCCACGTTCACGCAGAGTACGATCACGTTAAACATGTGGGTTCGTGAGTCCTTCCGAGAGGTTGGTGGTAGGGGAAGGAGGGTACGGTCTAAATTGGGTGAATAAAAAGAAAGTTATGGAGATTGTCGCGGAGGGCGAAGTAGCCCAGTGGTTAGCGCGCGGGAATTGCACGCGGTAGGCCCGGGTTCGATTTCCGCCACTGACATGGAGTACGATCACGTTAAACATATGGGTCCGTATGTTTTTCCGAGAGGTTGGTGGTAGGGGAAGGAGGGTACGTTCCCTGTCTTATACACTATACGTTTCGCGACCGCGCGTCGGAGAGCTACGAAATTTGGCAATCGGAGACCTGGGGGGGAGGGAAGGGGACACGTGAAAACCGACTTTCAAAATTCTAATTATTTTTTTATTTATTTAATGTTTTATGCGATTTCGACCTTTTTTTGCCCTTTTTGCCCTTTTTTCTCCACGATCCAGACGTCGTAGAAAAAAACAACTCACACCATCGGAAAGAGCAGACAATTACGAGTAAAAATATATCAATTTCAAATCTCCATTTCGATTTCTAATATTTTTTAAAGATTTTAAAACAAAAGTCCTTTTTGGCTCAAAAAAACGATTTTTGGTTTTTAAATTCTCGCATAGTAAAAAGTACTCATAATTTCGACTAATAATTTACATTTTTAGAAAGCTGAAATATCTGGCATTCTTACAAGTCTAATCTGGTCCAGAAATAATGAAAATTGCCTCCAGGATCGCAATTTTAAAGACGTCATGATTTTAAATTTCTCGGCGTTCCGTTCGTTTCTCCCCCGCTGAAGCAGGGAAGGTGGTGGGTGGGGACGTCAAGGTGGAGGTGACGTCACGGTTCTGAATAGAGCACCTTTGCTCTATATAAATTATTATATTTATATTTTAAATGATGGGACGATCTGGATTTTTTAAATGTATATTTTAACTTTTGGATATTTTAAATGGATATTTTAATTTTATGGATATTTTAAATGATGGAACAATGAAACAATGGAATGAGGATGATGGAATTAAGCATATGGTCATTTTAAATTGCAAATTAGCGCGCGGGAAGTTAGCGGTAGGCCCGGGTTCGATTCCCGCCACTGCCAAAACTTACGCCACGTTCACGCAGAGTACGATCACGTTAAACATGTGGGTTCGTGAGTCCTTCCGAGAGGTTGGTGGTAGGGGAAGGAGGGTACGGTCTAAATTGGGTGAATAAAAAGAAAGTTATGGAGATTGTCGCGGAGGGCGAAGTAGCCCAGTGGTTAGCGCGCGGGAATTGCACGCGGTAGGCCCGGGTTCGATTTCCGCCACTGACATGGAGTACGATCACGTTAAACATATGGGTCCGTATGTTTTTCCGAGAGGTTGGTGGTAGGGGAAGGAGGGTAAGTTCCCTGTGGATGCCTCCCCCACTGGGTTCCGGTCTAAATTGGGTGGCACATCCTGGCCGTCCAACCAGTTACCAGGCCCGGGTTCGATTCCCAAAATTGCCGCCGTGTTTACGCGGAGTACGAGCACGTTAAACATGTGGGTCCGTGAGTCCTTCCGAGAAGTTGGTGGTAGGGGAAGGAGGGTACGGTCTAAATTGGATGAATAAAAAGAAAGTTATGGAGATTGTCGCGTAGGGCAAAGTAGCCCAATGGTTAGCGCGCGGAAATTGCACTCGGTAGGCCCGGGTTCGATTCCCAAAATTGCCGCCGTGTTTACGCGGAGTACGATCACGTTAAACATGTGGGTCTGTAAGTCCTTCCGAGAGGTTGGTGGTAGGGGAAGAAGGGTACGGTCCCTGTGGATGCTTCTCCCACTTGGTTCCGGTCTAAATTGGGTGAATAAAAAATAAGTTATGAAGAATATCGCGGAGGGTGAAGTACCCCAGTGGTTAGTGCGCGGGATTTGCACTTGGTAGGCCCGGGTTCGATTCCCAAAATTGCCGAATAAAAATAAAGTTATGGAGATTGTCGCGGATGGCACGGTAGCCCAGTGGTTAGCGCGCGGGAATTTCACTCGGTAGGCCCGGGTTCGATTCCCGCCATTGCCAAAACTGCAGCCGTGTTCACGCGGAGTACGATCACGTTAAACGTGTGGGACTGCAAGTCCTTCCGAGAGGTTTGTGGTAGGGGAAGGAGGGTACGGTCTCTTTGGATGCCTCCCCCATTGGGTTCCGGTCTAAATTGTGTGGCACTTCCTGGCCTTCCAAGCAGTTACCTTACACCTTTCTGGTAGGTCGCGCCAACGAGTTTGCCACGGTCAGAATTTTCAAGGGTAGCGAACAGGCTGGTCGCCAAAGGCGGCTAGTTGACAATAAGTCCAGCTATCAAATGAGAACCAAATTTAAGTTTAATGTGCAAATTCAATGTTATTTAAAATACTTATGGCTATTATTTTGTGCAGATAAACTGAAATTATTATTGAAGAAATAAAGAGAACTTGAATATGGGTCTGCAAGGAAAGACATGTGGTGCCCACATCAGAATTTTTAACAACATTACAACAATGATTTATAGAAGTGAACGGGGATTATTTGCAGGCCATTTAGAAAAAAATGTAGGATCTATATTTAAAGAGCCATGTTTGTAGAATAAAATGTTCTACAAATTTAAGCTGTGTACCAAATTTTAACTCTGTAAGGCGTAGGAAAGTGCATTAAAAATGCCATCAAATAAGTATATCATGAAGAGTTATATAAAATAAAAAATAAATTGAAACATTGTTATCTACCAAATTTATTTTAAAATGTGAATCCTCTCTCATATACAAAATAATTAAACTCTTGGAAATATATTTATTATATAATATATCTCTTTTTTCTTTCTGGAGGATATCCCAAAAGTCAGAATTTAATTGAATTCGTTTTTCTCCCTATATTAAATAATTTTTAATTAAAAAACTACTTAACATATTTTACTGAAATTTTTTTTATACATTTTATGGGGCAATGTGAATATATCCTAAAAATTTCGAAGCAATTTGTGAATTTTAAATTTGCTTATAAAATGTATGAAGAATTAGGTCCCATAGGGTTCAATGTATTTCATATTTTCAACCCGGGTTCAATAAAAAACTAATTGGGTGATATTATTTATTTATATTCCCGTAGGTCCCACAGACCGTCTGAAAAACATGCTAAAATTTTATTTTGATAAAGTCATTTCTACGGCAGTTATCGTGCTAACGGACAGACAGACAGACAGAATGAACAAAGTCATAAACATTTTTCAACTATGTTGTAAAGTGTTAAAAAGAGATATATTATATAATAAATATCTTTCCAAGAGTTTAATTATTTTGCATATGAGAGAGGCTTCACATTTTAAAATAAATTTGGTAGATAACAATTTTTCAAATTTTTTTAATTTTATATAACTCTTCATGATATACTTATTTGATGGCATTTTTAATGCACTTTCCGACGTCCTAGAGAGTTAAAGTTTGGTACACAGCTTAAATTTGTTGAACATATTATTTTACAAAAATTTGGTGGATCTTTGAATGAAAGTTGGTTTCGAAAAAAATGTAGGTTATTGAAGTATTATACACCAAATTTTGTTAAATTTGTTCCATTAGTTTTTAGCTAGAGTTAATAAAGGCAATTTCTGCCGGCCATTTCGCAAAGAAGGCAGATCCTTTTATTACGAATCGTACTATAATCTAATGAACATCAGGATTTCCCACAAAAAACATACCTACCAAATTTTATGAAATTCGCTCCATTAGTTTTTCAATTAGAGTGTATGCAATATCTTCACAGACACACAGAAACATACACAGATACACTCTTGCACACACAGACGTCTTCCTAAAAATACATTTTTTGTGTTCTAGAAATCCCAAAACGTGTAGATCCTACGAAAATTCGAGTTCTGATCTTCGGCACGATTCCAATACTTTGAATACACACACACACATATATTATCTGTGTATTATCTGTGTATCTAAATTCCGTGTTTATGCAATTACAATAGTTGTGATTTTAATCGATCCCTAAACTTTTATTATTTCTTCAACGAAGCCTAATTTTAACTTATGCAAAATGCAAATATCTGAAGAGATTGTGAGTTACATAAGAATTGCTGAATTTTTTTCACACAAATTTATTTAGCTCTGGAGTCTGGAATACAAGTTATATGATTGAAATAATCATTGATTTTGCGTAGAAAGTCAGAAGATTTATATTTCGATACAGTTTTAAATTATTAAGTATAATAAATTACTGTAGCACTGTGATAATGTAAAAGATATCATCACTGAATGTATCACATTTTAAAAATTTTTAAATGAAATTGCATTTCAGTTGGAAAGTGTTTCATAATCAATGCTTATGCATGATTGATCTTTCTTGTTTTTGTATTTATCGTAGTTTACGCATAGTTTTCGATTAAAAAATTTCAATTATATATACATATATATATATATTTATATATATATATATATATATATATATATATATATATACATATATATATATATATATATATATATATGTATATATATATATACATATATATATATATGTATATATATATACATACATATATATATATATATATATATATATATATATATATATATATATATATATATATATATATATATATATATAGATAAGCATTACTATGTATTTACATACCCTTATACTTTAGCCTCTATGGTTTCTATTATGTTATACGCCCCTTTATTTTGTAGCTTTTATATATATCACATTTTATTGCCTTTTCGCAATACTGTTATTTATTTCTCACGTTTGGCAAAAGCAAATCTCTACTTTTATCTTTTGCGGTTGGCAACATTGGTCTCTTCATTTATTGCTCGAATGGATAGGACATTTGTAGGGTATTTCAGATATACTTGTTTCCTATATAATTTTTATTATTTATGCTTGTCGTCCAAGTAAAAATAGTTTATGGATATAATCTATCTCTTTTTTCAAAAACAAGCATATTTTGTGTTCATTTTAATTAAATACTTGGACTTGAAAAATAATTTTTTTCGAAATGAACAATTTTTTAAGCCTAGTGCTTATCCACGTAGCTATAGCTTTAATGCTTGGATATGTTTTGTGTTTCTATTTTTGAATCCACACCATTGACTTTTGTTGATTATCTTTAGATTGATGATTAGAAATATGCATTTTATTTTCCTAATGATTGGTGATTTCTCTCTATTCTATCATTGGATTTTCATATTTTTCATATTTTATATATATATATATATATATATATTATATATAATTATTAATTATATAAATAAAAATGAAAAATAATAAACTAAGTCAAAAACATTAGAAAAATCAAAAAATAGGAAAATAAGATGCATTAACATTAATGTTTTGAATTTTATTTTCGCAAAAAAATGTAACTTTTGTCAGTATTGAAACTACGTTTTGAGCGCCCTTATAATGGTGTATAGTGGCATTCTCGATTATCCATTTTTCATATGAATTACTTGTTTAGTAGGAATTTTCATCTTTGATTCATGTTCATATTCATGTTTGCATATTTGGGAAGTTGTATTCTGAATTGCTTGTCCAGTCTCCAGCTTAGACTCACTGGACGGGTTTGGGAGTAACTCCGTGAACGTTCGTACTGCCTCCCTGGTAGAATTTCGACTTGTTCATTCCGGTGCTTCTAGATTAAGCTGTTGAGGTTGATCGTGTATACACGTGGTAGAAGAATGGTTCATGCCGCAAGGTAATACAATTTTCTTAATGTATCCTTTTTTCATTTTTTGTTGCCTGTAGTCTGAGTTTAAGTATTTATAGTAATGTACTATTGCTTAATCTGAAACAGGCACTTGTTTGGGTTAATTGGAATTAAATACTCAGACCTGACGATGAATTTAATTCTAATTAATCATCGAATTTGGGATGGTGCTGTTCTTTTCTCTTATCGGCATTATGGCTTTGAATTTGCTTCTATGGTGATGTTAATATTACTTGAATTGTATTTTTTTATTTTTATTTTTACATAATTCTTATTATTACATTTCAAATATTTACCCATATACTTGTCTGCTGCATTATGCGCGTATTGTATATTGGTTTCTTATTTTCTGTCTAGTTGTTTACGAGTTTCTGTGGTAATATTCATTTTTAATTAGTTAGAACTGAATTACACTAAAGTTAGCTGCATTTGCGCTGAATTGGTGTCAAATTTTAACTTTATTTTTATCTCATTATCCCTATCTTATCACTTTAAAATGTCTTGTAATTGTATTCCTAGGTAATAACTCTATTCTTAGCCATTGTTTTTGTGATCGATCTTAGTTTTTCATATATTGAATATCTTATTGTTTTTTGTGATCGTACGTAGCCTTTCATACGTTGAATCTCTGATTTGTTGAACCATTAAATAAATGTATATTTATTGGAAGAATTTGAATCCTGTTTTTACAGCAATGGTTGTATTATTCCTATATTATTCTTAGATTATATTAGTTCTGAAGTAAAAATTGTGTTTCATGTTGTATTGATGGATGTTAATTTGAATCGATTTATTCTGGAATAGTCAATGTGTATATGTATATTTTTTCACTATCTATCCTAGTTATGCTTATTCCTAAGCATTTATTTAATCCAGGTTTAATGTGTCTACACATTAGTTTATATATTATCAAAGTGTTTTAGATGATCCATTAGTTTGAAAAATAATGGTACCTTTCATATGTTCTAATTGTGTCTCCACTTTTGTAATTGAATTAAGGTGCATTCTTGGATAAAGAGTCACTTTTTTTAATGCAAGTGCCTTTATTTTGGGGAAATAAAGGTTACAATCTTTCCCTATTACATGATGTCTTATTATAAAAAATTAGCGACTGGCAACTGGATGCTCTCTAACATCCAAGCTCGGTATTCGAGAACTTTTTGGGGTTCTCCTAGATCGTTATCCAGCTACCAACAATATCCTTTATCCTCTATGACTATTCCATCTTCATTCGGTACTTCCAGCCAGTATTCCTTGTTCACTTCATATAACTTTCAATCGTACAGCCATGCATCACTAAATAACACACTTAAATTTAAATCTTGTAGATCTAATAGATGTAAAACTTGTCCGTTTGCTAATAGTAATCAGATCAATTGTAACAATAATCTTGTCTTCTGTAAAACATATAATTGTATCTACCAAATTGTATGTAAAAAATGTAATATATCATATATAGGTCAAACCAGCAACCCTCTGCATCTCCGAATTAACGTACACAGGAATCACATAAAAAAAATTTCAAATAATGCAACTTCCTTTAATGAATCAAAATTTGAATACGAACATTTTTCTAAACATGGGTTCGACAACATTGAAATTAGTATTCTGTGTATTCAAAAAAATTACTATGACAGATTGTTTCTTGAAAATGAATTCATTTGTGCACATAAAACTATTTTTTAAAATGGACTCAATCAAATATTTAATCATCATAATATAGTTAAAAAGTCCTTTAATTCTCCTAATGAAGACCATAATATTTATAATTCCTTCAACAATCATAAAAGTAAATCAAAAAGAACTAAAAGAGCAAGTAAATATAATAAAAAATTGCCATCATTATCTGAACTAAAAAATGCCATCCTTCAGCAACATGCAAATTTTAAAATTACTTTTGATTGGAAACAATGTAAAAACTGGATTTTCGCAATTAAAAAACAGCAATTAAATATGGTATATAACCTTTTTCTAAGTACTGCATTTGATAACGTTCATTTTAAACATTTATTCTATGATTTGCTCATTACCAGAAGTAAAAATCTTAATGGTTATTTATATGTCACAGATGTAAACTTTAATGACGAATCAAAACAAAGTACTAAAATAAACGAATATTGTACCTTGAATTTTACTAATTCTGTCTTAAATAATCTGAAGATAAATAATTTTTTAAAATCGGTTTCCAATTACTTTCCAGTCAAACATGTAAATCCTAAAATTGCTTATAAATATGATAAACCGCTAGGACGTTATATTTTCAACTATAATCAAATTGCCAAATCAGTACATATTAATCAAAACTATGAATTGGATAAAGAGTCATATTGCCACTGTCATTTAGAAAAATACAAAGACTTCGTAGATAAACACCATGGGCATGTTATAACGGGAAATCTAAATATTATTAATTACTAGCAGCATACCCGTTCTTCGTACGGAGTATATAATATAAATAAACTTAAATTTCACAATCATGTGCAAATTCCTATAGTATACTAAATGACATGTTTAATCAAAATATTCTGTTAAAATATTTAATACAATGCTCCTAAAAAGAAACCTAAGGATCTCTGTTCTCACTATACAAAATTATCTTCACGGGTAGATCTGAAGAATAAAATATCCTGGCCTTTTTTGTAAGCAAATTTATAAAAAGTATGGAATTGAATCAATATATGCAAAATAATAGCGTATTGTATGGGACCCGTACTACTTATATACGCGAATATTAGAAGATATAACCTGTATTAGTAGTTTACATATATAAAGTGAAAATATCAATAAATCCGTAATCTTTAAACCAGTAGGCAGTAATTAATTCCCATATGTGCCCAAATGAAAGTGCTAAAATTATATGGGAAGATAAACCCGTACTACTTATAATGTCATAGATTAGAAAATATGTCCTAGTGTTAGTAAAAGATTACCCGTATTATAATATTTAGTTTGAAAAAATTTTGCCAATATATAACAGATTACTTAATAAATTAAAAATATCAATAATCCCCGTAATCTTCATACCGGAAGGCTTGATTCCAATATATGCCAATATACATGTACTACTTATATTCTCTTACATTAGAAGATATACCAGTGCATTTGTAGAAGATTACTCGTACAACGTACAATATATGAGTTTCAACAATTTTTGCCGCAATAAAACAATGCCATAAGAAATTGAAAATATCAATAATCTCTCAATCAATAATCCCCGAAAACATCAATAATAATAATATTTAAACAGGAAGATCGTAATTGATATTATCCAGTCAAAAATACGATGGCAATGAAATTTATTTTATATACATATCTTCATCATTAAAATCGGAAAAGATTTAATAAAAATCTTCGTCCTCATAAACACATTAAATTTAAATCCGTTGTTAAGCGACATGTTATGATTTGCTTCAAATAAATTGGTGGTCAAAATATCGTCTGAATATCTCTAATGAAGGTTTGGCGACATTTTAAAAAATCGCCAAATTTATCGCCAAGTGGGACTGTAGAACTGACAGTCCCACTTGGCCATAAATTGACGAACCATCATCAAAATATTATCCCCTAAAAAAAAAACACAATTTCGTTTATTTAGGGCAATTTATCAATTTCAAAATATTTTTATGGATTTATAAATATTTTTATCAATTTGGTGACATTTTAAAAATTCGCTAAATGGGTTACTAAGTAGGGCGGTTGGACTGACAGACAAATGCTAACGAAACACCATTTCAGTACTTTCTT